>OZ010675.1:50994614-51407114 GCA_963932185.1 Troglohyphantes excavatus
ATCCTTCACAAACGATTCCTACTCGTGACAACTTCACCAAAAGCAACCAACTTCGCAACTCAGCAAGAAGCCCTCGTCCGCCGATCCGAAAAACAAGCCCTGGCATCTCCCTCAAAAGATTCTTAATCACCTACAAACTTTTCAATTCGCACCCCCCCCCCATCTCATCCCCCTTTCAAAGCAATTGTCACGCAGGGGGCTGATGCATTAAAGTTTCCACCGAAATGGAACGCCCCTGGCGCCTACCCCAACCCCCGTCTTATAAAAGGGGCGGCAGGGTACGCCCCTGGAACGTGGCCAGAAGGAAGATTTTTGACCGTGAGTTCCCTTCTTGAAATGGTCGTAAGAGGAATGAATTTGATTGTTAACATTTTCACTGGGACTTGTTTTGGGGGGGCGAAGGGGAGGGGTGCATTTCCCTAGGACGGATATTGATTGTTTGTTTGGATGGGGTGCGGGGTCGTCCTGGAGTGGGGTTGGGGTGATCCATCTTCGTTCGAATCGAGTGGATCGACCCACTTTCCAAGATCGTAATGATCCTTGAGACATTGATAAGGACGTGAAAGGGTTCCGGGAAGGTCTATGTCCTCGCGTGGGTGTATGGAAATAAATAACTAGGGTGATATTATCTCATTATTTCTATAGGATTTGCTATCACACAAATAGGGCGTTAAATAAACAGCCCGTGAAAAGAGTTCGTTAACCCCCTTTATGTGTTTTTCTTTTTCTACATGACTTCTTTCTATTATTACGTGACTTCCTTTATTAATTGCATGGCCTTGCTTCGTCACATGAACACGTCAAATGATCCCTTAAATATCAAATACCGACTACCCTACAAAAGTGGCTGTACAAGTGTAGTAAAGTGGACATACGCTATTTGATGAGACAGCTTACAGCTCCCATCTAATGGCAATGAGAAAGAGATAGCGTGTCTATCTCGAAAACTAAACAAGATACACGAAATAGTAAATTAAAAAATTGTAGAGCAGCTACGATTTAGTAAAAGAAGATAACTAACGCACATGAATCCTATAAATAAACTGCGTACAACGTTTTTTTTTTTTTGTTTGACTTACGCCAAGAGAACTCTCTTCCATACTTATCGAGAGCGGAAATTATCTCTCTGGTACGTTCCGTAATGTAACAGTGATGGGAAATGCGAACAAACGAGTGTTATACGCCTTCCATTATTAAAGTACCTTTTTGTACTAAATAGTACCTGCTCTTCAATTTTGTAATCAACTATTTTCATGTATCTTGTTTAGTTTTCGAGATAGACATGCTAACTCCTGACTTTGCAGCTAGAGGGCGCTATTACAGGTTACGTAGAATTGCGCATAGCCACTTTACTATACCTAGACACTAAATTTATTACTATAGTTTTCGGCGTTCAAATTAAGTGGGTCGCAAAAGGACTTTAGTGAGACTCTGTATAATACTGTATAGTTTTTTTTGTTTCTGTAATTTTTTTTTAAAAACATACCCGCTATCTCTTCACATTTCCATTAGATGGGAGCTAAGCTGTGTTATCAAATAGCGTATATCCACTTTACTACACTTGTAAAGCACTTTTGTAGGGTAGTTGATATTTGGTATTCAAGGGCTCATTTGATGTGTTCATGTGGCGAAACAAGGTCATCAATTAATAAAAATAATTAATTAATAAAAATAGATTTCATGTCGAATATTACAATCGCATTTTTTTTCAAAATGCCTTATTTTTAAAATGATTCCTTAAATTTTTATTGATTTATTCTTTTACAAATTTTATAACAATTGACGGTACAAAGTAGCATTTACAGGAATAGTTCAAAAGGAGAGTAATTTAAAGTAAGAATTTCTTGAAAATGTTTATTCGTAAACACAGAAAATAAATGTATGAACATTAGATAATGATTTTTTAAAAGGGTACTTATGTTTAAAGTAATAATGGACGCCGAAATTAATAAGCCTTGATGTATTAAAAATGCAATTTTTCTAAATATTACCAAATAGTTCCAATCGATTTGTCTCATTGATGTAGAAATAATGTTCAATAGAACTGAACTTTTTAATAATTAAACATTATGTTTTTTTTTTAGAAAATCTATTTTACGTAACTTATTTTAAAAGACAAACCAACATATGTATTATTTTAACAGAAAAAGGCTGAGTTAACAACAATCCAACAATGACTTTTCTATTAAAAACTCTTCGTCAATAGCTCTTGTAGCGGCGTTAATTTAAAAAAAAATATTATAATAAACTCTACTACCATAAGAGAAGTATAAAAATTATTTTTAAGTTATTATGTCAATGTAGTTATTATGTTTTTGTTTAAAAATATAAAGAAATCTGAATATAAGAATATAGATTTTATCCTTTGTTATATGATGCTAACTCGCTTTCAAAAGCATAAAAAATTAAGGGTTCATAACAATTTTAACAATATTAAAAAAATGAATGCTTCAAAAATGTAGCTTCTCTAATAACGGCAAATTTAGTGTGTCTATGTACTACATTCGAATTAAAAATAATCAAATTTGTTTCAGAAACTTAGCTCATTAGTGTGAGTTAATTTGTAGTTATGTGTACACAGAAATATTTTTTCTAAAATAGACATTAGAGTATTTAGGATATGTAAACTTAAAAAGAAATTCATTGTTTTGTAATTACCAAATCCTTTATTAATGACTACAAAAACAGTAAAATGTTCTTCACAAACGTTACATTTAAATACTAATCACGAAAATTATTCAAAGCTTTATTATTCTTTAATGAAAGAATAAATTGGATTTCATCTTTGATTTTTTTTTATTTGAAACATCCCAATATTGGCATTAAAGCAGCTACAACGAAACACAAAGGTTTATAACTATCTCATTAACGTCCCTAAGTATCTAATAATTACAATCTATTTAAACTCTATGATTCGTCAATAAGTAACATGGTAAACTTCAAATATATGAAGAGATTTTCAAATCATCCAATAAGAGGCCTAGAGAGAGAATGGGATTTAATTTTGAAGGATTTTCAAAGTTTTTTTAAAAAGCACAAAACATCAACTTCCAGAGGATAATTGTGTAAACAAAAAATCCTCTTGAGTATCATCCCAACTTCAGAAACGCATAATGAGAAAATCTAAACACACAACGGAATTAATGAAACCCAAATTCTAAAACTCGAAAGATAAAGAAGATTTCTTTGATACAAAATGTCTGCTTTTGTGTTTCTAATGTAGGGGAAAGATTTTGTTTGTATAGTTTGTATTAAAAAAATGTTTCCCGCGAATCTTCCCGTTCTTACTCGTTGAACCCGAGTATAATAAACACCTTAATTAAACCTCGAACTTCATTAACTTTAATTCAGAGTGACACTGCATGTGGTTGTGGAAAATAATTCTGTCTCGCGAGGGAATGCCAAAAGAAGAGATGCATAACAAAGCGGGCCTAAAAAAATGATGAGGCGTTTCTTTAGGAGTATATTTTTAATGAAGTGGGCTGCCGTAAAAGAGTTTGCATCTGTTGGGGTGGGTGATTGTTTGAAATTTTTCAGGGATGGGAATTCTTTGCCTGTTCATTGTTGGGATTAAATAGTGCGTGTTGAATTTGTATCTATTTTATCTATCTCATTTTTATTAACTTTCGAATTGCTTTTCATAGCTGTCCCGAATAAATTTTTGGTAATAGTTAAGAGCTTGTTTTGATGAGATTTAATTATTAAAATTTATACATTTTTTCCGATTGCATTTATTGTTAGGATATATCTAAAATTGTATTGGGGGTGATACGATTACTGTAATTAGTAAAATTTTGTTTGCATATGAGCCATCTAGTTTCAAAACCATACAGATCCATTTTTATAAATTTTACAGGAAACACCAAAGCCGATTGACAACCACGTACTTTTTAATCTAAACACAGGACTTTGAATGTATTTTTAGATTGGATTTAGACACTTTTGGTCAATACCGCTATGTTATGGGATGTAGTGCAATAAGAACTTGTTAAAAAATAAAAAATACAACGATCTTGCGAAATAATATGGATATATCTAGCTTTGAAACTAGGCAGCTGATATATGTATGAATAGTGAGGTCACTGATAAGTAGTGCCATGTCCCTTTGTCCCAACAAAGGCATGAGTAACTTTTTAAGTTTAGTGTAATATATTTTTTTAATTATGAATAATTTCACATTAAATTATTTGTAAATCCATTAAAATTCATTGTAAATTCATAATAAATTAATTGTAAATCCATAATAAATTAATTGTAAATCCATAATAAATTAATTTTAAATCCATAATAAATTAATTGTAAATCCATAATAAATTAATTGTAAATCCATAATAAATTAATTGTAAATCCATAATAAATTAATTGTAAATCCATAATAAATTAATTGTAAATCCATAATAAATTAATTGTAAATCCATAATAAATTAATTGTAAATCCATAATAAATTAATTGTAAATCCATAATAAATTAATTGTAAATCCATAATAAATTAATAAAGAATAAATTAATAATAAATCAAGAATAAATTAATAAAAAAATTATTAAAATTAATGGTTAGTTAAGGTAGTAATTAAGGCTGAACTATTGTATTTACAACCTTTTGTAACAAGTTCAGCCATTAATGTAATTACAATAGGGTAATTAAAATGAAGACAGCACTTGTTACAGTAAAAGCCCCAAAACAGTTAAACTTTAAGCTAAGCGGCTAAAATTATAACTAACTAAGTGTAATCGGGTTAAAGAATAAATTACCAGGTACCAAGTTTAAAACAAGATTTAAACCGTTAAACAAACTTCCATAATATTTCATTAAGGAATTGCAGTTTCCTGATATGTTTGTAGAGAGTAAATAGAAACTCCTGCGGTGGTCGGGATAAAAAGAAATGGCACTAGTTGCTTGCGACCAATTTATACATTAATATGTGGACCAAATTCAAATTTATTTCGATATCGTCCTTCTATTAGGCCATTGTGACATTTATTATTCGATAACTTTAAAAATCAGTGTGTTAAGATTAATTTTTTTTAAAGAATATTTTAGTAAGTAGAAACTGGTAGCGTGGTTGTTTATAATTTTTACTCGTTAGACTGTAATTTAATTGAATGTTATTTTACCAGCTAAATTGCGCTTTTACAGATTTTGGATTTTATCTCAATATACACGTTAAGGCCTCTATACCAAAAAATATGTGATTTTAATTATCATAACACTTAAATAAGTTGTAATCAAATGCTGTAAATTACTCCAGTATGCCAATGAACATTCAAAACAACAAAAATAGTTTAATTTTACAGCAATAGTAAGATGAATAACCATTTAACTAAAACGAAATAATTTGAATAGCTATAAAATTATGTAGCTTTCCACTACATATTTTCAATGAACGCAATTTCTATGAAAATCAAATATCGTTTTTAATGATTTGTTTAAAATTTAAATATAAAATTCGGCAATGGAAACAATTAAGTAGCTCCTTTATTATAAAAGAAAAAAGTAAACTGTTTAGGTATAATATTTATTCTTTGTTTTCCCCCAACTTCTTTCTCAAAAGTCATTGTTGGAGCAAAGAGAAATTTCCATAACTTTTGAAAAGCCTAATATTTCTTATCAAATCGCTTTTCCGACATTTTTATTCCATCAAAGTTCCCACAAAAAATGTATCTTTCGAATAAGCATTTCTTTTGCCATCGATAAACCATTCGATTATTTCCAATACTGTAAAGTAGCCATTAGCCATGGACGTTTTATGATCATAAACACCCATCCTTTTTCCTAAATAAACTACTTTTTTTAAATACAAAATCCATATTTCGCTATCAAAAGTATCTAAAAGGTATCTAATACACTGATAAAGCACTTACAAAAAGAGTATTATTTTAAAATATAAAAATAAGCAAATGAAATAAAATCTCGCAATAACACACTTTTAAAAACATATAAATGAAATAAAAGAAGACACCAACATCATTTGAGTAATTTTTTTTAAAAAATATATAAAATAGCCATTATGAAAAGAGACAACCCAAATGAATGTCCTGTCCAAAATACAGATTCGTATTTCCTTTTTTTGGGAAGGGTGGGGGGGGACCGAAGAAAAATAACAACACGACATTACGAAGCATCTACGCCTACGTGAATAAATTTACAGAAAGTGGAAAGATATTAAAATGATGATGGGAGAAAGGAGAAAAGAATAAACTCCATTTCGCTTTTTGAAAAGCGATAGTCTCCCTCTTGCCATGGATAGAAATATCCCGACGCATCATTTTCTATTTCTTTAAATATAATCCAGGGCCGGAAATAAAAGCGAAAAAGTGTATCAGAGTCGTCGTAATGCAGATTTAGGTTTTCTTTTCATCATTTGCGCGTGTATGATGCTCGCTGCTGTCTTTATTACTACTGGAGAGAATGGGCGTTAAATGAATTATGTCCAAGTGACGGAATTTCTTACATTCTTCTGTGAGGAAGGTGAAATGATTTTTTTATTCTGCGTGCAAAGATGAGTATATCTGTCTATTTTTAAGCTGATTTTTATTTCTTTAGTTTCAATATTCTTTGAGACTTGAAGATGCGAGAGAAGATATATATTTTGCGTATACAGTAAATTATGTGAATATTTAATGTGAGAATAAATTAAAGGACCCATGTTGGGATTTAGATTACTTTCTAGGGTTTACAGTAATAAATTAATCAAAGGGCATATAAAATGTATCTTTATTGATACAAGCTCAGCATATTGACTGAGATATAAGGTACGATAAAATCAAAAAAAGAAAAGAAAAGAGGAAGAAATTCATATCTTATACTTCCAGAAATTGTATTTCCGTATTGGAAGTGAAGGATATATGACATGTTGTGAATGAATGAAATATATTGCATCCGCAATAAAATCTCTGAGGCACCATATAAAATTTCTTAGAAAGAGCTTTTGTATGTATGAAAAAATGCCCATTCAATAAATCCTCTTTTCTTCTTAAATATATTAATCAATGTATTTGGAAAAAGTTTTGAAACAGTCGTGATAACCTTAAGAAATAAACTTAACAACCTGAAGGCGTGTTAATTATCTATCTATATATAAAGAGTGTATGTTTCTTTGCATGTTTATTTGCATTTTATACAAATCTTCAGTTTTATTCCGAGTTTGGTGAAATTTTGCACACTTGACTTCAAAGTAAAGGGAAGGTCACTGTTTACATGAAATTTCTTTAACTACCCCCATCCACCTTTCCCACTCTTTAACTCGCTTAACTTCTTTGATTTATTATTAAACTGAATTTTAATAATGCTATACTGTAAAATTTTAATATTTCAACATTGTAACAATATAACATATCTTACATAGTTAGCTATGAGATAGATAAGTGATGTATTCTGATTGGCGCCAATATACCGCCAAAATTTCGCCTAATTATAAAAACGTCGCCAAACGGATAAAAACCGCCAAATGACACTACATTGAAAAAATCGGCCAACAGTCTGCATAAAGCTATATATATCAAGAAAAGTGTCTGTGGGTTTGTTTGTTTTTATGAAAATGTACAGTTTCGTTCCGAGGCAACGTTCCCCCCCCCCCTGGCAACGAATGTCACTTCAGCTAGTGCTCTATATTTATATGAAACAAATTATGATCATTTTATATTCTGATTATCAAATAATACTAATTTTTCCTTAGCATATTATATTCTAAAATATATAATGATGCTTTAGAGGATGGATGTGTTAAATGCATTTTTCGTAGGTTGGATGTGAAACGCTCATTTAAATCTTCATTTTCTAATTTGTCTATTAGCTGTGGCTTAGAGCAAGAAGAACAAATGTCAAGTCAATAAGACATTGGTGTTTCTTGTTCCAAGCCACAGTTATTTAATCGTGATAAGTGAAAAACAATATTTTAATTTTAGAAGAAGCCTCTGGTGATTGTTGTTTTAAATTATTTGTAATATTGCTGCAAACGTTCATTGGCGGTCCTGAAATGTTAATGAATTGCCAAATATTAAATATATGCGTTAAAGCATCGAATTATGTAAAAATGATAAAAATGTGAATAGGCAAATTTAAATTAATATAAAGAAATACAAGCTAATTTATGTTTGCATAGTAAAGAAATAAAAGAATTTGTCCTGTGCAATATATAGTTATAATAAATATTTGACGAATTTTTAAGGAAATTGAATACTAGACATACATAATGGCTATCGGCGACATTTCATAATTTAGCAGAAAGAAAAATCCTTGTCAAATTACCTCTTATTTTAACCATTATCAGGTAACTACGACATAACCAGAAGCTGGCACCATATTATCTAAACTTCTAAACAACATGGGGATATATGAGCCTTCTATTTAAGTCGACACTTCGTTGGCCGGAACAAGTTGGTTGAAACAACGTTGAACTAGAGCTGCACTTAGAACTCAAACTCGAAAATCTCCTTTCTTAAGTCCCGTGCTTTGATCTCTGTCTACCCAGCAAAAAAAAGTCAGCATAAAACCTTCACCAAAATTTTGAAATTGAAGGTTTTACTCAGGAACACTGCAGTTTTTTTAGAGATCTATAAAATGAAAGGTTTTTGTTTCAATATATTTCATAAAAACTGTAAAAAACCTTTATAAAAAACCTTCAATGTTTGATCATGAAGGGAAAATGCAGATATTTTTGCAGGAAAATTTAAAACTTCAAAAAAACTGCATTTTTTTTGTTTCAATATCCTTTATAAAACCTTCAGAAAACCTTCAATTTGACAATTTTGAGGAAGGTTTCATGCTGACTTTTTTTGCTGGGTATCACTTTCAATTTCTATCTCTCACCACCAAGCTATCGCAAACATCTTTACTTTTGAAGCATGGTTGGTTGATTGCAAAACGTTGCAATAGAACGATTGCAAAACGTTCGAAGTTAAGACTCAGTAATGTACTTTCCGAGTTGTTGACACTATGAGACTTGGACATTTTTGGACCACATTTTTGAAGCATGAGAACACAAATAACTTTTTACTGTATCAATGTTCATATGGTCTGTGTGTTGTTTTTAGTGTTGAAACATTTCAACACTAAAAATGCAAGTTAACCAATAATAGATTCTACACCTCACAGGTAATTTATTCTCGGATCGAACTCGACGCTAATACTTTTAGCATAGTAGCAATGCATTAACAATCACTCATTATTCCACCGAAGACCACCTCACACAGATTAGCCACCAACACTGATTAGATTAGATCAACACAGACCGATTAGATATGACATCCTTCCCAAGAAAATTGCTTCCTCGCACCAAGACAACTTATTACACAGCAAGAAAATCGAAAGGATTAGCTCCCCGTCTCTCGTCCCCCCATCCCCGGCATCCCCGTCCCCGTCCTCTGAGAGTCCCCGTGTTTATCGCGGAGTGCTCCCTGATTATCCTTCGGGATTTCACTTTCGAAGTGTCAGACTTTATTAGTGGCTGCGTGGGATAATGGATGCTATCCAGGGGTTGGCTGAAAAGGTCGGTTCTGCGAGGGATTATGGAGCCTGGAATTTAATAATCAGCCTCGAATGATGGTGACATTGCAGCGGAAATCGTCTTATGAGGGACGTTAGGTAAGGTTGAGGGTTGATCCTTGTATTGTTCAGTTGTTGTCAATGTCCTTTAGCTTTATGTCCTTTACATTTTAAGCTTGACTAATATTGAGTAAACATATATCATTTAAAAATGTTTTTGGGTGAGAAAAATCACGCAATTTTTTTATTTGTACTCCATCCATTTTGAATAAAGAGGCCTCCGTGGCCGAGCGGTTAAGACGTTCAGCTACTAATCCGAGGATTGGTGGTTCGAACCCGTGCGATGGACTTGACAAAGAAAAGTAAAAAATTAGTAATCTTGTGATCGGAGGGTTGCCAGCTTCGCTACAAAAATAAAAGAAAAGTCGTCCAGAACATCCGCAAAAAATTAACGGCGTGTATACGGGACTGGTGCACGATAAATCTGATCGGGGTCCAAAGTCCCGACGTCTATTGAAGACGTTGGGTGCCAGTTCAGGTGTTTCCTCATCATCTGACCATGGTTCTAAAATAACGAGGTGCATGTATGAATGTGTATGTGTTCCCGGGTCTTTCCTTCTAGATAGACCCCGAATCGTCGCCAATAGCCCACTGTGCAGCTCTAGTGCGACGTTATTTAACCAAACCAAAACATTTTGTATAAGACTTTTCATTGTGTTCTAATATCAACTTTTCACTTGAACTGTGTTGTGTTTATCAGAAGCTTATACTGTCAAAACAGAACCTAAAAATGAGTGCCTAAACCTACTCGGTTTTCTTTGAGTATAATTGAATTATAAATGAGCGATGACGTACTCAAATTTAAGTAACCGTACTTTCTCAAAAATGAGCAGTGCGATTTAATATTTCAAATTTCAGCTTCAGTTCAAGCCATCTTAACACAGAGACCTGGCACACTTAACATAGTTGTTCAGAAGATGGCTTTCCACATTATTTGATGTCGATTGCTTAAATGGTAATTGAGTTATTACAACTCAATTATCTTATTTTTTCTATATTACGGATAAGGCTTTGAACTGTGACGTCTGAAGATCTGGCTTCAATTCCCGGTAAATATTGATAGTAATTGCCAATATTTATTGAAAGTGATTTATAAAGGCAGCCTATGCAGGATAGAATCGACTGTTTTTATTAATTTTTATACATTGTACACATTTTTAAGTACATGTCTTTTTCAAAATTTAAACTCATGTATGCGGAGCCATAATAAGCATCGAAAGTACTGAAAAATGAGTATATTTTACTTATTTTCGAGTACCTATTTTTAACAGTGTACTGCTTAATTTCATGTCAAAATCAGACTATCAGTAATGGACTATCAGTATTTTGAAATGGTCGCCCAAGTAAAGTAGGTTCCGAAAATTAATTAACACTATATTCCATTACTAGGTAGTTTAGATCTATTATTTGACCAAGTGGTGAAGAATATAGTTCAATAGGTTGTTCAATAATGAGATGATGTCATTCTATTTAACATTACAGACAAAGGAAAATGCACTTGAAGAGCTCTTATATCGTTATTGTGTTTTCGGACTTATATATATATACTCCACTTGATAAACAACCCACCCATAAAACCCATTAAATAGTAATTAATGAATGACAAATAGTTAATTGATGGTAATATATGGATTGTAATAGATGGCGATCTCCAACAAGCGCGTTTGCCTAGATAAAGTAAATAAAATAATTTATCAAAACTATTTTTTGAAGCTTTTAATAAAATTATCATAGAGTTATCATAAAGTGAGCTATATCATAAAAACTCCTAATTTATTAGCAATTAAAGGATTAAAATAGTAAAAGAAAAAATGAAGTTAATTTATTAATAACTCGTCAGAATAGTTCGTATTTACATTATTTAGTGACTTTTTATGCTATAAATTAAGGATTAAGTTGAAGTTGTAGTTTATAAGCGCTGTTTAGAGTGCTTTTTTTTCAATAACCCTTTTTAATCTTTTCCTTTTTTCATAAAAACTTCAAAAAGGATATTTTTTTAAATATCATTTCTAAGTTGGGAAACATAAAATTATATATGAATCGATTGGTATAAAAATTATTCTTTTTTACACTTCATCTACTAACCCTCCATGCTCTACTTAAAGGAATGTATAAGATAAATGTAAAGAAGAAATAAATCCATGTTAAAACTCAAAGTGCCTTATTATTAATAGATTAAAATGTTCATTTATATTAAAATAGTTGTTTTTCGAATATTGTCTTCTTTTAAATTTATTTTCTCTTTTTGACATTTAAGTTCAGGTTAAAAAATTTTAAATGCCATAAAACTTTTCGAATGTGACACATCCTTTTAGATTATGACATTTAAAATGTTATTACGTAATAGCTATATGCCCTATTGTAACTGGGGGCATTGAAATATCGAAAACGATAAAATGAAACAGTTATATCGATAATATGAGCCGCTCGAAAAAAAATCAGGAAAAAGGACTGCAAAGACCAGTCGGGGATGATGAGTTGTAGAATTCGTGATTTGAAAATCAAACCGCACAGTCCTATATATATATATATATATATATATATATATATATATATATATATATATATATATATATATATATATATATATATATATATATATATATATATATATATATATATATATATATATATATATATATATATATATATATATATATATATATATATATATATATATATATATATATATATATATATATATATATATATATATATATATATATATATATATATATATATATATATATATATATATATATATATATATATATATATATATATATATATATATATATATATATATATATATATATATATATATATATATATATATATATATATATATATATATATATATATATATATATATATATATATATATATATATATATATATATATATATATATATATATATATATATATATATATATATATATATATATATATATATATATATATATATATATATATATATATATATATATATATATATATATATATATATATATATATATATATATATATATATATATATATATATATATATATATATATATATATATATATATATATATATATATATATATATATATATATATATATATATATATATATATATATATAATTAATATATATATATATATATATAATTAGTATATATATATATATATAATTAATATATATATATATATATATATAATTAATATATATATATATATATATATATATGAAAATAATAAAAATAATTTTAAATACTTGGATACGTGAGCACAATATTGTACGGCCGTGAATACGAACTACCGTGGCCGAAGACTTTTATGTGTCGGCGTCACAAAGAAAATACCCACATATTTGCCATTGAAAACAGGAAATTCCTGCCATCCGCAAGCCCAATCGGAATTTTAAATCTCGTGTTTGGAAACAGGAGTTATTGTTATTATTCCGTCCTCAGATATTAAAACTCCGGAGTTGGCTTTATGAATAATGGACTATCCGCCATTTCTTTCTCTTTTGAGAATGGTTGTTTTATTTTTTTCCTGGAAGTAGAGCAAAACCCCCTCCGGAGACCACTCCAAGGAAATTTGAAACGGGAAAAATCCCGGTTAGGTTCCGGGATATTGGAGTATCTTCGACAAGGATTTAACCCTGTTTGCCTCAAATATGTATTCCGGAATGTTAAGAGTTTTCTTCGAATTGCAATATTTCGGTTTTCTCGGTTCATTTTGTAACTTGACTTTGGTTTGAAATGTGGAGTTCCTTTGTTGTCTGAATGCTTTATTTACATCAGAATTCCCTTTTCTGGAAATTTCTTCGTATAACAAATTATTGTGCATGTGGATTTTATTTTTTTAAATTCTGATCACAGTAATTTTAGGTCCCGACGTTGTATCCAATATGTTTTGGCAGTTTAAAATCAAAAAGCATTATTTTTAATACAAAAACTTCCAATAATAAATCGTGGTCGGAAGAGAGCCGAACTGATGATTGAAGAATTGCGAGTTCGATTCTCGACGTCTACTAAACATTTACCTTGTACAGGAGGATGTTGCTCGTCAAATGTGTCGTAGTTCAAATGTTTTTCACGTAGATCATGGTGTGGAAGTTTGAAATGTGGGGTGCCGTCTCATGTGTTTAAAAATTAAGAACATTGTTTCTAAGTCTTTCTTTGTAATAGATCCCAAACCGTCATTAATAGCTCTTTGTATAGTAATAATGTGGCGGAAAATTCAAACAAATAACATCCCGTAATAAAACAAAATTCTACCCTTAACATTTCAACAGATAACGCTTATTAGTTAATTAATTTTCATTATAAAAATGCACACTTTAGTAGTCATATTAGTTACTTTTAAAATTTTATTTAAAAAAATTCTAACTATTGCATTTAATTACGCTAAGTTCTAATTTAGGGGCTCTTTAACATCTAGATAATCATATAAAAAATCTACATATAAAAAAAATTAAGAATCCGATATTAATTAGCTACCATTTTATTAAAACTAAAATAGTAAAAAAAAATTATTATTAAATAGGTAAATAAATTACCTTTACGTTTCCGTGAAATTTATGTATTCATAACTTTAATGGTATGCATCTCTCAAAAGTGTTAAGGGAGACTCCGAAATATTAATTATTTCTAAAGTTATAGATAAGTGGCTCATAAGAAAACTTATATTAAATTTTAAAATATTTGTTTTATAATCAAAGCAGCAGCATGCTTAAAAGTACTTTGCGAATATATGTTTTTTGTTTAAAATAAAAATACATATATGTTGACGAATATGTTGAGTTTTATAGTTATTATTGAATAATAATCCCATATTATACGTTTTTTTATAAATATATTTTTACGGTGAATCCTTTATCAAGACCAGAATACATTAGTTTTATTTCTCAAAGCATTTTTTCATAAAGTGATACAAGGTTTTGTTAAACCGTAACATATGCTTTTCACTTAAGTAACCCAACTGCAGAATACAAAAATTAATTAAAGAAGCCAATAATTAATGTATCCTAAATAGGAATTTACTAGAAAATTTTATCCATTGTGGGGATACACTCCTGCTATTAATTTCGGTAAATTTTAAGTTCCCGTGAAATAGGTATCGTATTCGTATTTAAATAATAGTATCGTATTAAGTAATCGTAATTCGTATTGTTAAGTAATCTTGTTCATGTTAAGTTAAATCTTATTAGTGTTATGTAAATTCGTATTAGTATTAAGTAATTTCGTATTAAGTAAAATTGTATTCGTATTCAGTAAAATTGTATTCGTATTCAGTAAAATTGTAATCGTATTAAGTAAAATTGTATTCGTGTCGTATTTAAACACAGGTCTCTTGTCATTGAATATTCCTTGACATTCAATATTGCTATTTTTTAATTAAATGCCTTATGGATAACTCCTTTTTTAACTAAACAGAACGCGTAACGATATTATTTATAAATCATAATAGGAATAGATTTAAACACAAATTAGTCGTTTAAGTATACTAGTAACAAAGTATGTCAGATAATACTTAAGTATTTATTGTTGAAAAAAAAACGTATAATTCCAAGATTCATTTTATTTTTCGATTAAATCACACTATATACAGCATTTTCTTTTTATCAATCATTCATACTTTTCATACAGTAAAATGCATTAAAAAAATTTCAATAACGTTAATCTTAAATGTGTTAAAAATTACCTTAATTTTTGCATACTGGTAATTTAGATTTTTTTGCGACAAGAGAAATAAAATTTCTCTAAGATAACACAGAACAACCTTTCTTTCTGTAACCAAATCATTACGTCGGTACCTTATTTTCAATCAATCGTTAATGAACGATGCCATCCAACAAACTTTAACCATCATACGACAACATCAACCGGAACAGACGATTTTTCTTTCTTTTAAATATTCTTCTTTCCATGGAATATTTTTCATCGCCATTATTATTTAATTTTCTTTCTTTATCGAAATGATGAGAGATTAATGCGAAAGGAATCATTTATCATTCAGAAGTGGCAACAAGAATATTGTTTTGAAAGAAAAAGAATCCTTCTTTTGCTGATTCTGTCATTGACGATTGTAGTTTTCAGTTGACGTACGGCGTCAATAGCCGTGGGTGAGTATGACTATTTATCACTGTTATCGGTCTGTTTGTAACTGTTTTAAAAAGCAGACGCATCTGGCAAGTCCTTTTTTTGTGCCATTTTTTGTTCTTTTTCGTTTGAAGAGCCGTTGTTAAACATCATTTTTCAAGGCTTTCTAGCTTAGAGAATACGTTTTTAGTTTGTTGGAAAAGTGCTCTTTGTTGGTTGGGAGATAGGCAGCGAGGGGACTGTTTATTTATTGTGATAAAACCTTATAGAAAGAACGGAAAAGGGCAAGTTCGAAACCTAGCTGAATCATTTCATTTTTCACCTTTATAGAATAAGAAAAAGGTGCTATCTAAAAAGAGATATAAACTCATTTGATTGCTAAGGTTGGTTTGTTGTGTGAAAAACGGCATCTGAGATTGTATTTTCTGTTATATTGTAACTTAATATACATATGCACAAATGATCTCAAATTATATAACAAATAAAAAAATCGAAAAATACAATAACAAGACTTATTGCTAATAAACATAATATTTTTAAGATCGTCTTGAATTCCTTCTAAATATTATTTGCTGTTTGATATTTTGTAAAACAATTATCTTTTTTAAAAATTTCCGAACAAAATTAATCTTCATAATAATAAATTACAACATTAATTATAAGTTTTAATTATTGTACAAAAGTTTAAAAAAATTAATCATTACATATAATATTTAAGTTTAAGAAAAATTATCTATTTTTGTTTATAATTTTTAATAATATTAAAAAAGATTCTACATTACAAAACTGCCAGGATTTGAGGTTATAACAAAGTGAGTCCTACAAAAAGACCAAATGAACAATACATCAAACTGATGTAAAACAAAAATAAATAAAGTTTAACACTATTACAGATTTAAACGCTAACCAATATTCTAAAAGAATAATTACAATCTTATTTGTAATTTTATTAGTAATCGCAATATAAATGTATTAATAAAATTCAAAAGTGCATCAATCCCAAAACGAGTTCAATATCCACAACTTACATCTACAAAACTAGCAAATATTCAATAACCAAATCGCTGCACTTGCAGAAAATAGAACATTACTAAAATTGTAGGACACATTATGAGACAAAGCATCTCATATAGTAAATCGCAACAAATTCCAACTCGTATAGCGATCCTTCAGCAAATTCCCACTCAGAAATAATCCAGCATTTCGATACATTCTTATCTTCCCTCGAGTGTCCCACAAGAATCGATTCACAGTATCGACAGATTACCGACTGGATTCTTAAATGCACATAATAAAAGAAATCGAGTGTTTCTTACTACAATCGATTCTCGGGAGATTTTATGAGTTATGGCTTCCATTTTCCACGCCATAGGACGGGACCGGTGCAAAGTCGACCGAGGCAATTTGTTTGCACTGCTATCGCAAGAAGGGAATTCGATTATTATGCATCGTTTCACTTGTGGCGTCGATAATATCGATTTGAATGGCTAATAATTGATGAGGGCATTACACGGACGGTGTTTCATGGGCCAAAATACAATGAGGAATGTAATCAAGTTTTTTCTTTATTGTTATTAAAGTTGCGGGAAGGGGTATTAATAAACAAGTTGAAGTCAGCGTGAGTTAAGGTAAGGTTGAGAGTTTTTTTGGGAATTGGATTCATGTGTGCACGCAAGTGAAAGGAAAGTCCTGGAGAACGCAATGAGCAGTATTTTCTGTTCTTAATAAATCTTTTACTTATGAATACACTAGGCTAAAGTACCCATTCCATGTAAAGGTGTCAATTAAAGGACACAACAAAAGTGATTCAATTTTTTTCATTGTTTTATGTGTCTACATAATACTAATGTAAACTGCTTTTAGGGAAAAATTCATAAGTCTATAACGAGTATGGTTGAAATAAAACGCTGTTACTTATTAAGATTAACACAGTCTTCTGTGGATTTGTCGAAACAAAAATCC
This sequence comes from Troglohyphantes excavatus, assembly GCA_963932185.1. Lineage (NCBI taxonomy): Eukaryota > Metazoa > Arthropoda > Arachnida > Araneae > Linyphiidae > Troglohyphantes > Troglohyphantes excavatus. The sequence continues at coordinate 51,012,214 of OZ010675.1, forward strand.
CAATATCTCAAAACAGCTGTGACTTAGTGAATCATTTTTTATACACACAATATCCAAAAATTATATTCAGTGAGAAAATATGATAAGCAAAATTTGGATTGTTTTATTAATTTATCATTTAAAATTCTTAGTTAACAACAATGAAAATTACAAAATCGCAAGGTTTGATGCACAAAAACACACGTCCAATATTAAAAATTTTCATACAGAATATGAAATATATATATAAGTACAGTAAAATTAAAAAAAAATCATACCATTTACTGTTTTTTTCAAATTTTTGTTGCTTCTCAATTGCTTAATTTTTCTAAACCAATTTATAAAGGATTTGTATTAATATATATATATATATATATATATATATATATATATATATATATATATATATATATATATATATATATATATATATATATATATATATATATATATATATGATAGATAGATATATTCGATATATGAAATTTTATCGAAAATTATCTGTACATTTTATACATTAACATATTTTAATTAAAGGAATTTATAAACTAAAAAATTAAATTGCTTTATATTTCTAATATTGACATAGTAATATTAATAAGGAAACTACTTAAAATGTTTTAGCCATATAACAAGTTACTGCTTAATATATTTCCTCTCTAAAACTAAATAAACATGAAGAACATTTCAATAAAACTCATTTTATTTTATTTATTATATACGTGCTCCTATTTCATGTTTTTCAAATCCAAATTAAATACCTAACTTACTTTGAAAATCAAAAACAGTTTTAAAAGAAAACGCAATTTACCGTAGCTGTCTTTTTCAGAAAATATTCATTATCAAGAACTTTTTATCATAAAGTAAACTGATCATAACATAATATTATTTGTTTTTAATTAAACAACAATTTAACACGAATTTTCCGAACTCTCTTTTTTAAAGATTAAATTTATATTTGAAAGGTTTACACATTTTCTTCATTTCTAAATTCCATCAGTTTTTAAAAAATGTATTTTCTATTTAGTAAGCTAATTTGTTTCGTAAAATAGAAAAGTGATTAGTCGCATCACGGAAAATAGCTATTGGCATAGGTATTAAATTTTTAAATTATGACTCTTAGGAATTTCGCTTTTGGTAGTTAAAATGGAAATAGTTCTAAGAGTTTTTAATTTACTCCTGTAGATAAAATAATTAGATATGCAAAGTACTGGATATTTTGAATTTGTCATTTTAGTATACTACTGTTTGTTAAAATCCGTTATTCCATTTTAATTTTAATGATGCTTTATAGAATTTTTTTAATATTTATTTGAATTTTAAAATAAAGATATTTTAAATTGAATACTTATTTTAGTGATTATATTTAAAGAGGTTATCTAAATTATTTATATTCTACACTATATACAGTTTAAAAACTACAGTATTTATTCATAATATTTCCCTTGCTTGAATAACAAATCATTTTATTTTGTAGAGGAATTTATATGCTTATTAAACGGATTGAGGATACAGACACTGATATATAACTGTAACTTCTGGATTGGGCAAGGCACTTTGTTGACTTGAAGCCAATTGAAAGGGTAACAACTGTATCCCACATCTTTCGCTGCCACAATATTTCATATATATTTTCATGTTAAAATAAGCCGATATGTATTTTATTTTCTGATATTAAAATAAAAAGTTATTTGCAAGTCAAAGTCGAAGTGGTTAAAAAGCAAGAACAAAAACTATTTGTTTGGCAATATAAAAATTAATTCTATAAAAAGAAAGTATAATATTTATATACATTTAATTACTTCTACAATGGTATTAAACTACACCACTGAATCACTTAAAATTATTTTTTGGGGGTACAGTATGGTTGCTTTCAATTGGCTTCAACGCTCCCATAGAGGAAACAAGTTTTGAGCCTTCCAGAAATTAGTTAGAGGTCAGTGGATACATATCTCCATGCCAAATTTAAGTGTAAGAAAAAATATAAATGTAACATTAAACATTATATTAAAAGAAAACAAAAATTTAAAAAGTGCAACACTGTATATTGAAATATAATACAATTTGTTTTTTAGAAAGTTGATTAAAAAGTAAATTTTAATTGAGAGTTTCAGTACTGGAGTGATTTTATTTGTGTGTGATTTGTTTTAATCACACTCAATAAAATACGAAGTATAAATATTTTTATTTACACGTCAAATTTTATTGAGTGTGTTTTAAAATAAATTACATTCACATTTTTACTTGCGCCTAAAAACTATAAAAATTATTAATTAACATACCAGCTAAATAAATCTGCATAAAACCCTAATAGAAGATAATAAAAATAAAGATATTGTGTATTTTTAGTGCTGAAAAATTAAGCATACAATTGTTTGAATGGAAAACAATTTTTTATAGGTTTTATGCAAAAAAAATTAAAAACTAAAAAACATGCAAATTTTTAAAGTTACATGACACAACCAGCAGATTTCATGAAAGATCTATAAAGTTTTTATCCTGATTTTTTAACTGAGTAGTTTAGCATAAACCCTCTCAATTGTGTACTATTTAAAGAGATACAAAATTAACATAGGAATTAAAACAATTCCTGTATTTCAGAAGGATAAACAAATAACTACAATAAATAACTGTACTTAACAATTTAAAACAAACTATTTCAGTGAACACCTTAAATAAGTACTTAAAACTACCTTATCAGAAAACTTAAACCATCCACCCTAAACTAAGAATGACAAAATACTATTTACAAAATTCCAGTATAAAACTATGCGCAGTTTAGAATTAAATCCAAAAGTAACATTCATCATCTCCTTAATTCCCTACAATGCACTTTAATAACAACCTTTAGTATAATCGTTTTAAAGGTAAATCGTTCCATCATGGAGCTCTTCGCCCGTTATTCCTTTGCAGTTAACTTTCCTAACCGTGAGCAGTATTCGAAGTTCAGCGAGACGGCTGGCTGGGCTCAAGGGACATCAATTCCTGCTCAAATACCCAACAATTAATTGCATTAAATAAGTTGGCGGTGGCATCAGTAAAGTACTTGGGAGCTAGGAAAGGTACTTCTTTTTCGCCAACTCCTATTGATTGGGGATCACATGATTTTTTTTCTTCTTTTGTATGGTTAGGTGAAACTAATCGTAACTGTAATGCTGAACATGGAAATTAGTAAAAGGAGTGTAATATTAAATAATTCAAAATAAGTATAACAGCTGGCACTAAAGTAAAGTCAAATATTATCAATTATATTACATAAACTAAAATATCTATTAGATACTATATAGTTTATTTAATTTAGGAAAAGCTATGCAGAAAAAAATAGGAGCTTTTATACTTCCTAAAAATTAGGGTAGGAACAGTCCAGTAAGGTTTGGTTTGTGAATACTCTTTGTCATGCACTTAATCTCTTCAGGGCTGATGCCCGGTATACCGGAGACATCAACTTTCGACCTTTACATGTTGCCAATGTCTTAAAGAAATTTTCAACTTTGTGTACTAATTTAGTCTCTACTTTCTGTAGTATAATATTTAATAAAAGTTTTTTTAGTTTAGAATCTGGCAACACTGAAATATCGTTGATGTTTTGCAAGCATGTCGGCGAAGCCAAATGAGGAGTGTAAAATATTGTAACAATTTTAATGATTAAATATTTTTTCGTAAATTGTTACTGTTTATTTTCAATAAGTAATGAATAAATTAAAATTGAAAGATTTTAGATTTTTAATTTTTTACTTTTGATTCAAATTTTCTAAACTTTTGATTCAAATTTTCTAAACTTTTGATTCAAATTTTCTAAACTTTTGATTCAAATTTTCTAAACTTTTGATTCAAATTTTCTAAACTTTTGTAATATTTATTTTTATTACCATAGATCATCGAATTTTATTGGAAAATATTTTTAACTCGAATATTTCAAAATTCCGACTGAAGAGTTAACATTCATCATTCCCTTAATACCCTAATTAATTATAATAAATCTGCGTAAAAGATTCTTAATTTATTTAGAAACATATTTCATCATCACAAATAGAACTGATGTATCTAGACAAATCAACCCAATACTGATGCCTATATAGAAAAAAATATATGTTTAGATAAGTAGAATACAGAAAAGTAAAATTACAAAGCATCATCTTTAGAATACAATTATACAGATTGAAAAAGAAAGAGTTTCTGTGGCTATCGCAATAATTAATATTTTTGGCCAGCAATTTATTATAAAATATCAAATTGTATTTTTATTGTTAGGATTAATACCAAATTTCAACTTCTCAACTGTTTATAGATAAGTTCCAAACTTGTTCTATCGAATAGTTTATAAATTAAAGTAAACACGTTTTCAAGTCGGACGGGGCACGTGAACAATCAGACACCAAGAAAATCCGTTCGATGTATTTTAAAAAGTTTTTTTTTTCTTCTTTTACTCCACAACAAGGGAAAACTTTTCGGTAAAAGTAAAAGCCACTGCACAAGAAACTAACCCACTTCTCCCTACCACAACAGAAGAACACACAAAAAAAAAGAAAAAAAAAGTGACAGAACTGAAATGAAAAGACGCCCCCTTCCCTCCCACACCCCGGTCAGAAAAAGAAGAAAAAAAAAGTCTGTTGGGTGCAGTGAGAAGGACTTTAAAGATAATCGATAGAATTTTAAGGCTCCCCGAAAAATCCAATCTTGGCCCTTTCTTGCATGTGAAAGTAAAAATAAAGACCTGCAGCTCCCTCTTACTAAGAGAAAAAGCGACGGGAAAGAGTTGTGTGGCATTTCCCGATTGAGGACCACCCCTTGTGGCTCGCTGGCTTGGCATCGATTGCAAACAATGGAGATGATGTATGAGATATAAAAAGTTCTTCTACCGCGGAAGAAGGTAGTTTTCGGACCGTATTGAGGTGGTCTGTAACTATTTGGGAGAAAAGGGAGTTTAGCTTTTAAAATATGTAGGTCATTTCTTTTTCTGGGTCCCGGAGTAAATTATTTTTTAAACCGGGAATAATAAAGGTAAAGAAGGAGGAACAAATTACTTGCCAAATCGGCTGCTAAAATATTTCATCGCCATTTTTTATTTAAGAACTTTTACTTTTTCCATTCCATACTTTAGAATACTTATAATTACTCAAGCGATAATTAATATAAGTTAAGCATATCCATTATTAAGTATACAAACGAGGAGTAAATATTCAAAACGTGCTTTATTCGAAATATGTAAAAAGGAGATTATTACGTCACTTGATTCGCCACATAATTTTCTATAGAACTGCTAAAACACATTTTGTTCCACGGAAACTAACTTGCAAATATTGGAATTTGTACACGTGTGAATTGTAACTTTTAAGAAAAGTTACGTTTCCCTCGCATTACTTTACTATTGCGAAACACGTTTTGAATGTTTGCTTCTCAATTATTGACCAGAAACGTCTTGAAAATCAGATCTCCATAATTAATAACAGGACGGAAACAGTGATATTGCTTCCTTAGTGTTATTCATTTCGATGCTAAAACTTCGTGACCAATAGTACTATTGACATGAACGGAATAACAATTGATAGGAAAATATGGTCGTAACACGTTTAGTGACCATAAATTTAGGTTTCACATACGCAAAACATAATATGATAACATTCTGGACGTAAAATAAATTTTCAAATCAGTATACATTGTGACTCAGATATATTAGGGCGCTGATTTTTTAACTAAACAAAATATTTAACCGAAATACATCTATTTCAGTAATTCAACGATATATTTATATATAGAAAAAACTACCAAGACATTTACATTTTACTATATCGTTCGATACGTATCGAAGTCATTTAAACAATAGTTGTACATGTATAACAGCGTGTTATCATTATCAATAATTTTAAAATACATGAAACAATTTATTGTAAAAACGTTAAAAAAAATGTGAGGTATAACTTTGCCTAATTTTGAATATTTTAACAATTAAAGTTGGAAGTTGGTTTTAAAACGGAAAAATATTATAATATAATGCCGGGTCGTATTTACCTTCAAAATGAATATTTCCAAAATTAGAAATATTGATAAAATCATTGGATGGAAGTTGATTTATGGGTCCTAAACTGACCAATTGATCATTTCTTAGCGACGCTTATCTTATGGAAATAATTCAACCGGACAAATATCCCCTAGACAAGTAACTCATCTTTCTGCTTCTACTAACAACAGAAGGTGATTGGCTGAGTCTTATACCCAGTCAAAGCAGACCTTCTTTTGATTGGAGCTTTGCCTGCGCATTCATCCGTCTATTGGTGGGAGACAAGGATTCATAACCGAAAGTTAATAAGTAAGGAAAATACGACTTCGACTAAATTCGGAGTTGTAAGGAACGTAAGGTTATTGAACAATTTATACAAGAATTGATACTAAGAAGAATATTAGAAAAAACAATCCACAAACTTGCATTAATCCGTATGTGAGGTGGGGCCCACGTGTCTTGACCGGAAGAGTTGTGAATCTGAAGGTTGCCAGATTCAACTTCGTCGTCCAACCAACCGAATATTGCCAGGTTGAGGAATTTGGTGTACGTTGACTCGGTGGTGGATTGAATGTCCTATAGTGGGTCGTAGTGTGGAAGTTTAATGAGCGAGGTGTCAGCTCAGATGGTGTTCTTATAAGCTAAAAATAGTTCAAAATTACGAAGAAATGTTCAGGGTCTTTTCTTTGGTATTGATTCTGAACTGACGCGTCTTCGCGTCACCAGTAGCTCATTTTCTAATCCCAGTGCATGTGGATTCTACCAACCAAACTTCTATTGACGAGTCTTTAGTTTGGTTGAAAATAACATCGTTCTACAGCTACAAAATTGGGCTATTTGGAAAAGTTCAGAATCAATAGAAGAAAAAGAAAACCCGCGAACACTGTTTCTTTACCTGTGCCGAATGGTAAAGGCCTTGGACTAGCATCTGATGGGAACGGGTTCTATGCCAACACCGAATACGATTGATACAAGAAACTAGACAAAACTGTTAAAATTCAGTGAACTTGTGATCGGAGGGTTTCCATATTCTCTGCAAAGTAACAATAAGTCGCCTGAACTTACCTCCAATTTTTACGACGTGTTTACGGGACTAGTACTCGTTAAATATGATCGGGGTCCAATGTCCTGACGCCTATTGAGTTTGCTTGGGTACCAGTTCAGGTGTTGTGTTCGTCATCTGACCAAAGATACTATAATAACCCTACGGCTTAAAGATGGTAAACTCCCCATAGACGTAATGTAAGCCGATTGATGACTCCCCCCCGCATACTTGAAGTCACATGACGTCATAACAGGGTTGCACGTTGGCATGCTTATCGCTTTTTACAGATTCTACTTGGCGATTTAATTCACGGAGACGCGGATATGCAGGAAAAGTACCCTTCAGGCACAATTATTAGGTAACGAAAGGAATTAGATTTCAAATAACATTTATGAAAACAAATTTAAAGAACTTTTCATGTTCTTTAAAAAAAATTCATAAATTTTATTTGAAATCTAATTTCTTTCGGTACCAAATTTATTTTACAAAATTAATGCAGGCATAAAATTGCAGAAAGAAATAAAAAAAATTACTTTTAATTATTTTTAGCATACTATTTTAATGATAGGAATTTAATAAAATAAATATGTTCAGTACATTTTCTAAAAACATATGTTTTTAAAAAAATATTAAAAATATAATTTTCTATTTTTCGCTTCATCGGACTTTCAATAATTTAAATATATATATAGAACTATACTTATACATGGCTTACAAATTACAAATTACAAATTATTATTACTTACTTATTACTACTTACTTATTATTGCTTACTTATTACAAATTTACAATCAACTTTAATTTATAACCAAATAATTGGTCATTTTGTACACACATTTGTAATCTTTAAATATTTTTTTTAATTAATTGAAACTTTCTTTTACTATCTGATTAAAAGGCATTAAAAATTTTCAGTTCTAACTCTATGAAAAATAAATAGTTAATCTTATATTCTCATATTTTAAACCTTTTAGTAAAAACTACGTTTTATTTCTCCGTCCAATATTTCTCCAAGTTATTTTAATTTGTAGCATTTCTATTAATAATATTTAATTTATATTTATTAATATTTAGTTTGCATAAAATTAAGTTTGGGTATTTTTTCAAACATTCTTATTAGCGGGGTCTTTACTTTATGTGAGTGGAACAAAAATTACAAGGCAAAACAATTCGGATCATATTTAGAGAACAAACAAACAAGAATGGTTCGTATCTGAAAAGATTTATTTAAAAAATGCACTTAAACAGAGAAAACTATAAATTCAAATTTTATCGGAGAATAATTATGAATGTAAAAACGCGAATAAATAATTTTAGATAAATATTTATGACATATAACACTCATACAAATCACTTCAAATTGTTATTTATTCGCATCGTAGAAAAGTATAAAGAAATTGGATTTACTTTAGAATGCAATGTGACATTTGTTTATAAACTATAGCAATGCATCTCCATTAAAGAACTCTAGAATATTTGAAGTTCGTGCATGCAAAACAAACATGTCAAAAAATTATATAAGCATTTAATTTTATTAAAAAAATATTTATCCATTTTTGCATTTTTTTTTCAAAAATATTCCTTTTATTTTTAGAACTTGAAAATCCAAAGCTCCATTGAAATAAATGTATGCACCTTTTTTTTTTTTTGCGATTGGACTTGCATGTTTATTTATGCATGCACGATATTCATTTGAAATGTTAATGATGGTAACTTTTATAAAATACCGATTTCAAATTTAATTTCACAATGATATAGACCAATGAGAAGTTTTTATGCACAAATTCATCATGTGTGAAAGTGTGACTATAAATAAGGTTTCATTCAAACCAATGCTGTTAACATTATTTAAATACATTTTAAGTACTTAGTATTTTAAATATTTTAAGATATTTGGCGACATCATAATAAATTATAAATAATTATAATAATAACTTCATTTACATTCTTCAATTAAGATATTATTTCTTACAATTAGTTTCTTTAAGTACCATATTTTGTTAGTACAAGTGATACAAGTAAATAGCAAGTAGTTTTTATGACCATCGATATTACTAAAACAATTATTTCTTAAAAAAATCTATGAAATATTCATAACATTATCGAAATATGTAGAAAACTTTCCAAAATTCTGATTTCAAGATTCATCGTCTGTCATTACCATTTAAAAAATTGTATATTAGTTTCTTTACGTTCAACAACTTCTGACAATATTTGTCCCTCGACAGTTTTTGATAGTTGGTCAACGTCGCACTAGAAGTGCACAGTTCAATAGTTCAGTTGGCAATAGTTCAGGGCTATCTCATAGAAGAGACCACGGAACACTGTTCAGTATATTTTTACCTGGATTACATGACGAGGACAATACTTGAGTTGGTATCTGATGCAATCTGAATAAGCGTCAGAGCATTTTACCACGATTAGATTTAACGTGCACCATTTCCATATACACGCCGATGGAAATTGAATATCATTTCAGACGACTTTCGTAATTTAGTATCGAATCTAGCAATCCTCCGATCACGAGTTCACTGCATCTGAATTTTTATCAAGTAATCATTCCGATTCGAACTCACAGTCCTCTGATTGCTAGCCGGATGCTGTACCTCGAAGTCACTGGCCTCTCACAGTAGTTTTTGAAGAATAAACTGAAAAATCACATAAGTCAGTAAAAATATTATTATATGAAAGAGGAGACAAATCGAACACTAAGATTTTTTGTGAAAAAAGAAAGAAATACTTATACTTAACAAGAATACTTATACTCAACAAAAATTTAATAATTGTATACTTGTATGCCCATGTGGTTCGAGGATTAAAAGTTTCAGATTTGATCGAATTCAAGCTAATTGCTCATATAAGCAAATTAAGATAAGCTGAAAGGTTTATTTTTATGTTAAAAACTAATAAAATAAGGCAATACTTTATTTCAGTTAAAAAAGATGTTTTGATCAATTTTATGAATGTGCGGTCGAGTTACCTATAATATATTTTTTTTTAGATGTTTGTAAAATTTTGGCTCTTTAGGCATTTATTTAAAGTTTTTTTTATACCATTTTCCTAAAATATAGATTGCTATTATTCGTAAATCATTGAAACTAGTTTAAATCTTGCACATCAATCAAACAAATATAAAAATTTGCCTGGATTTTAAAACGTTGACAAACGATCTCCACTTATGAAAATTGGTTTTCTGCTCAATTCCCTTATATAACTGTACTTTCTGTTGACATATATATATAAAAAACTGTAAAGTGCTTCCAAGTCCAGTATTTATATTACTCGAATCCCGATCAATGGAACGCACAATAAAGTCGCGTAGTTTCATTTGAGACAAAGATTTTGTATAAAATAACATTCAAAAGTATATGCAAGCTTTAAATTGACTATGTTAATAATAAATTGCTTGCCACTTACCTTAAATATTGAGAATTATCCTTATTTGATCCGATATTTATTGCATATAATGAAATCAGATCGACATATTTACAGTCAACAACAGCACGGAATAACAAACCATCCTTGGCGCTCGAAGCATTTCAAAGCAGGCGCCAAAAAATAATGCGCTTTCTGCGCATGCCAAAACTTCAGGTCAAGCGCCTGTTAGGAAACTTCACTGCAGTGTTTTGTGACTACAACTTAGTGAGAGGGCGCCACAGTAGCATTGCCGAAGTTGACCTTCTTGTAGTTACAAGTTCTTTGATCTGACCACGGTTAAGAGCCTCAGTTGGTAAGGCGTTCAGCTACTAATCAGAGGATTGGTGGTTCCAATCCGTGAAATGGACTTGACATAGAAAAGTAAAAATAGTAGTGATCTTGCGATCGGAGGGTTGCCAGCTTCGCTACAAAAATACTAGAAAGTCGTCCAGAATATCCAACAAATTATACTGGCGTGTATACGGGACTGGTGCACGATAAATCTGATCGGGTTCCAAAGTCCCGACGTCTATTGAAGGCGTTGGGTGCCAGTTCAGGTGTTTCCTCGTCGTCTGACCATGGTTCTAAAATAACGAGGTGCATGTATGAATGTGTGTGTGAATGTGTATGTGTTCCCGGGTCTTTCCTTCGAAATTGACCCCGAACCGTCGCCAATAGCCCACTGTGCAGCTCTAGTGCGACGTTAATTAACCAAACCAACTGACCATGGTTAAAAAATAAGAGGCGTTGTTAAAGGGTCTTTCCTTCGAGGTAGGTCCCGAACCGTCGCCAATTGCCTAATGTGCAACTCTAGTGTGATCTAAATTAACCAAACCAAACTCGTCATCTGATCATAGTTCAAACATACGAGGCATTGTTCCCGGGTCTTTCTTTTGAGTTTCTTTTGGTTTTGGATAATTAACGTCGCACTAGAGCTGCACAGTGGGGTATTGGTGACGGTTTGGGGCCTATCTCGAAGGAATAAGACTCTTGAAACATGCCTCGTATTTTTGAACCATGGTCAAATGACAGGGACAACACCTGAGCTCTCACCAATGTCTTCAATAGGCGTCAGAACTTTGGACCCCGATCAGATTTATCGTGCACACGCCGGTATAATTTGTTAGATATTCTGGTTTGGTTTGGTTTTTTTAATAACGTCGCACTAGAGCTGCACAGTGGGCTATTGGCGACGGTTCGGGGCCTATCTCGAAGAGGAAAGACCCGGGAACGATGCCTGGTATTTTTTAACCATGGTCAGATGACGAGGACAACACCTGAGCTGGCACCCGACGCAACCTCAATAGGCGTCAGGACATTGGACCCCGATCAAATTTATCGTGCACCAGTCCCGTACACGCAAGTATAATTTGTTGGATGTTCTGGACGACTTTCTAGTATTTTTATAGCGAAGCTGGCAACCCTCCGATCGCAAGATCACTACTTTTTTACTTTTCTTTGTCAAGTCCATCGCACGGATTCGAACCACCAAATCCTCTGATTAGTAGCTGAACGCCTTATCCACTGAGCAACTGAGGCTCGTTGAATATTCTGGAAGACTTTTTACATGCAAGGGGCATTTTAGGTTGTTAAGTATTGTTAGAAATTAAAATTTTTCATTTCTTATAAGTTTAAATTTTTGAAACTTTAAAATAAAAACTAAGGAACTTTAATGTAAACAAATCATTACATGACACATCACCTATAACTGAATCTAATTTCAATACTTTCACCTGTACACATGACACAGGTCCCCTATCACCATTCACCAATTTGCATCGATCATTTGCGCAGTGACACTCTTTCCCCCCCAAATCATTTCCCCCTATATAATGTCCGCGATAAACAGCGTCGAAATTTCCCCCTTTCGAAACGACGCTGCAGCTCTTCCAGATGAGATTCCCTCACAGGGCGCTTCACGCATCGTAACCATATAAACGAATGCGTTAATGAAGCGTTAACAAAACATATTCTCTCTGGGAGCAATATTCGCAGCACTAATGGAATGATTTTTATCTCAGGCACGCAGGGCGCAAATTGCTTGGTTCCAAAAAGAATGTTCGTTCAGTCTGGGACGACGATTTTGTTCACTTACGCTCCTACCCCCCACTTATGGGATAGTTTTGATCAGAGATTCGAAATTGCTTTTCTTGCGAAATGCTACCCCCCTCTTTTATTGCTTTTTGAATTGTGTAAATTCGAAGGGGTGGAAAGCTTCAGAAATTAAAATACGTTACGAAAACCGGGTGTCTCAATCTTTTACTAAATGGTACAATCTACGCGACGTCTGAATGTACTTTTAACATCGTTATTAAATGAGATTCGAAATTGAAAAGTCTAGATTGTTACGGAAATCTTTAAGCAAACCAAATGTGTTCTGGTCATGTGTTGGATGCGTGGTTGTTTGGCTGAAATAACATCGCACTAGAGATGCTATCACTGATCTCTAACTGTAACTTCTGGATTGGGCAAGACAGTTTGTTGACTTGAAGCCAAATAAAGATTTAGAAACTCCACCCAACTTCCATTTCTACCTCTATATTTCATATGTTGTTAATGATAAAATATGTCGAATTATAGTGCTTTTGGTTTTTTTTTTTTTAATTTCCATTAATATCCATTTTAAATACATATTTTTTAAAATCTATTTTAATCAATAATAAATAGATAGGCATCAAAAAGGAAAAGTATATTTTTGATGATATACAAATTTATTCTATATTTAGAAAATTAAATATATACTTTTCCATAATAATACTTAAATATATACTTTATAGAAATGTCATATATATGACATTCCTATAACGGTTTGAAAAAAAACACCCACAAAATCACTTTTAATAAAATAATCTTTCTAAAAAAAAGGAAAACCGACTTTAAGGAAAATGCGCTAAAAAGTAAAAAATAATTTTTAATTTTACGAATGAGTTGAAAAAATTGAAATATTGAATATCAATTTTACACGTAGTACAACTTTTTGAAATCGGCGCCAAAATTTATGTATGATTTTTGTAAATTGGCACCAACTTCCAAAAGTTGTACTACGTATAAAATTGATATTCAATATTTCAATTTTTTCAACTCATTCGTAAAATTAAAAATTATTTTTTACTTTTTAGCGCATTTTCCTTAAAGTCGGTTTTCCTTTTTTTTAGAAAGATTATTTTATTTTTCCCTTTTTAGTTTTTAATTTAGCAGGGGGCTTTGCCCCCTATTATTTTTCCCCAAGAAATTCAAGTAGCAACTTGTGCTCAACAATGTATATTGTAATACAATCCCTATCAATGCTGGTTAAACGAAATGTCATTGTTGTAAACTTCTGTTAAACAATGAAAATATTATGAAATCGGAAAAATTGTTTAAAAAAACTCCGGTTAATCGGCATTTCCGGATTTCCGGATATATTACAGCCGGATAATCGATTATTTTTTTGCAGATGTTGCCTAGGTGGATTTTTCTCTGTCCAACAAAAAAAGAATTTTCGAAATCGGACAATATTTTTTTTCAAACGGTCCGGTTAAATGAGAATTCCGGATAGTTAAATACCGGATAACCGGATATTTTTTTCAAATTGCTCCCCTTTGAAACATCCCCTATCCAACAAAAAAAATTGTGCAAATATCTGAAATAGAATCGAAATCCCGCGCGCACATACATAAAAAAAAAAAATTTTTAAAAAAAAAAAAAATACATAAAGGTGGAATCTATAACCTCTCGACTTGGCGCGCGTTGGCGGTTTTAATTTAAAATTTCTGGCGGTTTTATTTTTGAGTTTTTTTTTTGAGTTTTGGTGAGCGCGCTGGGCAGTCGGTTAAAAATTAGTTGGCGTACAGTATGACTTCAACCGTGCCCATAGAAGGAACTGGTTATGAGCGTTCTAGAAGTTACAGTTAGATTTCACGGGTTGCTATTGTGGTGACGGTTTGGAATATATTTTAGCATTGACCCAGGAACACTGCCTTGTAATTTTGAACTATTATCAGTTAACAAGGTCCAACACCTGATCTATTACCTCACGTAACCTGAATAGGTGTGAGGATATTTAACGAGCCCCAGCTTCATTTACAAAGTGAATATATTTTTTTTTCGGACGAAACGAACCAATCTGACAAACAACACTCCTTTTAATAAAACCTCAGATGTTGTCCTCATCATCTGACCATGGTTCAAAAATACGAGGCGGTGTTCCCGGGTTATTCCTTCGAGATAGGCCCCGAACCGTCGCCAATAGCCCAATGTGCAGCTGTAGTGTGACGTTAATTAACCAAACCAAATCCTTTTACTAAATCCCTACACATGTTTGGAATTGAACCCGATACCTTCGGAGTTCCATAAAAAAAAAACACTTGCGTAGCTTCGGCTTCATCATGTTTAGAACTTACAACTTGATATTCTGAAAAAGTCAAACGTATTCAGAAGGATGCTGAAACGATTAACCAATAAGATAGTTACACAGATTATTGAAATGCGAAAAATAAAAGTAATTTGAGAATAGTAAACTGTTTACCTACCCCATACAAATATTTACACAAATCATTGAGTACATTTAACTTTAAGGTATACAGGATGCCCAGTAAAGCAAAAAATTAAATATAAATCAAATAACCTGTTATATTCATAGAATGTACGCGACCACTATACCTTCTTTGTACTAAATTTACACTGCTCTACAACTTTGTAACTGTCTATTTTATTGTACTCCTATAACTGTTGAGATAGGCACGCTACCTCCTGACTTTGTCGCTAGGTGGCTCTGTAAGCAATGTTATCACATACGCTATACGATAATATTTCTTACAGGCGTTATAGAGCATAGTCATTTTATTATACTTAGAAAATATTTTTATGACTATAGCTGTCATCGCTTAAAAGTAAAGGGAATTAAAAATGACTCGGACTCTGTATAAAGCACATGTTATAATTTATCTATTTAACTAACTATTGCTATAACCATTTAATACAAATAAATAACTTCCATAATCACATTCATATCGCCTTATTTAATTATTTTTTATAAACTTTAAGCACTTTTTTCGAGACGCATAAAAAAATAAAAATCGTTAATGTTTTTCCTAGTAGAGTCACTATTAGTTTTAATAAACTGAACGAAAGTTTGTGGAACGTGTAATGACTTCCATAATTTTATCAACTTCAGTAATGACCTGTCATCCTTACCAGAACGCTATACGTCTTTCTCTAAATCGTGTGCTTCGAATAGTTAAATCTTTCTAAATCTTCCGTTCTAAACTATAATTTATTTGAACTCGAAATTATTTCCCAGTTATAAACTCCTATTTTCGTTTGTAAATGTTCCAATTTAAGCTTGTTTCTGGAAAAATTAAGGAATCAAAGAAAATATATTAAATGGGTGCATAATTTTTAAGGATTTTGTTGTATGAATATATTGCTTTTGGTTAGCATTACAATTTGAATTGATGTTTCTCATAATATCTTACAACAGACTAATAATAATTTGAATTCCTGTGGCTATATCTTAATAAAGTTTAATTATATAAAAGTTATAAAGACCACGATTGACAAGTATTTAAATTTTTTTAATTCATTGTACACTGAATTTTTTGTGTTACTTACAATAATTAAACAACACTTTATTAAGTTTCGTACATTTTGCAGAATTAATTTCTAGTAGATTTGCATGAAGTTTTGATGATAATATTCATGATTTTTTTATTAAATTAAATATTTTTTTTAATTTAAAATGTTCTTGTTCATAACGATTATCATATCCTACATAAATAAAAAACAGTAAAATTTTATTTATTTTGTAAAATAAACAAAATATCGAATTTGTAAGTTTATTTTAACTGTCAGAAGGTTTAATTTATATTTCCGACGAAAAAAATGTTTTAATATTTTTTAATTATTTTAGTATATAGAAGGATTTCAAATAATCATTCAATACTTTAAATTTTTAAAAAAATCCAAATAAAACGTTTTAATGATTTTTAAAATATGTGTATTTCTGGAAAACCTGACGAAATATGAACGGATACACCCCCTCGTATCCCTTAGGTGATTTTTTAAAATACGTTCTTAAACACAATTTCATTCACTTTCTAAAATGCCTCAAAATTCGACTTTTAGTACCTCCTAAAAATTTCCAACTTCCAAACTTGAATGGCTTCCAAGAATAAACTCGCATCCCTAAATCAATTCATTTTTAATCTCAATGATTTTTATTCGCTTGTCAAAACACAATGAACCCTTTCTATATCATACAACTTTAAAACTTGTTCATATGTTGAAAATAAGCACATGTTCCCTATAGACATAAATCTACTTTTCCATGAACTCATACGGTTATCAAATCGATTTTTGCATCGTTGAATCGAATCATTTTGAGTCTCAACAATTTCCATTCACTTGTGCAGACAAAATGAACCGAGAGTTTATTTTACCTCTGAAAACATCATGCATCCAAAGGTAAAAAATAAGTGTTCTTTCAAGACATAAATCCTTGCTCCTATGACAAGTCATGCATAGGAACATTTATTCGAATTCAGCATCTAATAGAGGAATCAACGGGAAAAGAAAAAAAAAATGTTCTTTAACTTGGGTATATTTTTCTTTTCTATTCTTTATTCTGTTCCTCAAACATTGGATGTTCCCAAACGATAAGGAAGAATAAATATACCAAGGGGGTGGGAAAAGGGGATCTACAAGACAGATATCCGGACATTGTGCAAAAAAGCAAATTGCAGAATGGAAGAGCGAGCGGAACAGGAATTTATTAAGCCTTCAATGGCAACGGGACATTTCAGGACGATTTCGCTATTGCAAGGCAGAAGTAGCAAAAAGGGGGGGGGGGGGAAGAGCAGCGTCTTGAATTGATTTATGTCGCCATTATCTCTCGCCATTTGGCGAGGTTGTGCCCGTCAACCGCAAGGGGCAGAGCTGTTGCCAAAAGACGGGGGATAAAACTAAAGGATATTAAAAGGCTCACGGTTCCTTTTATGGGGGGAAAAGTAAAAGAAGTGATCGGACATGTAACAAAAGAAGAAAAATTTGAAGGGAAAAAAGGGGATGGTTAAACAAAATGGGATTAAAAGAATCGTTTTCCCAGGCAAAGAAGAGGGGGAATGTATGTTAATTTAGGACAAATTCATGGTGGGGCTTTCAAGTGGGGATATTTTTATAAAGGCAAGGCTTATAAAATGGAATACCGATATTTCGTTTATCGCTTGTTGTATTGGTCTTTCATTTTACTGTTGCGAAGTGCATTTGTTGGTAAAGGGTTGTCGTTTTGTTTGAGTGTTCGAATTCCTTCACGTTTTATGATTATTCCTTTCATTTTGATATACGAAAATGTGATTCTAAAGGTTGGGGCGAATTTCTTCCATTAAATTGAATTGTTAGAATGGTATAGTAAAAATGTATACATTGAAAAACACTTGGGATTGCCTACCATTAAAAAAATATTTATATAGGGAAGAATTTATTGCACGTTATGAGTTTTTATAATAAACAAATTATAAGTCATTTGCGTATTTCTGTTTATTTAAGAATGAATTTTAGTATTTTAGTACGTACTCTGAAACAGCGTACTTTATAAAGTAGAGAAATATACTTTTTTGTAATCGATGCAAATGACTTATAAAAACTTTGCATCGTTTCTTGAATGAAAAATATCGTTTTAATCCTTGATTTATTTTTGCCAATGTAAAATAAATTGTTTATCAATCTACATTTTATTTCGAAACCATGTCGTAAATAGTGTCTATTACAATAAATTATTTTCTACTTTGATTTTTTCTCAATAAAACATTTTCAAAAGAAAAGACTAAACCTCATTTAATTGATTAAAATCCTTAGATTTCGTGGAAAATAATATTATTTCTTTCGCTAATCATTAATTACTTTTCTTTGCTGTAAAATTAATTTCTACAGAATGTTTATCAAGCTCTTTACTTACATTTATTTATATTTAACAGATTATTCTAAAACGAGTATGATTTGTCTAACAAGCATTAAATTTCTAATAGTTTTTTTGCAGTTCATAACAAATCCACTAACTATATTTTAATTTAAAATTGGTTATAAAGTAATTCTATCGCAAATTAGTTTTTTATTATCTTGTTAATACTTTATTGCATCCAAGAACATAAAAAACTTTATATTAATTATATTTTATGTGCTTAGGTATGAATCTAAACTTCATTTTTTTTTATACTATTGAAGATTCAAAATAACACTTATTCTCTAATTGCTTTTCAAATGTAGAAGGAGAATTCTATTTATTAATTCGATTCAAAATTTATCTTAAAACAGAAACGCCCGTAGAAACGAAGATCATTTCTCAAATATAATTGCTTTATTTTAATTAACTTTAATTCAAGCCATTCATTTATTTAAATTTGATGCTAATGATCACTTCCAGTTTATCAGCGACAGCGCACGAATGTTTCAAATCGTTTAAACAAAAGAATTTGATTAAGACAGACGATCCACCCGACAGAAGATTCCAGGGGGCAAAGTACCATTTAAAAGGAAACTGCATTCTTCACACTCGAATCCAACCACCATTGTCGACAAATTGTATTGATGATATCGCGTTTCACCACTTCACTTCAGTTTATCTATCAACTCCAACTTGATCAGAGAAAACATTCTTCGGATAAGACATCCAATCAGGATGGAGGAAACCCTTATTTACTTTTTTGTTCCAAGTTTATGTCTTCTTTTGTTCAATATTAACCGACATCGCTTAATTCGTTCTCGATATTGTTTTCGCGGTGCCATTTTGGAAGAAAAATGTTACCGGCTATCGGGTGGAATATTATTCAAAATTCTTTTCTATATAAAGGGATGGATAGAAATGAAGGATGTATGCTTGAATTAATTAAACGTGCTATCGGAAACTCCATGAACAGGTTTCTCCTTCATTACTTATTCACTTTGCGGCAAGCAAAAAAGTGTTCTAATTGCTCTAATAAATCAAATCGAAACAGGCAGTCACATTTTGCCAAAAGAAACTAATTGCCGACAATGTCACAACTTGTAATTGGATTTTTTAATTTCGGTAAATCTATCAATGTCTCTTTTAATTAATACATATCTTAATTTAGGCCTGAGAATTATGCTATCCGTAATAGTTTTTCGATTATCCAAGCGACTAAAATTAGAAGAAAAAACATTGAAGATTATTGGACAGATTAGAATATTTATTTTCTGTCAATGTCATTTTTGTCACAATTGATGATATAAAACTATTTATGATACTTGAATGAAAGTATTTTATTAAAATCAATTGTCATTTAAGTAGTTCATTTTTAATTAGATATTTGACATGTACAACACAGATTAGCAAATTCAGAATTATATACATATGTATTTTAAATTGGATTGGAAATGATTTCTAGTATCAATTTTAAAGTTTTAAAAATACAATTTTTTTAAGCTCGTACACTTTCAAAAAACTTGTTACTTTTAAAATAAAAAACATACGCAATAATTTTAAATTATATTTTCTTTTTAATCTTTTTTAATATCCAAAATACCTTTTTAATAAATTATAAATGCTTGCCTGATGTCAGAAATACTGTCTCAAAATATTGACTTTTTTATACATCAAACAAAATTCATGAACTTAAAATTAAGAAATATGTTTTTTAAACAACTTGGAAACTAATATTGCATTGGTCATTTTTGGAATACCTTGTAATCGACGAGGTACACCGAATACTCTTAAGTGTAATTCTCAATAACTTTTTAAAACTTATTCTCTATTAATATTTTCGTAATTTTAAAGAAATAATATGTTTAACAATGTTAACTTTTTAATATCGGCCATTTAGAATTAATAATGTTTTTAGTTTTAAATTTCGTAACAAAAACTTAATTTTTCAGCTATAAATTTTAATCTTTAAATGCATGCATATTTTCTATTTAAATTTATGTAAAGCGTGTTTTTAAAGTAGTCATAACTATTCCAAAGCATTATTTTTTTAGTTTTGTAAAGTACACAATACTACCAACTGTACCTTTTATAATGTCAGTATTTCGATTTTTTTACAGTATTCTATTATTTCTTAAATTTAAATAGATTAAATTTAATTATAGTTAACCAACAAATATCTTTCTTGAAAAGTGAGAATAGTTTTTACTTACAAAAAATTGTGACTTGTAGAAGTTTTAGTTCATTTGTATATTTTTAATAAATTCTTGTAGTTTGTGGTACACATACAATCTTTAAGCAAAAATAATAAGGTTTTAATATCTTATTTATAAGAAAATTAAAGTGAATAACTTGTCTTTAAACGCTTGATTTTCATTAACTTCCAAACTGTCTGAAAGTGTGTATAAAATAAGTGTAAAGAATTTTTCATAAACATTGAAAAATAGTTCATAATAAAAATTGTTTATATTGTTTATATCTATTGATTTATTTTATTGTTTTAAATCTATAGATACATTTTATATTATAATTTAAGGGGATTCAATAATAAATAAATTATCCATAATATTAAGTAAAATACAGAATTTTAAAAATTCGCTTTATTTTGACAAAAAGTTCAATTTAATCTTTCATATAAGAACTAAAATTTAGTTTTCAAAACTAATCCTGAATTATAATTACAAAAAACTATAGTTCCAAAAGTTTAAATATTTTAATAAATAATATACCTTGAAGTTTTTACAAAACAACATACTTTATAAATGCTTTGGAAACATATTTAGGGGAACGATGCTATACTTATTTTCTAAAAGCAACTTTATTAAAAAAAAGTCCGTTTTTATTAATATTAAATAAAGGTTTTACATATTTATATAAGAGGATACTTTTTCACGTTAATGCTACTTTCAGGGGATCATGCTGAAAGTATGTTATCAGAAAATAGAAAACTTAATCCTCTATACCGAGGGCACATTATATGTTATAAGGATATTACTCCATTTGGATAAAACTGAATGTAACCAGTTTTATCTTGTTGGAAAATTGGAACATGTTGATTAAAAGTATGAATTTAAATTTACATCAGAACTTTACTTTGGTAGCTTAGTACCTCCTGATGAAAAGTTTGATATTTATATAAATTGCATTGAAATGTTTTCGGAAAGCGTAATTTGTTTACGCAGTGAGCATTATATATATTTCAAATAAATATTTACAATTTAAAACTCATTTATTAAGTTATACAATTCAATGGTTGGATTTATTTAAGTTTCTGTATTAAAACATGTTTTACAATTTGAGCACGGATACATCTTTTAATTATAGAAACTGACTTCGATTTAATCATAAATGCTACGTTACATAATTTTTTTCTTGCACTCCGTTTGCATATATTTATAGAAATTAGTCCATATTAATTGAATCCAGTATTAAAATTTTAGAAACTTCATATGACAATGAGTATTTTTTAATTTTCTAAAACAAAACATACTTTTTGTTAATTAAAAGATTACAACAAGTTCAACTGTTTTTATTACGTTTTATATATGACCTTTACATTGTTAGTGGATCTTGACACTTCTAGTAAATGTTAAATTGGGGTTAATATTAAAATTTTAAAAAATTATATATTTTTCCGTATATATCTAGTTAATCCGTTTTTATTTTGAACTGTTAAATTGAAAATATGCAACGACATTTATGTATTATCAATGATATTTATGAATTAATTGGATCTTTAAATGTTATATTTCGAAAGAAAAAATGGATTTCAAAACGGTGAAACAAGTATAAAATAAATATTAAATATTTCTATTTTTTCAACTTGTTCGCAAAATTAAAAATTATTGTTTGCTTATGGCCCAGTTTTCATAAAATCGATTTTCCTTTTTTTTAAGAATATTTTATCCAGTTTAAGCTCTACAAATGAAAATTGATAGAATTATTTAAAAAATTGGTGTACAAATAGTTTGTTCGATCAATAAAATACCCTTAAAATCTCTAATTTGATAATTACACTGGTAATACTCCTAATTCTTATTATCCTCTCTGAAATCTGCATTGTACTTCCAAGACACTCCTACAACTATCAAAGAACATCCATACATTCAAACATCCACTATAGAAATCCCAAGACCTGAATCCTGTTTAGGATATCCTCAGCTCACTTCACTTCCCCAAATCAAGCACAGAAAGTCGGCAGTCCTCCATTAAGAATTAACACTCCCAGGATCTCATTCCAAGACGCAATAGGAAAGATTCCGAGAGTGCTAATTATTTTAGAAGCTCATTAGAGACTCCATAATGGACGCTGGAACTCGTTTCTAAGAAGTGAGAACTGTCCACTTGAATATCCTTCCACTGAGAGATTGCCAGCCTTTTATTTAAATGAGGCATGCGTCACTTCATTCCGGTAAAAAGTCGGATAATTGGATGCACCAGATAATGAAAGCGATCCTAAAAGAATGGAGATGGAATTCCGCCATATTGGAATGTTCTTCCCAAAATAAACCCGTTGCCACTGAGTCTGTGGTAATTTGTATGGTGAGAGGGATATCTAAAAGTGGGACTTTTATGTGGCTATTTTAATGGCGGTTGGATTGAGTTACACAATGAAGTAATAATTAAGTCGAAGAATTTGGAATAATTAGCTATGCCGAAGTATGAACATCGTTAGAACTTTTTTTAAACTAAAATGGGAGATAATAGTTCTAATGATTACACTTGGAAATGAGTGGTAAAAAGTTTTCGTTTTATGAAAAGTGAAAATTTTAAATTACTCATAAAAATAAAATGATGTTTCATGGGCTGTGAAAGGAGATGCGATAGCTGTGGTATTTTCGCTTTAGATTTCCTTCAGGTTTCTTTGAGTATGTGACGAATGAAAAGGATGACATATTTAATTATTCTTTTTGCGAATATGAAAATACTTATACCCAATTAAATATATGTTACTAAAAATTTAATTTTTATTAATTTCAAAGTGAAAATGTTCCGATATATTACCACATATCAGCATTTGGAGAAAAAGCAATAAAAAATATTCAATTCTATAAAAATAATAAAAAATAAATGTTTACTTCTTAAATTAAATTTTTTTAATAAAGGAAAATAATCATGTGTCATATTGTAACCATTAATCTAAAATTCCGGCATGACAAAAAGTAAAATTTGATTTTTTCTTAGAATATTTAAATGAATAGGGAAAACTGAAAGAAGCTTTAATCCGTAGGAAGCTTTTATTACATTATTTGTGATTATAAATACAATAGTGAATTAATAAATGGTGTGTGGAAAATGCATAAAAACATCACAAGGTTTTCTTTAATAACAACAATTGTTGCAGTTTTAATTAAATACGCCTGCTAGTAATAATTGAAAGTTATTAAATTTAGGACATGAGGAAAATGTAGGATAAGAGTTATTAAATGTAAACATATTAAATCTAAGATAATAACTATAATGTATTTTATTTTCAAAAATATATTAGAAATTAAAAGATTTTTTTTTTAATAAACCGTACAAAATAAGCATTAACTTGGTCGCAATGAGTTAATAAAATGAATACAGGAGACGGTGACACATGAGAAATATGTATTTGTTATTTAATGTTATGTATTAATCGAATAAAAATCATTTATGTAAATATTTACACTTATTTTTCTTTTCTTGAATTTTTAGATTTATTTATATCTTTAATTAGGCAAATTTTTTTACATGTGCCTAATTGATGGGGTAGCCATGAACATCAACACAACTGCACAGCATAAATAGGGTTGTATAAAAAAATTGTTTTAGTTTATTTACATTTAATGTTGAATATACATTTATTAATATCGATATCACCTATTGGTTGAGTGCTTCGAGCATGAATTCTTTGTAGTAAAGGAGTCATGACGACACTCTCTCTAACATCAAAGTGAAGCCAACATGTATGGCCCAAAACACGCCATTCCATTCAAAAATTTTCATAGTTACACATTTCCTAATTCACAAGCCAATCGCGAGTATTTTTTTCATTCATAATTTTGAAGAAATGGCACGTGATATGGGCCTTCCGCTCTGAGATGTGGGCTTCACGATTATGACGTCATATTCTCTCTATTACAGTCCATTCATGCTCGAAGGTTCAGTACAGATTCATTTACATTTATTTAATTTCTATCGTTTGATGCATCTGAAAGTTGGCAACCCGATGCTAATACGTAATTATATACGACATAATAAATTTTATAATAATAATAATAATAATTGCGCAAATACGAAATGTAAACACCTAATAATTTGGTATTGATATTTAGACATTTGTAAATTGTTCCCAACTGGCTCATATGGTTTATTATTAAGTGACCCATTTATCTGTTTTAACCTAACGGCAAAATTAATAAGTACTTTTTACCATATTAAGTAAAAAATAACTTTACATTAACTTAAGTTATTTAGTCCACTGTACCTTGCAAAAATGATATTCAACTTAAAGTAATTAGATTTTCTTTTATTTAAAAGCATAAGAAAATTTGTTATGAAAAGATTGTCTAAAACAAAAAAAATTTGAATGCAGACAGACGTAAGTCAAACATTCAATATGTCTGATTGCATTGTAACTTTGGACAAGATATGGGACCAGTATTACTATTGAATGGTAAGTTTTAAAAAAAAATTAGGTTAAAAAAATTAAATCAGCCGTCTAGTTTCAAAACCATACACAATTTTTGCAAAATTATATTTGATATTTTTCACGAGTTCTTAATGCATTAAATCGCATTATAAAGCGATATTGACCAAAAGTGTCTAAATCCAATCTGAATATTCATTTAAAGCGATGGGGGTAAGATCCAAAAGTACGTGTATCTCGATCGTTTTTGGTGTCCCCTGCAAAATTTATGAAGGATTTAACTGGTTTTGAAACTGGACGAGTAGAATAATAGTACACATGCATTTAAAGGATTTTTTTCTAATTAAAAAGTTTTCTCGTACAACAGTAAGTAATCTCAAAAATGCGGGAAAATTGGATATAATAAGTGAAACTGAAAATTATATAACTTTATTAAATGTATAATTATGTAACACAGATGAAATATATCTAAAAATTATCAGTGTAAAAAAAATAATAAATAAATCTAACAGAAAGTTAAAAAACCAGTTTTTTTTTCTTTTTATTAATATTAACGAAGATTAGTATTCGAAGGAAAACAATTAAAATATATTCAATTCTAAAAATATATTTAAAAAAAACTTTACTTTTGAAATTAAATTTATTTACTAAAGAAAAAGGATCATGCCATCATTTCTACAAATAAAACATATTGTGTAACAATTAAAATGAATTCAATTCTAAAAATATATTTAAAAAAAAACTTTACTTTTGAAATGAAATTTATTTACTAAAGAAAAAGGATCATGCCATCATTTCTACAAATAAAACATATTGTGACTAAATTAAACGCAATTTTTATGAAGCAGTACTATTACATATTTACATTTATTTTATTATGCGAAATTGAATGTACGTGCTTTTTCCTTCTACAATTTCACATTTAAGATTCGAAACTGAAGAAGTATACTTCTAATAATCATTTTATTTTCAGTTTTCTTTGAAGTTAACACAACCTTCTTATCTTTCAAGAAACTTTTTTTTGTAATACCCGGTAGAATATAGAGCGAAACTCTGTAAATAAACTAAACTATGTTACAATATTACATACATTTACTTTTCTATATATAATAAGACTGTATGAGGCTTCCTTCCAAACAATCGCTTGTAAGAGACACGTCCGACGAAACTCTTTTGCGAAACAAATTACCTTTTCTAAAAAAAAGAATCGTTTTGTTAAATGGGTAAAAGCTTATCTTTCACTTAAACTCATTCAAAGAAGCAGGATATAAAAAAAATCTCTACCGTGCATCTTTTTAAAATGTTAGATCCTGAACTTCAAACCCATTACGGTATAAAAAGTAAAGAGAAAAATACTAGAAATTGCAAAGTTGTTACGGAGAAGAGACTGAAAATCGTCCTTTTCATTTAATATTTAACGAGCCGACTACTTACTAAATCTCGCCAAAAAAAAATCTTTTTATCGAAGTCTTTGGCATTTATAATTCATAAAGTTCTTTTAATGCTGGGCTGACTCTAACTTTAAGATAATGCTTTTTGATATTGAATTGACTTTAGTTTTTTAAAAGTTTTAGCTGAAAACGAAGTGAGATGCGTGTGTGAAAAAAATTATCTTTTTTTGTTTTAAAGGGTATTATGACGCGCTTTTTAAGTCTTAAGGCTAAAAGTTTCGTAATTTGTCTTATCACGGTGAAAACAGTGCTTCCATTGTCTGATGTTGTTTCTATCTATTCTTTATGAATTAGTTTTATATAGGGAGGGATTTTTTAAATGTTGACTTTTTCGTAAGTAAAGTTCTAACAAATTGGGTTGATAAAAAAAAGCCAAAAAGCTATCAGTTCACTTTTTTGATCTACGTGTTTGGTGGGCTTAAATGTGTAAGTACAATAAATTCAGTGTTTAGTTATCTCTAATATAATTTAATAATATAAAACTTTAATATATTAAATGTGAACGCTATACAAAAGTGATTGTACTGTTCTTGATTATTCGTACTAGTATATTAGTGTTGTTTTAAATGGAAAATTTATATTCTTCAACAGCATAGCAGATAAATAGTTCAAAGTATTACTAATACAGTACAATAAATCGTCTTAAATACAATTAACTGCTCCTATGATTTAAACATACAATTCACCTTCATTATTCTATTTACCTGTTCAAAATAATTCAACATTCACACGTACGTAAGAGACTACCAACTACTCAAATATTACATCCATACTATTAACTTATACTTTTTTATGTGTAATGTCTCTAATACCGAGTCATGATAAAAGGAAGCAAGTCGGTAAAAAAAATTAACGAAAAATGGCTACGAAAAACGTAACGCAAATTTTCCTACTTCTCATAGGAAGATGAAATTTGACAGAGTGACTCCTGATACCTTACACTTTAAATAGGAAACAATAGCTAACTTCTAGTCGAAATACCCGTTCTCCGCTCGGAGTTAAAGTAAAGCATCAATGGTTATCCTACTTCCCGCAGTGTGGTCCATTATACATTAAATAAGAAAACTATGCTATATGTGTACTGCTTACTGAAATGCCCATTTTGTTCACAGGATTAACAGGACACACACACATCGCTACTTCTTATACTTCGTATTTGCATTTAGGAATATAAAATTTAACAGAGTTGCCCTTTATAACTCAAGAAGGAAAAGTCAGTTATTTTTTTTCTTCTACCTGACCGTTCTGTGCACGGTTCGTTTAAAACAATCTATCAACTAAAACACGTTTTCATAGCAAATTTAACGCTATTTATTAGACGATAAAATAACATTTCTAAAATCGTATGAAGAACAAATTAAATTAGCTTGGTTATTCTAATAATATTAGATGGATATAATTATTTTGGTAATTCTAATTTAAATAAAAATTTAATTTAATTTTAATTTATTTTAATTTAAACTTAATTAATTAATTTAATTTAAACTTAATTAATTAATTTAATTTAAACTTAATTAATTAATTTAATTTAAACTTAATTAATTAATTTAATTTAAACTTAATTAATTAATTTAATTTAAATTTATTTTAATTTAAACTTAATTAATTAATTTAATTACCACATTTGTCTGGAATATTCCCTATGGAGGACCACCGACAGTGAATGTAATAATTTAATTTCGTAACCTAATTTACTCAATAAGTGACTCAAAAAGTTTGCACCCGAATACACTGTTCAGTTTGACATTACACGCATTAAACCCTACGTCGTTTTAATAGACACAGCCAACCTAATTTTATCACACTGTTTTCACATATTCGTCTTTCATCGTACTATTCATTTGTTCTTCGTTCATTATAGTATTTGTTTACTCCCTGCTGATCTGTACCTATATTAATTGTTGATGATACTAATAACGTGTTCATTTTCTATCTTACTATTCTTTTATTAATCGTTTATCAAACTATTTACGTGTCCACTATATTCCTCCTTAAAAATACAATCATTAATAAGAAATTAATACTTTTCTTAAAAATTGTTCTTTTAAACGTTTAAATATCAGCATTTGTGTAACTTCTTTGAAATTGTCGTACACATTCAATTAGTGCCATTTTACTTTTAATATAAACATATAAAAGAATGCTATATATTAAATAGCTTTGATAAGAAAATATATAATTAGACCTATTCAAAATAAATTTGATTTAAAGAAAAGGATTTGAGCCAAATCGAATAAAACCTGCTGTTCCTAAATAACCAAATCGATTGAAATATATTTCTTGAAATCAAACTTCATTCCAAATCAAATTCGTATTTAAAAAAAAAAAAAAAAAAAAAAAATAGTTTCTTACTACAGTGTAGCAATCTTATAATCGAAAGGCTGCCAGCTTGTTTCCTGGTCATCTACAAAAAGTGGTCGTATATAAAGGACTGTCATAGTCCAAAGTGTTCACATCTATCTGAGTTGAATGGAGTGCCAACTCAAGTGTTCTTCTCGCCATCCGACCCGGGTTTACAGTTGTGAGACAGTGTTCCCGGGTCTTTTATTAGGGATAAATTCCGAACTGTCTCCAATAGCTGATTGTGTAGGTTTAATGCCAAGTAAAACCAACCTCTACATTTTCTTCTTCCGTTTTAAAATTAAGTTTTCTGTTCCATTTTCATTTTCCGCAAGATTCGAACACTGGCCAATCAAGAACAAAATTATTCGGATAATGCATTCTCCTACGGCAGAGAACAAGTGTCGTAAATGTGTTAGGTATAACAAGAAAAAAGAAACTCTGACAAAATAATAATAAAAAAAAACACCGATAAGAGAATGGCGAAGAAAGTGCCGGAAGGCCAATCACCAAAAAGGAAGTGAAACCCACTTTTTTATCTTTCTGGAGTTGGCAACAAAAGCAGAAGCGATGAGCTCACTTAGAAACTGCAGAGAGAAGTGCGGAATACTGATCGGACTCCAACTTCTATCAGATCGTCGAGGAATAATAGAGGAAAAGTTAGCGGAAACTACTAGAAGAATCCAGGACGTAAAAATGTCTGCAAATTCTTCTGGGGAAAGGAATTCCACTACATATAGACGGTTTTTGGTTTTGGTACTGCCATAATGCAAAGCGGGCCGACATGGTTTTCCAAACCGCTAAAGACACAAAAACACAGATTTATTATAAATATTGGATGTTTGCTGATACAATAGATCTTCAGTACAGTGATTCTAAATTCGGGAGTACACTGATAAAAATTGGGACTTAAAATTAAGTAAAATGTACTCATTTTGAGTACATTCGATGCTTATCATGACTCCGAATACATAAGTTTCAATTTTGTAAAAGTCATAAACTCAAAAATGAGTGCAATGAGTAAAAATGAATAAAAAGAGCATATATGCTGCCTACTTTTATAAATCACTTTCAATAAATATCGACAATTAGAATCAAGACTTAAGGGGAATCGAATACAGATCCTCAAGCACCGAAGTCCAGGGCCTTAGACTGTAAACTAACAGAGTGACGTGAATAAGTTATAAACAGAATAAGTGTTTAAAAGGTGTACCAAAAGAATGGGAAGTAAAATAATTGAGTCGTAATAACTCGGTTTCCATTTAAGCAATCCACATCAAATAATGTGGAAAACCATTTTCTGTACAACTATTTTAAGTTTGGCAGGTCGCTTTGTTAAAATGGCTTGAACAGAAGCTGATATTAGCGATATTAAATCTTAAATCACACAGCTCATTTTTGAGAAAGTACAATTACTTAAATTTGAGTACGTCATCGCTCATTTTTGATGCAATTTTACTCAAAAACAAACGAGTAAGTTCAGATACTCATTTTTAAGTTCTTTTTTTTCAATGTATAGATTTATAACGCTTACAGTGCTCATTTGCATTTTTAACTTACACCTGGGAAATTCATTTTTATATCTATCGATAGATGAAAGCGATGTTGTGTCTCCATGGCGCGTTTCGTAACGTAACACTGTTGTAAATTACGAAAATACACACTAACGTTGTACGCGTTATATTCATTGCATTCATGTACACGAACAATAGGTTTGTACTAAATTTACGCGTGTTCACAATTTTGTAATGACTATACTTTCATATATATTGTATAATTATCGAGATAGGTACCCTAACTCCTTAATTAGCCGCTGAATGCGCTATATGTGGGACTCCTCAAATAGATACGGCTTTAATGGCTATAGCGCTCGGCGTTAAAAAATTTAAGTTCTTTAATTGATACTTTGTATTTGTGTAGAAAAGCATCGAAAAAGATTTTATTAAAGATCAAGTACTTAGAGCTTCAAAGCACCAATTATTCGTTCATCCCTTTGCTAGCAAAAATATGCAAAGAATCTTTCTACCAACATCTACAAGTAAGCAAATTAATTACTTTCTGAAAATATCTTACAGAAATAATGCAAAACCCGTTATTTATTCTACCTGCACTCAACGTTAAATTATTCACATGAAACACATCTCAGGCATCTTTGATTCTGAAATATTTAAACTAAACAGATTAACTCTATGGGATTCGTTTTCTTCGAACAACATGTGCCTTGCGTAAAAGTTGCTCAGCAGAAATAATTACTGAGTTGTGTATAGAGGAAAAGGGAATTATAAAGTTAAACACATCGCTAACTGGTTTAGCAGTTTGTGGATGTTACGGCAGCTAGAGAGAGTCAATGTTTTAATCGTAAGCACTGAAACTTGATACTTTAATGGAAAGTGTATTAATAAATTATGTCTTAGATAAAATGTTGAAGTCTAATTCAGAATTTATCATTAAAATAAAATTTTGCTTGGTATAATTATTAGAATATTTTTTGTTCATAAATTGAAAGAATAATCTAATCAAAACGAATAGTTTTAAAAAGTAAAATATATATGAAAACTTCTATGCTTATGACTTTCTAAGAATAGAGTCTCATACATTCTTTATTGCAATATATGTAAAATAGTCTTTTTAAAAAAAAAACGGAAATTGACTTTAAGAAAAATGCGCTAAAAAGTAACAAATAATTTTTAATAATTAATAATTTTACCAAGTTGAAAAAATTGAAGTATTTAATATTAATTTTATACTTAATTCAACGTTTTGAAATTGATGTCAGAATTTAGATGTTTTTTTATAAATTGGCATCATATTCGAAAAGTTGCAATAAGTATAAAACTGATATTAAATAATTCAATTTTTTCAACTTGTTCTTAAAATTAGGAATTATTTTTTACTTTCTAGTGCATTTATCTTAAAATCGGTTTTCCTTTTTTATAAAAAAAAACTATTTATTTTTCCCTTTTTAGTTTCTAACTTAACAAGGAGCTTCGCGCTATTATTCACAGGAAAGTCAAGTTGTTATTCACTTTTTCCCACTCCACGGATAGTATATTTTTAGAATATCCGGTTTAATAGATGCTAGGTAAACAAAATTTCATTGTTGTATAGCCTTTAACCAACAATGGATATATTTTGAAATCGGAGAAAAAATTTTAATAAAAATCCTGTATTTCCGGAAAAATAAAAGATGGATAACCAATTATTTTTTGCAGTTTTTCCAAAGTGGATTTTTATGTAACCAACAAAAAACAATTTTTTTTGTTTTCAAACTATCCGGTTAATTGAATATTCCGGATTGTTAAATGCCGGAAAAACGGTTATTTTTTTCAAATGGTACCCAAATAAAACATTACCTATCCAACACAATTTTTTATTAATATATCTGAATTAGACTAGAAATTTTGAACGAACATACATAACAAATATAATAGTCGAATTGATAACCTCTTTCCTTTGGCACACTTTTCGGTTAAAAATATTATTTTTACTTCTGTTGTTACAAATAAAACAATATTACAATATTTTATAGTAAAGGTTTTACACTTAGAATGTAGTTACTAAAATACTGCATAATGTGTTTATTAAATTTCCGATAAATTCTCCAGAGTGAAATTTAATTATCCTTCAGAGAGTTTAAAAAAATAAACATCTAACTAAAAACTATCAAATGGTTTTATTTTTATCGCATTTGTGTTCTTAGATAATTTATTTACGTATTTATTCTGATATTTCTTAAAATTGGTAGGTAATTTAACTTATTTTATTTTCAATTTCTACATAAAATAAAATTTTAAAATAAAAAACTTTGAAAAATGTACATTGATTGAAGTTTTATGCATTTAATCTTAATGTTTAATTTCTAAAATGATAAAATTCGTCGCACATAATTAGAAACATATGGAAGAAGACAAATTATAAATACATAAAGAATTGCTTACTACTGTGGTGTGCTAAGATAGTTTTTAGTTCTAAAAATATAATTCATAATAAGGTGAAATAATGTAATATAAAACGCCAAAAAAAAAAATTATAAAATATTTTTAAAACAATTTAATTATCAATTTAAAAATATCTATTTCACAAATACTCTCTTTTTTAATTCAAAATGTGACGATGTTTTCATTATTTATCTCATGTATAAACTATTATTATTTTTGTTTGCTACAAATTGTCAATTTTTATTATCCCTGATTTAATTATATTATATTTTTTTACTATTGTTTATTAACTTTTTTTTAATGTTTATTAATCATTTCAATCTTTTTAAATAAAAGTTACACAAAAACTAAGCATTAAACAGCTGAAGGCTCGTATTAAAGTATCTTAATTTATTTATTGACTTATCATATAAGTTAGAATTAATGTAATCATTTTTACTTTAAAATTGGTTTTATTATTAATGTTTCATTCAGATTAAGTAATGCATGACATTTTTTTTACTGAATACATAAACATGAATTAATTATTTATAGATATTATTGATTTCTTTTTTGGAAAGATTCCAAAACCTTTAAACCTTTTTACGGTAGAGAGCGGAAGTTTCATTGATAACTTTTAATGCGTGTTAAATGAAAAGTTACTGTAATCATGCAGTGTTTGTTTTTCTAAGTTAATTGGAATGCATATTTTGCGGTTATATTTATAAAAGCATTTAACTTATTTAAATAGCTTAAATAATCATATTCGTATGAGCATAGTTATAACTTTTACTTATTTGAAATTATTCTTTCGTGAAATTGTAAAATTTTAACTCCAAAACCATTGCAATTAAATTCTTATTCTTGAGATTACAAATGGGGGTTTTCAATTTACTCAAAAATTATGCTTATAAAATTATAAATTTGTAATTTAAAAAAACAACCTTACATAAAAGGGCAGTTTTTATTTTCATTTTCCATTTAATTTTAAGCAATAATTTCACAAATATTTTTTTATATGTTGTTTAATGAAACTTTAAAATAATAAATTAATGCGAAAAAGAGTGTTCTATTGCGCTCCTAAGCCCAACGACTTCCATCTTTCCCTGCATATTAAAATATAATACTTTTTTCTGTCACTACTAATAAAAATTACGGAACATGTACATGAATCATTCATAAATTCACCCTGATAGGGAAGGCAATTCAAATATCTTATTGCACATCCAACAAGGATTATATATAAAGTTTCACAAAGCTAAGCCCAAACAACAAATAACTTTTTTCATTACGCCACAGCATGATGATAATGCTTAAAATATTCTTTGACCTCACAACAAAAAGTCAAAGTGAATAATGCTATCACATTGTGTTACCACAGACTAGAAAAATATTACTATAACATATGATAAGTGTGACCTTTGTTAATCTCAGAAACCTATATGTATGGTAAAACTTTTATAAGGCTTGTCTACTGGGCGTAATATATACAGATAAGGACATTTGTTGATGACTATACATCTTCGTGTAAAAAAAATAACACTGTGATGTACATGGAAGCTTATTTGATACAGCACAATTTTTTCGCAAACAAATTAATGAAATAGGGGTATTATAGTATTTGACCATTACTAACTGCACCTTCAGATATTAATAAAAACTAATATAACAGAAATTTGCTAAAAAAATATTTATTAAAATAAAAGTATTACTGAAGAAACATGAACAAAAAAATTGGATGAGATATGTTTACTACACTTTTAAAATTAGTTACTTGATTATACATCAAACGTACTCATTTTCAATTACATTCTGTGCTTGCCATAGCTCTCAGTACACAAGTTTCAATTTTGAAAATGGCAAGTATTCATAAATGAGTATATGCAATTTTAAGCATATTTAGTTTCTAATTCAAAGCGATATATGTAGTCATTTTTAAGTACATACAGTAATCAATTGTGTCGTTTAATGTGCATAGTCCTTTATACACGCCAGTTGAAATTTTATAAATGTTTTAGACAACTTTTAGAAACAAATTTTGAAAGACATACGAAGTTTGAATACTAAAATATTTTCACTTTTAAAAATGGTTACCGAAGTTTCGGTTACTAATTTGACGAAAATTTCGGTAAATAATGCGCAGATTACAATTTTCGTAAAAATAAGACAATCGTAAAAAATCACAAATATTTCATCGTTTATGAGGAACTGACAAAATTATTTCACCATTTTGACGTTAATAATCAATTTGCTAAAAATCACAAAATATTTCGTCGTTTGTGAGGAACTGACAAAAATATTTCACCATTTTGACGTTAATAATCAATTTGTTAAAAATCACAAAATATTTCGTCGTTTGTGAGGAACTGACAAAAATATTTTGACGTTAATAATCAATTTGTCAAAAATCACAAAATAATTCGGCTACAAAAATATTTCACCATTTTTTGACGACAAAGTTAATTGGAGCCTATTTACCGAAACTTTCATCAAATTTGAGTAACTATTTATAACAATTTTTGAATCACATTCTATACGTAAGACAAGGAACAATTTCTTTCAACAGTCATCCTAATTGCTGAGCCACGACAAATCCCATCTTTTACATTACACACCTAAATTCCACCAGAACACAAGAATCCTCATATCACACCACAGAGCATTCCTTTGTTCGAGTATATATATAAACCAATAGTACGAAACTAGACTTGTCGCAAATTACTTTTCGACGAGAACCATCCTGCAAAATAGAAGAAGCAGTAAAAAAAGAAGGGGTGCAAGAAATGTGCCCCTCGCTCTTTATTTGATCCCGGGGCTTGAGGAAGGGGTGCTTAGAATTGCGCAAACGAATAAATCTTGATTTCGAGGCACAGAGGAATGAAATTCGATTAGCCTTAAAAGGATTTTTTTTTAGGAAGCAGTGACTAGGTTCTCGTGACGGAACGGAACGAAAAGGAACTTTGACCTCTCGTTTCGAAGAATTGGATTCAGTTCCTTCTTTAAAAAAAATGAACGACACCACTGAATTAACAGATGAAAGAGATTTAAGAATTTTATTGTGATGAAAATATCATTTTTATAATAATTTTACCATATCACTGTAGTCGCATTACTATTGAGAAGACTGTAAAATACGCTGAAAAAAACGAGAAAACGTTGTTTACGCTGTTAAAAGAATTTCCATTTATCCATTTAACACAATGATCGCCGTAGACGTCATCTGTGACAGGCGAAAATAACTTATCTTTGGTTTGTTTTTGGTTT
The DNA here is from genome assembly GCA_963932185.1 of Troglohyphantes excavatus. Lineage (NCBI taxonomy): Eukaryota > Metazoa > Arthropoda > Arachnida > Araneae > Linyphiidae > Troglohyphantes > Troglohyphantes excavatus. Next base: position 51,048,153 of record OZ010675.1, read on the forward strand.
TGTTAATTAACGTCGCACTAGAGCTGCACAGTGGGCTATTGGTGACGGTTCGGGGTCAATCTCGAAGGAAAGACCCGGGAACACATACACATTCACACACACATTCATACACACATGCACCTCGTTATTTTAGAACCATGGTCAGATGACGAGGAAACACCTGAACTGGCACCCAACGCCTTCAATAGACGTCGGGACTTTGGACCCCGATCAGATTTATCGTGCACCAGTCCCTTATACACGCCAGTATAATTTGTTGGATATTCTGGACGACTTTCTAGTATTTTTGTAGCGAAGCTGGCAACCCTCCGATCGCAAGAACACTACTTTTTTACTTTTCTATGTCAAGTCCATTTCCCGGATTCGAACCACCAATCCTCTGATTAGTAGCTGAACGCCTTACCAACTGAGCAACTGGGGCTCTACTTATCTTTGATATATCATTCTAATAATGTATTCTGTGTATTTCTCTATGTTTAGCGACAAACGAAGCTCTTCTGTAATTAATATTAATATATGTTTTGGTTTCAGGGTGTAAAAGAACATTTTAAAAAGTGTACACTATTTTTGAAATCTACGCAAAATAATCGTAACTGGCAAAATTTGATCCGTTATACAAAAAATGAAATTTTTCCAATTGAACTAAGTTAAGCGCGCCAACCAATGCCAAAAAGAGCGCCAATGAAAAAGTTAACAATTCGACTGTTATGTGCTTTTTTAATGTATGTTTGCGCAAGATTTATGTTCTAATTTAGGTTTTTGGATAATTTTTTGTTAGATAGGGAATGTCTTACTTGGGCAACTTTTGAAATAAATATTCGGTTATCCGACATTTAACTATCCGAAATTTTTAACTAACCGGACCGTTTTAAAAAAATATATAGTGTCGGAATTTGTGATTTTTTTTTTGATGGATAGAGTTGATTGGTTTGGTTTGGTTAATTAACGTCGCACTAGAGCTGCACAGTGGGCTATTGGCGACGGTTCGGGGCCTATCTCGAAGGAAATGCCCGGGAACGATGCCTCGTATTTTTTAACCATGATCAGATGACGATGACAACACCTGAGCTGGCACCCAACGCCTTCAATTGACGTCGGGACTTTGGACCCCGATCAGATTTATCGTGCACCAGTCCCGTATACACGCCGTTAATGTTTTTGTGGATGTTCTGAACGACATTCTAGTATTTTGGTAGCGAAGTTGGCAACCCTCAATATCACTACTTTTTTCTCAATATACTATTCTTTAGTCTAGTCCATCGCAAGGTTTGAAACGGGGACCCTTGATGGATAGAGGAAAATCCACTTTGGCAGAAACAATTTGCTTATCCAACTTTTATTTATCCGGAAATATTGATAAACCAGTTTCATTTTAATATGTTCTTTCATTTCAAAATATTTTCATTACTGTATAGATATTGTTCAACAATGACATTTCTTTTACCCGGCATTTGTTAAACCTGATAATATCAAAATAAAACACCCAGGGCGTAGAAAAAAGTGAAAAAAAATTGAGTATCCTGGTAAATAATAACAAGGGACAAAGCCCTCGGTCATCTTGCTTTTTAATTTAGCGGGGAGCAAAGTACTCTACTAAATTATAAATTAAAAAAAGAAAAACAACTTCAAGAACAAAAAGCGCTAAAAAATAAAAGGTATATATTTTTATTTTAGGAACAATTTAAAAAAAATTAAATATTTAATATCAATATTATACTTAATACAACTGCTTGAAGTTGGTGCCAATTTTCAAAAACTGTTCCTAAATTTTGGTGCTAATTTTAAAAAATTGTAATAAGTATAAAATTAATATGAAATATTAAAATTGTTTACACTTGTTCCTAAAATTAAAGGTTACTTTTTAGTTTTTAGAATGGTTTTTTTAATGAAAATACGAAAAGAATACTTTATTAAAATAAGCATATTTGTAACAGTGAATGTGTTTAATTACTTGTGTGCTTCAATAGTTTGGATTTTAACATAATTAATATGTTTGAAGATATTGTAGTGCTACCAAATTAATAAATATGCCCAAAAACTTCATATAAGTTATCATGTTTTTTTTCCGAAAATGTATTTCGTGCAACTATTTTCTTTAAAACAGATGAAAATAAACTTTTAAGGCCATTGTGAGAAATTTATAAAAGAATATATAAAATTGAAATAAATAAAATAATTGTCTTTGTGGGAGATTTTAGAAATAAAGTAGTAAAATAAGCATCACACATATATTTTATATTGAATAAAGAAAAAATAAATTTAAAGCTTTTTCCTATATTTCAACATTTCTTTTAAAATATAAAATATATGTTTCGTACGCAATAAATTAATGCCTTTATATTTATTAACAAAAAGTACCAGTTCTGAATTATTATTTAATAAAAATGCAAATATATAATCTGTTATTACTAATTGTAAAAAATACAAATAATTTTTTATTTGTAATATACTTTTTGAAATAAAAAAAACTCGTTTATAAATAGACAATTGAATGTATTAAAATAGTCTCAAAATATAAAAAGTGGCCTTAAATATTTTTAAACTAAAATAACATGCTCAATTGTACTACTTTATTTGAAAATTAGACATTATTTTAAATGTATTTTGCCAAAATGAACATTACGCATTTCTATAATGTTTTCGATTTCTGCAGTAAAACAAACATTAAATTTCTGACCAAAACTTTTCAGTAATCAAAAGTCAAATTAAAAAATATTATAAACGCAATAACCACCATTATTTAATAGTAATCATTTAGTAATTAAATTCTAAAAATCCGCCTTAACACTCTAGAACAAAATATGTTCTGTACATCAAACAATCGTTTAATACTCTAAGTCAACACCTAAACATTCTCCTCTTTTCTATTAAACTAAAATCCTGATACCTGTTTAAAACATGCATTACTTTACACATGTAAACAAACTTTCAGCTGTATAGATATTTCCTTTAACTACATAATCGTATCATTCTACAGTCTTAATCCGCCATTGGCAATATAATCTCTTTCATTCGTAACCCTTTGAACCGGAACTTTGAGACAATACCCTGTCATTGTTTACTGGAAGGAAAGGGAAAATAAACATTGCGTTGAAATGACGTTATTAGAAGACTAGAATAGAGATCCACATAATGCTTTTTGAAACAAACACCTTTATTTGAAGATACTGGTATGTTTGTAATTCTCCAATAATAAGTAATATATTTAGCTGTTAGTGAATCTTAAATAATTTTCTAATAAAATTATCTTTCGTGATTTTCGAATGGTTTTCGAATATTTCATTTTTTCATGGGTTATAGTGAGAAAAAAACGGGCAATCGAAAATAGAAATAAATAATTAATAACGAATATAAGTAAAAATAAACATACAATTAAAACAATTATCCTTTTTTTCGTTCCTACTTTTAATATGCCTATGTAAGAATACAATAACAAAACATACCTTTAAATATCAGATTATCTATATGCATTTATTGTTTTGTTTATTTTTACCAATATACATTTATTGTTGATGTTTATTCTAAAGCAAAAAAATGCTTTTCAATTGATGAATTTAAAAATGTTTTTAGTTGTATTTTATATATGAAATATGATTGCTTCATATGTAGAATTATTAACGCTTTGGTCCCTCTAAACGAGCTGGGCGTTTATAGACGTAGACGTCCATGGATTTCCCCTTTTTCTAGCAAAACACATAAATTTTAAATTCATAAAAATGTTGATATAATTTTTAAATCTAAAGAATTTGGGTATTTCTTGGAAGCTGTATTTATTAAACTAATATTTTTTACTAAATATATAAGTTACATGCATTAGAAATGTAAAGTAAGCTATTTCGCATAGAAAACAAATTTACAATTTTTACTTTTTTCTAAATCCTGAGTAGGTTAGAATAAGGATAGTATTCAAAATTGATAATAAAATATTAAAAAAAATCATAGAAGATAGAAGAAATTTTATAAAAGAATTTTACAATATGCATTTCACATCTTATCTTATGATTGTGCTCTTAGTATAACGCCATCTTAAAAACACCTAATTGGGTAATCTTATCTTCATATCTATAGCATCATGAAACACTTTCTGTACCGTGGTCGGAGAATAATAAATGTTTTAATACGTGAACAATTCAATAAAAAACACGACTCTACTTTTAACAATACTCGCGAGAAAAGTAAACAATCAAACAGTTGCTTGTGATTGTTGCCAATCGTAAATCCAAGTAAATATTTGGAAAAGGGGAAAAAAACGCAATCATCACACTCTTCTCAGATCCTCTTTGTTGTTTACTCTAAATAATAGAACACAAGGAAAAAAATCCCAGTCTTATTAGCACTGTTTTTTCATCGATGACAAAATATTTGAGCCCTAAAATCCGAATCCCTCTTTTTCCTGAATCGTTTGTTCTCTATAGAGAGAGAGAAGAAAAGTCGTTTGATAGAACAATGGAAAGATGCGCAGCGCCAGATGTTTTCGAAGCAATATATCCTTTTTCCCGCGCGAAATAAAAACCGTAGGACTCGCAACAATAAACACAGGATGAAATAATATTTTTTATTATTATTATTTCTGGGTCTCTATGAAGAAAATGAAGTATTGGTCGCTAAAAAAAAAAGAAGGGTTAAGATTCTTAGAACGAAAAGAAGAAGAAAAAAGAATATAATACAGATATGTTCGTCTTCTCTTGTTTCCAATTTTCCCTAACCCCCCTCACCCCATTGTGGTGTCGCAAAAGATAAAAAATGAATGATAGTAAATAAATAATAAAAAAAAGAATAGTGCAAAGTGCGGGGGGAAAATTTCGATATCATCCTTAAAACACTGGATATTCTTCTTCACACCCTTTTTAGATATTAGTATCGATCGCCATTTTTTCTTTTAAATTCTTCTATTTTAAAAGAAGTTTTTTTTTTATTGGAGTAAAAAAAAATCTCTTCGTTCCTAGTGGATAAAGGAATAAAGAAGTATTTTTCTTTGTTCATTCAAAAGTAAATTTCACTGCTTCGAAGCGGGGGTTACTAAAAAAAAACTCGTTAATGCTCTGTGCCGTCTTTCCATCTGTGAGTTCTGTGTAACAGGTGCGGACTGGAAATTCAGTATCTCACGTTTTTCTGTCGTTTTTAGAGCGTCGTCGACGCCAAAGTGATTTTTGAAAGGTTTTATGTTTAGCCTATTTTAAAAGGATAAAATAAGGTTTGGAAAATAAAATTATATATGAAACAAGTTGGGGATCATACAGTGAAACACACATGAAAAAGGTTCTTTTTAAAGTAAATAAATAATTCTCACACTTAGACGCTTCTGTAGATGCATAAAACCTCGTTGAGAATAATTTTCCATGAAAAAGTTGATGACGGAAAAAGTTCTAGTTGTATTTCAGAATTTTTCAAAAGGTTTCTTTTTCGTAGTTACAGTTTTAAATAAGTGTGGATATACTTTTTCGTTATTCTAAAAATGTTAGATTTTAAATGGAACGCTGCTGTTTCGAAAGATTATAATTTTTCTAAAGACACAATAATTGAAGCCTAAGTTCATCAAAATACAGAATGTCGTTCGCATTTTGGAAACGTTTTTCCACAGTTATTTTCAATCTATAAAAGCTGTATTACTTTACATATTTGCCGTTACTAGATGGTTTTAATTCTTTACAATAGATAGGAGAAACGGGGGTTACAGCGCCATACGAAGAAATTCCGCCATACCATGTAAACAGCCAACTATAATCGTTGGGAATGTCATAATAAATACTACACTGTAACTTGCAATAGGAGAAATCGTCACAGGTTCCGACTAGATCCGTGTATCTGTTATTGCGGAAAATATTCTTTTGTACTGTTTCGTTCTAATTTTTTACTTGTATATAACTAAAGGTAGTGTCTTTCTTTGTAAATTTATTTTCCGTAACTTGTGTGTACGCATTTAACTAATAATTCAACTTAGGGCGACATTCCCTTCGCGGTCAGCGGCGGAATGGGTTAATAATTGGCTTGATCGATGCGGCCTACCTTTCTTTATATGAAGGTATGCCTATACGAGTAGTTAGTGGCGGAATCGAAAACTGTTGTTATAGACTCTGCCCCTACGTGGTACAAGTGTCAGAGGGGGATTGGGTTTGCGTAAATCTTCTGTAGTAGTGGGTAGGGGATTGATACGATTTTTTTAAAAAAAATTGATTTGAAGTTCAATGAAGTAAAAAATATGATTTATTTTTTATTTAAAAAAGTTAAATATTTATAAAGTGCGGGGACAAAATCTAAAAAAAAGTGCAGGGGAACCATCCCTCCTCGCTTATTGATAAGGTTTACCGTACAAAAAAAAAAAATGAAAATCTTGAATTTGGCAAATGAACCTTTTAAAATTCTTTTTCGTTTTTTTTTTCTTCTTATATTTTCACCAATTTGTGAAACTTAACGACAAATGTTGACATAGGTGTCTAATAAAACTTTTTCAGATAATTTTTATTAACATTTATAAGAGTTCTTCCCGTTTAAATCTTTGGGATGTTACTAAAGGTTAAAATATGGATGGTGATGAACGGGAGTAATGCATATATATGCCCACGTTATTGTGTAGACAACTTCATATTAGCAATCTTTCCAGTTCTTGCAGGACCTTGCCAATAAAATTTCGTTTCAAATTAGTACTTTTAATACTGTGGTTTTCCCTCATGGGTGACAAATTAAGAATATTGTTTATTTCGCTATAAATATTGTATTTGTATCAATTTTGTAATTTATTTCCTTCCCGTGCGTAGAACGGGTATTTCAGCTAGTATATATATATATAGTACAAAAGAAGGTTTTGCACATTGTTTAAAGCTCCCCACAAAGAAATAATTAATTATTAATTACAATAAACAGCCCTGAATACTTGTTTATTAGTTTAGCTCTATTCCTTGATTTCAGTTCTTCCTGTTGCATCAATTTAAATCCCAATTTGCAAAAGATTACTCAAATTAAAAGCCTACCAAAGCAAGCTCTTTACATGATTTAATTTCCCTGAAGCCTGATATTTATGAGAACACGTCCTGCCAGGGGAAAAATACATCAAGACAGAAATTCAGTCTTTTAACTTACAGGAATTACAAGCAAAATACGACTTTTCACGATACGACTTTAATTGCTCAGGGACTTAGGTGACTTATAAAGCTTCTCATTGTGTTTAGTTAAGCGCGAACAGCTTCAAAGATTCGGGAGCTCACAGCATCCTTGTCGATTAAGCAAGTTTTTTCCATCGAGTTTTTTTGTGTAACGCCTGGGAATTGTTTGCGGAAATTATTAATGCTCTGTTGATTAATTTGACAAGGAAAATTTTTCTTTTGTCACTTAAATTATTTGTACGCTTCAGTGATTAAAAAACGATGAATACTTGATTTTAGGTTTCCGTAAGTCATTTTTCTTTAGGGCATCTTATTTTTTTAGTTATCTTTAATACAAAATTTAAACAACTGCTTAAAAAAATTTAATGTATAAAATGTTAACGTATCTGTATTTGTATTAAAAGAATAAATGAAGAATTTTGTTTAAAGATATGTGAGTTTTTAAATTACCAAATATTATTTTTATTAAAATTAGGGTTTGATATATATATATGTATTTAATTTTCAGTAGATATTTAAAATAATACAAAATTAATACGAATTATTTTGAATGTTTTAAATTAAAAGGCTCTTTAAAAACGTTTGAATACAAATATTGAATTTTATGACTTCAGTAATTTTGCCTACTGAAGAAAATATTATTGTCGTAGCATGTATAAGGTTGCATACTTTACCTATCTATAACCATAATTTGCTTTATTTTTAATATTTATTTTACTATTTAAATTTATATTTAAAACTTCTGTTTTTTAAATATCTTTGAAAGTTTAAAATGCTAGAATATTCTGTAGCTCTACACAGTCAAATATGTAGTAAACAATTAACATACTCAATATTTTATGTTGAAAATTTTTGAAACTGCTGAAAACCTACCGTAGTTTTATACGTAGCTATAATAATAAAAAGTATTAAACAATTAATGTATTTATTCCAAATACTTTAGATTTATGCTGTTTTATATAAAAGTTTTTTAGGCTTTTTGTAGCTAGGTAGTGGGTCTCTCTTTAATTCAACCAACCAACAAAAATGAAATTTAAAATAAAAAAGAACAGTTTTCGGTTATTAATAAATAATATCGATGTATAACACACTGAAAGCACATATGTAAAACATGTAATGGTCTGAAAGATGTATTTAGATATGAATATATATTAATAATTATTTTATGAATATATATATTAATAGGTATTTTATGAATATGTATTAAGAGTTATTTTATGAATATATATGAAGAGTTATTTTGTTAATATATATTAATAGTTATTTTTTGAATATATATATTAAGAGTTATTTTATGAATTAAGAGTTATTTTATGAATTAAGAGTTATTTTATGAATATATATTAAGAGTTATTTTATGAATTAAGAGTTATTTTATGAATTAAGAGTTATTTTATGAATTAAGAGTTATTTTATGAATATATATTAAGAGTTATTTTATGAATATATATTAAGATTTATTTTATGAATATATATTAAGATTTATTTTATGAATTAAGAGTTATTTTATGAATATATATTACTAGTTATTTTATGAATATATATTACTAGTTATTTTATGAATATATATTACTAGTTATTTTATGAATATATATTAAGATTTATTTTATGAATTAAGAGTTATTTTATGAATATATATTACTAGTTATTTTATGAATATATATTACTAGTTATTTTATGAATATATATTAATAGTTATATCTTCAAATAAGTCATGACTCTTAACTTGGATTGATTGCGCAGGAAACGGAAAACACAAAGTTTCATTTCTCATGGATACACGCTACATTTTTATATTTTAAAGAAAACTGACAATCACTGTTCTTCCAATTTCCAAACTTATTATGCTGAAAGTAAATTTCTGTCGCTAACAAAAAGTATGGAAATTTCGAAACAAAAAGTAGACCCTAGTCGTGTATTTCTCTAGACCTATCAAATAAAAAATCCTTTGTACAAAGACTTCTTATTCTATCTTTTTAAACATCGATTTTAATTCAATTTCACTTGCATCCACCCCACACGAATCCAATCCCCCTCAAGACAATACCAAACCACAATCAGACAATCCATTCAAGTTATTAATCTAAAATACTCCCATGCAGGAAATGCTTCATTAAAGATTATTCCTTAAAAGATATTGTCTAAAGACTGCTCCAGGAACAGAGCCATTCCCATTTCCTTGCTAACTTTCATTATTATCAGTAATTAAACGCCCGGCGAATAATGAATCGCTCGAGATTAACTTCATTTGCTAGTCCCTGTCTTATTATACCCAGAGCCGTAATTAATGCTCGGGGCACAGCCTAAGATTGAAACAGGCCTTCGAAGAGATCCCGAACAAAAAAATTATTTATGATAAAGGTCCGCCTTTTTATTAATTTTAACTAACACGGTGCTGGTTTTATTTATTGGGGTTCTTAACAATGGATACACTGAGGGAAGTGTGGAGACTTTTGGTTAATATAAGCATGAAAGTGTTCGGGTTTTTTAGGGGGGAATGTGTGTAATTTGATTAAAGGACTCAGTAGGGGTCGGTGAATGAATATGACACAAAGAATGTGGTTTTTTTTTGTCGGGGAAGGGAGGTTCGTTTAAATTAAATCCTGTTAGGTTTTATCGTGGAAGTTTTGTTGGGGCGGATTTTATTTTTTGGAGACTTTTGGGGGTTGTAATGAAACGTATTAGTTGTTTGGGAAACTTATATGGGATCGTTATTTATCTCGGGGTTGTGTTGTTGATTTTAGGTTATTTAGTTGTTTATTCAGCAAATGAAATACATAAATAAATGGGCCGGGTTGTTTAGCAAGTAGTGTAAGTCAGAAAAATCACATTGCTAGGCAGCTAGATCTAAAATTAAGCTTGGTTTGGTTTGGTTTGGTTTGGTTTGGTTAATTAACGTCACACTAGAGCTGCACAGTGGGCTATTGGCGACGGTTCGGGGCCTATCTCGAAGGAAAGTTGGTTGGTTGGTTGGTTGATTGGGGTTTATTGGTTGGTTTGGTTTGGTTTGATTTTGGTTAATTAACGTCGCACTAGAGCTGCACAGTGGGCTATTGGCGACGGTTCGGGGTCAATCTCGAAGGAAAGACCCGGGAACACATACATATTCACACACACATTCATACATGCACCTCGTTATTTTAGAACCATGGTCAGATGACGAGGAAACACCTGAACTGGCACCCAACGCCTTCAATAGACGTCGGGACTTTGGACCCCGATCAGATTTATCGTGCTCCAGTCCCGTATACACGCCAGTATAATTTGTTGGATATTCTGGACAACTTTATAGTAATTTTGTAGTGAAGCTGGCAACCCTCCGATCGGGGTTTATTGGCACAAGGGCCAAATATGGCCAAGCTGCGCCAAACACTAGATTTTATAGCAACAGTAAAATTCTAAAAACACACATAAACAAAACGTAATTTTAAAGAAGAGGTAAAAATCCTGTGTAGTTTAAATATATAAATAGTGATGAATGAGGTGGATGATTCAATAAATAGGGCAATGTGGGAGATGAAGTATTAAAAAGACGACGATATAAAATCATAAGACGAGGACAAGAAGTTAAAATATGGATTATGGAGAGAGGTTGTTGGCAATGGTGACACAGCGGGGTAGTTTCATTGAGCAATAAGTGTCTATGTGTTGCTCGCGAATGACCTATGCGGAGACGGGTTAATCTCGAAGGAAAGACCCGGGAACGATGCCTCGTATTTTTGAACCATGGTCACATGCCGAGGACAACACCTGAGCTGGCACCCAACGCCTTCAATAGACGTCGGGACTTTGGACCCCGATCAGATTTATCGTGCACCAGTCCCGTATACACGCCGTTATTTTTTGTGGATGTTCTGGACGCCATTCTAGTATTTTTGTAGAGAAGTTGGCAACCCTCCGATCGCAATATCACTACTTTTTACTATTATTAAGTCTAGTCCATCGCAAGGTTTTGAACCGGGGACCCTTGGATTTCCAGCTGACGCCTAATCCACTCGGCCACGGAGGCCTTCTAAAATTAAGAAAAATGGCGTGGCTCCTAGTTTAATAGATTTCCTAATAATGAGTTGAATGTCATTCCAATTCATATTATAGTTAAGGCAATTTGCGAACTTTTAAACGCTTTTATCTCTTATCTCTGTTTCGGATCATTTGGCAGTCATTCCACCCAGATATCGACTGAACAATTCCCAACAAGTCGTCAAGGTTTGTTTATAGTAACTACCTACGCGTTTACTTTGACGCAATGATTAATATAAAAAATATAATAAATAAAAAATAAAAAATAAAAAAATATACATAAAATAAGCTACGATCATTTTAAAAGTGAAATTATAATTTTTATAATTATATTTAAACTGTTTAATAATTGACGACACTTTTAAAATTCAAAAATAAAACCGAAACAACAATTATATCTTTTGAAGTAACTGCATTTAAAAATGTAAGACAAATTCAAATCGAGAAGAAGTAATTCTCTCTTTAATACGAATGTCATCTCGGATAACTTAAGCGTAAACGTAGCAAAACTTAAAATTAACAAAATTCTACATACAAAATGTTTGATATTAAACAAATAATAATGAATTTTATAAAATAATTACAGAAAAAACATATACAAACAAAAATTATAAAAGTTTGTTTTTTCACATTTTGCTTAAAAACTTAGATAGCTAGCAGAAGACTATTAAAGATAAAAATGTGTTTATATTTTTAGATACATAGTACGAATGAATACGTAAACCTAAAAGTGATTATATCTTTATGTACCATGTATACTTTAATCAAAGAACTTATTGGAGTCAAGTAAATATGACACAAAAAAATAGCGAGTATTATTTCTATCTGAAAAAAGTTTAATTCTACCATTTTAAATTTTATCTCGTATATCTTGTTGTAACAGAAGTTTTAAATTAAACAATTCAATTGTTTAGAAAAAGTATTAAAATAAATTATTTTGTGGTTGGGGTATTTGTTAATTAAATTACATACATTTATTAACATTATCTAAAAATACACATAGGAATATAAACTAAACACTTAACAGAATTTTTATATAGTTATTTGAATAATACATTACTTTTTAAATAATACTACAATATTAATACCAATTAAAAGCCTGAGTACAATAATTAATAAATAAATTAATTATCTAATTATATTTAATAATAAAATAATTATTTAACAACTTTAACAATTGAACGCACAGAAAAATCCCCAAGTAAACCGATTCTCTGTATTTCTGTTGTGTCAAACAAAATCTATATAAAAACAATTGTAAATCCAACATGTAAAATAATTGTTTAAAAGAACGTATTTGCATTACGAGTTCCAACTTTTAGTTTCCGCTATTAAATTCTCCCGTGTTCTTTACACTTCTAAGCGCAACAGCTGCCAATTTAAAAAGAAAAAAATGAGTTCGAATTTAATATTGACTTTTTTCAATTTCAAATTAACCCAGACTTTTCGTAAAGGAAAAAAAATGGCGTCTAGACATGACATCCTGACCGATTCAATAATTGAAATGGATTTTCCGTTTCTTTAATCCCGTAAGTCTTCTAAGAAATGCGAAGAAATTAAAACTATCTCGGATTCTGTGAAGTGTCAATATTGATGTTTAAATTGTGTTTGCATCTACTTCATCGGCCATTCTTATCACGTCGCTTAACCTTTTTTCCGTTTAAAATAAATTTAAAGTATTGCGTTGTAGAAGGTATATTTTTTTCTTAGAGAACACAGTGCAATCATATTGTCTAAATAAATACGGGAAAAAATCGGTAAGTATGTGTCAGAGTATGACTAAAAGAGTTTTTAAGTGAAAGAATTTTACGAAAAGGAAAGTAGGATTCGAGCGTCAATAAAAAGAAGATAAACATGCTGTTTTTGGTGTTATATGATATGGTGTTTCTATTCTGATACCTCATCTAACTGATTTTAAAGATTTTGCATATAAAAAATTTTAATATAAAAACTTTTTCCGATCAAATTTCTGATTCAGTTACATTAGATTTCAATTCCATAAGCACAATCTTTTATTTCAATTGAGCGCAGCTATTTCTAAACGCATTGGATTAATTCAAAAGAAAGTTTAACTTTATAATTTTGTTTTTATGACCATTAATGTTAGTATCTGTATCGAATTTGCAACAAATTGGAAAATTACAGCTCACAGGGAAAAAAGTTTTTTTTTGTACATTTAATTTCCTTGTACTCTTTACTAATATTAAATTAATTTCAGCAAAGTCCACAAATACTCGGTACAACAGTGATTGACAACATTGAGATACATCTTTGGTTTTTTCTTAATAGAAATAACTTTTTTGCCAATTTGGTTAATCTAACTTTTCCACTCTTGATATATATTATGAAGACACACAAACTAACAGAAAAACTAGCATACACACGTCATTTTGGGAGACACAGTCATAGTTAGTGTTCAAATTATATTAAACATTTAATTTTTTTAACTTATTTAAGAATTTTGTATTATTGCTTTAAATTTAAATTTATACTTATATAAAAGATGCCAACTTTGTCACTTGCTTAACTTTGGAATGCTGTCAGTTATATTTCATCAAAATTGTGTTTGGTGCAGTAAAGTGAATATACGCTATACGAAGCGATCCCTTATAGCGCCACCTATAGGGAAACTCAAGTGTGTCAATCTAAAACTATACAAAATACATACAAATAGTTTATTACAAAATCGTAGAGCAGCATACGAAAAGATACCTTACGCACATGAATGACATGAATAGAACGCGTACAACTCTCATTTGTTTGTTCACGATTTCCAATACGCTAACGATGCAAAACCCGTCAGTGGAGAAGGTTATATGATCTTCCGCACTCGGTACCTATAAAAGAGAGTTCCCGTTGTGTAAGTCAAACAAACAAGTATTGTACGCGTTCTATTCATAGAACAGCACAAATGTCTGAAAACTCGTGTTTCGAATTGGGGGCGCCATAACTGGACAACAGACAAACTACTGCAATAAATTACACACTTGTAAGCCTTATAACTCCTGATGAGTTAATATTGTTTGTGCACTGATTTCAGATAGATGGATTATATCTATTTTGCTAGAGTTCGCTATCAAATCGACATTCCTTATCGCTACAAACGAGCCCATTCCTGCTCGGAACGGCAAACATTCTGCCGAGCATTGCATCTGTGAACGCCGCACGCGAAGCTAAATTTAGCTCCGATTGCGTCATGCGCGGCGCGACAATGGCGCCATCTACGCACGAGGCACATGCGTGTGCGATTAATGTCTCTAATTTCCTTTATACAACGATACCAAAGTAAAGGGCAAAGGTAGTACTTCACATATATAGACGATATTAGTGTTACATGTTTTAAATTTTGCGGTTTTAGCAAGCGACTCCTTATTTACCGAAATAAACGACGTTTTACTTCAAAATAGTAAAGCATATTATTTTTAGAACATGATTTTATAATTTCAATCGAACATATGGTAACATGTAAAAGGCAACTCAAGATATTAGAATATTTTTCAAATTAAATTTTAATTTCTTTTTAAAAATTGAAGATGTCTCAGCCATATTTTTAAACTTCCACAATCAATTTTTCTTTTGTTACTTTATTGGAAATTTTGTATTAAAAAAAGTCTGTTTAACTGAAACGCAGTAAATATATTAAAATTCAAACTATTTACTAAGAATTTAATTGAAAAACCTTGAAGCGTTTTACCATTTATAATTATTAGTTTTTCTTAAAATGAAATAGCTTGTTTTTAAATATTAAAAAGGATATAAACTAAAAATTAACTACGTACTAATCGTCTTCAACGTAAAATATTTATTGAGAAAAAAATACAAAAGAATTTACTTTTTAAAAGTCAAGTCAAATTCTTCTAAGACTGCTTTAATACACCATTTTTCGTCGAGAAAACTAAAAAGTATACCGAAAGTAATTTCCTTATTTTAAACTTTTATGGCAAAACTTATAAAAAAAACTTAAAAGAACAGTGCATTCCTTGCAAAGTTTATTACAAGTATTTAATTTTTAGAACAATTAAACAATTTTTTTACATTCTTAGGGTTGTTGGCTCATATATAATTTAACAAAAGTTGCTCGCGTTTAAATAAAACTAGTAGTTTTGACTTGAGCGTTATTTTTAGTACAAAATGTTTCCGCTGCTTGTGTGTGAAGTCATTTAATTTTGTAAGCCTCGAATTAATCTTTCTAATCTAAAAAAACTTTTTAAAAGAACTCTGAATAAAAATGTTCCTAAATATATTATATACTTTCCTAGATTATTTTAGCAGAAAAACAATTATCTTGCGCCACAAAGAAAGATAAATTTCAAACCTATTAAGATATGCGCGTTTTAATTTGTATCTTTTTCTTCATACTATTTAAGTTTAAAATATGTTGCTGTTTTTATTAATTCATATTTAATAAATTGTATTTATTGAAAACTATTTTAACAACTTAAATTATTAATAATTATATTTTTTGTCTATAGTACAGTTTTATAAAAATATTCTCTACTAGTTTTTATATTTACTTGTTTAAGATGTACATATACACTAGAAAAAGCGAAAATCGGTCTAAAATTACAATCTATTGTTTTGTTCTATAGTATTCCCCAATTCATTATCTTTTGGATGATAACAAGATTGAATAAATATTTTTTTAAAAATATTTAAAAGGGGTAATTCTAGGGCTCCGCTTGCATTGGAAATATGTTTTGTAAACTTTACACTCAATTTCTGGAGAATTGTATTTTTACCATATGTCCCTTCATTCCAAACATGATAACTCAAGTTTGCTTAAACGTTTTGGGAAAATTATTTGTTCTTTTATCTTTATATTAGTTGTGAGATATTATGACCCTCCATAATAATGATTCGTTAAAAAATTAATTTTTAATAGCATTTTAAATTTAAAAAAGAATTTGAATTTAGCTTATTGAATGCTAATTAGATAATTAACATTTGACTTTATTCAGGTTTTTTTATGATGAATCAACATGATTTTTAAGGTGTTTTCATACATGAAAAAACTAGATTTTTAAGTTTATAATTAAAAAAAAAATGTCAAGTGTATGCGCACAGCTTAACCCTCTACGTACCTGTAACAGAATTTTCCAGCAGTTGATTTAGAATAATCCAGCATTTCAAAACAAACATATAAACCAAATATTTTAACAATTGCAGCATTGAGGTGCATTTTATGTCTATTTTTATTAAAACTCTCAATATTTTTACTTATTTCTAATTTTCCTGCCATTATTAAATATAGTATTTAAACTATCTTGTTGGGTATTTTACTGGCCAATTACAAAGCTCTTCATTTTGATTTTTTCTTAACTAATTAGTTGGGTTATTTTTTCTAATGCTCTTAGATTGAAAATAAAAGTTACTACTTAGACTTTAAACGTTCAAATAAATCTGAAGCTATTTTCTGATAAATTGAATAAAAAAATAATAAAACAATGCATTAATAACGTGATAAAAAATAAATTTTTGTTTCAGAAAAGTTATTTTTACGTGCAGAGATATACATTTGTTGCCATATATCTCAAATATTATGTGTCAACACTTTTTCTGCATGCACTTTTCTGCATGCACTTTCTGATAACTGTAAAACAAAGTGACTTAAAAATTAATATCTAAACCTACTCATTTTTCTTTAAGTATAATTGGATCATAAATGAGCAATGACGTACTAAATTGCAAGTAACGGTAGTTTGTCAAATAAAAGCAGTTATTAAATCTCACTAATCTCCAAGGAATCTTAATGAAACTTGAGAAACTTAAAATAATAATTCAATTTTTTTTTTATTTGATGTCAATTTGTTAAATATAAATTGAGTATTTACAACTCAATTATCTTACTTCTCATGTGTTTAGCATACTTTTTCTTAACATTTCTTCTGATTAAAATACCTGATAATGTAACTGATAAAGCACTGGGCAGCGGTGCAGAAGATCGGTGTTCGATTCCCGATAAGACTTCTTTGTTTTGTAATTGTGATAAATTTGATATTTCTGTATGGTTATTAATTTAAATTGATTTATGCTGTAATATATATTAATGATAATTTCATAAAATGAGGTATAGCAGCCTATGTAGCCAAGCATTTACTGATTGCACTCAAGTTTAAAAAAAATATGTAATCAAAAACTTATGTATGAGGAGCCATGATAAGCATCGAATCTAACCAAATAGGAGTACATTTTACTATTTTCAAGTACCTATTTTTAACACTGTGGAATAAATTGATTAAGTTAGAATAAGAAGACCTATAATGACGCATGACTGTTAAGTATAACAAAATAAAATATGCAACTCTATATTCAATAATTTCTTTTGTTAATTTGATATGTTTATTTACCTATTTGATATTTTATTTAATTGTTTGCTATAAAGGGTACAAGGAATAAAGTTGCATTGACAACTAAATTGATTCTTTCACAAAATAAGCTTTTATAGTTAAAAACGCGCCTTATTCCTCAGTATAACAAAACTTTCCCCGTAATTTACACTTGACATTAAGTCTTTATCCTCTAAATGAAACTACAGTTTCGTATAGGTACTCAAAAATAAGTAAAATGTACTCATTTTTGGTCTTATCATAGCTCTGAATACATAAGTTTAAATTTTGAATAAGACATGTACTCAAAAATAAATACAATGGGTTAAAATGAATAAAAAGAGCAGCTTCTAGCCTACATAGACTGCCTTCATAAATCACTTTCAATAAATATCAATAACTACAACTAAGAATTACAGGGACTCGAACACACATCTGCAGGCACCGCTGTGCAGAGCCTTATCCGTTAAGCTACCAGGGCGACGAGAAGAAGTTATAAACAGAAGTAATGTTAAAAAGGTGTGCCAAAAGAATGGGAAGTAAAATAATTGAGTTGTAATAATTCGGTTTCCATTTAAACAATCGACATCAAATAATGTAGATAGCCATCTACTGAACACTTTTTTTTAAGTTTGTCAAGTCGCTTTGTTAAGATAGCTTGAATCGAAACTGATAATAGCAATATTAAATCACACTGTTCATTTTGAGAAAGGGCGGTTACTTAAATTTGGGTACATCATCGCTCATTCACGATGCAATTGTTCTCATAGAAAAATAAGTAGGTTCAGGTACTCATGTTTAAGTACAATTTGTTTATAGTGTCATTTCTGACAAAAGCTTGACATTGCGCCCATATCTCCTATAACCTTCATATGCTTATTTAATGTATTAAACTGCGATCCTTTTCTTAAAAATATTCTTTTTCGTTAAAATGAAAATTCAGATTTCATAAAACAAAACATAAAATTGTTAAATATTTTAACTTTCACAACATTAAATACATCCCGTTTAAGCATAACATTTAACTTAAATTCTGAAAACCACGCATCAATTTCGAAAATATAAAATTTTATATTTCACTTTTATGACATCCGTTCCATCCATATCTCTTCAAAAGAAATAGACAAAGTTTTCGATGGATCTCGCGATCTTTGAGTTTTCGAGAAAGATGACCTCCCTATCCATTTCCATTCGAATCCTCGGAACACTTTTTCAAAAACCGCACGACGCCATAGAATAGCGCGGAAGAGATGGCCATAGATATTCAAAATGCCCAGGGTGACATATCGGGCGCTTCTCTGCGAGAAAGCGGCGGGAAAACTGCTCCTGTTTTGAGTGAAAGTTTTATGGAAGGTTCAGTCGAAGGTTTTTCTTTCTAAGTTTTATTTCATGGGGGAATCACGGAATTTTTAGATAAAGGATTGAATAGAGTTTATCAGTTTCTGTTGTAGATTAACAAAAAAAATTAATTTTCGCAATGTGTAAACTGCACATTGGTGTAAGGGGAGTTATAAATTTATTGCAAAATCTTAAAGGGCAATTCGCTGTACGATTTAAGGAATGGTTGTTGTTAATGCAGACCCAAGCCCCCAATTCCGAAAAAATTGCTGATTTTTTTTCTTTCATAAAACGATGCTATACATAAGATAAAAACTCGTCTTATATAACATTGCGTTAAGAATATTAAAATACAAATGCAATGTTAAAATACGCAATAAAAGTCCGTATAATCAGGACATGTTTCGGGATATACATCACCCTTCATCAGCGGGAATGAAGGGTGATGTATCTCCCGAAATATGTCAGGATTGTACGGACTGTTATTGCGTATTTTAACGTTGCATTTGTATTTTAAGATGTTATACATGCTTAAGAAGGTGTGTATAAAATTTCCAAAAGTAAAAGAAAGAGAACATATGTCTTGTTAGATGTTTATATAGCATTTATCACCTTTTTACATACTTTTTGTCTGCATCATTCGTCATTTACTCAAATATTTGTTTTGAATTTTGATTACGTTTAAAATGTTAAGGCTTTGTAAAAAAAAACTTAAAACTAAACCGTTAATAGCTTTTAAAGCTTTAATATTTGTTTTATAAACGTATGAGTCGCTTTTTTTAAAAATTAAGTTATAAATAATTTTTTTACGTATTATTCAACATAAAAATTTGAATATTTCTTAGGTTGCAAACTTAAAATAAATTTTTTAAAACAATTAAAACCCAAATCTGCAAAAGTCTAATCACACGTCTGTAGTGTATATACTTCAACTTTATTTAATCAATTTAATTTTTTTTAAAACGTTTTTAAAAATTGAAGGAGCGTTTTTTAAAAAGTCTATTTAAACTTAAAAAACGCAAACAAAAAATATTTTTGATCATTGTTCAAAAAAAGATTATCTAATAATGCCAAAAAAAATGGGATGTCTGAATTCAATAATAAAAAAATTAGGATTTGGGTCTAGAGTGTCTCTTAAGGGCATTTATGCCGTGTAAGTATCGTCTAATCTGAGGGTCCATTGAGCTGCAGAAGAGCAAACTTGTACATATTCCATTTGTTAATAGTTTCTCTAACAAATAGTTGCCATCAACTCACATTATGTCGTTTTGTCGTTGCAGCCTGGCATGTGAAGTGTCACCGGACGAAGGAGCGTAGCCGCGACGATGAGGAGCCTCGTCCTCCTCGTGCTGGTGCTGCACGAGTGCTGCGCCTCCTCCTCCTCCTCGTCCCCCTGCAAGTCGTGGGAGTTCCGGTGCACCAACGACCGGTGCATCAGCCACAACCGGTTCTGCGACGCCACGGACGACTGCGGGGACGGATCCGATGAACCCACGGGATGCACCAGTACGACACTTCTCATATCTATAACTTCCATTGTCCCCCTAAGAATAATGAAGATAGGAATCATTGATTCCTCTTAACAATCCTATTTTATTGCGCAATTATATCACTTTAAAAGGTTGCCTCAAACAATTACACATCGTACAAGCATCAATAGTATGGTTCATTCCATGCAATATCATTGTACCATCCCTTATCATTATATATTCTCACACGATTATTCATTTCATGACCTTTTATTATTTTAAGTGAAACTTCTTTGCGAGGCTATTAAATCTCAATGACCTATCAAAGATGAAACGGAAGGAGGAGTAGCGCATGCGTACAAGTCAGCTACAAGTTTAAGTCGGTGTCCACGCGTCAGTTGTTGTGTGCTGCATGTTTTGTACAGTTTGTTCGTTAAAATAATGCGCTAATGAAGACGGTAGAAGTTTCGTTTTAACCATGTGCTTATGGGGGGGGGGGTGAAGCATACGATTGTCTGTTGTATCCAATCATTATTCTTTCTCAGATTTTATCGTATCCCCAGATATACCAAAACTGTATTGTGCTTCCCACTTTTCACTTTACAATCATTATTGCCCTTGCTTACAGCGTAGCGTAATTTTCCTTTCTTATACAATTACGCTTTTCTCCTATCATAATCGTTTTTTACCAACACCCTATGTCTTTCTCACCATTACATTTTACGTTCCTTTAAATGTTCTAACATCTTTACAAACTATCGTACCATTGTTCTTCCATACAATATTACAATTTCTTATATTTTCTTTATCACATTTTTTAATAAATATAATATAAATATATATCTAAATATAATATACAATAACTTCTCTTCATATTCATATTATTCAGGCATAAACTAATATTTTTATGTACAATTATCCTTATTATTATTATTATTATTATCCTTGATTTACCATTATATTTACTAGTAAAATTGTGTTATACTTTTGCATGCATTTTTCAACAAAATCTCTTGAACAAAAGCCTTAGCCTTACCTTACTGTATGTGTGATTTACCTTAGCTGTATGTGTGAGTGTGTGTGTTATGCACAATCCTTCTTCATTGTAATACTATCATTGTATTTTAAACTTTATTTTTATATTAAAAAGAAATTTAATATTTTTTAATTCTTTAGTACTAAGTCATTCCTTCTCTTTTAATGTTTATCCTCCTTTATAAAGTTTTTCTGTTACTTCTTTTGTTTTTCAGTCTACTTCTTTTCTTGTGTTACTTTTTTTTTTAATTCTGCATCAGCTCTAGTCACAACGTAATTTTTTTTTTGATCGTACTCCATTTTTCATTACAATACTTTTCATTCGCATAACAGAAAAAAATCGTTTATTTAGAGTACTTTTCTTTGACAAGAATCCTCCTGCTAAGTCTGCTACCACAACAATACTAACAATTGCATTAAAACTGATAAATGTAATAAATACTATCAAATCTTCTTTTAAATTAGTATTTAAATACTTACCAAAACTCAGAAAGCTTTACTAGACAATACTGAAAAAAAAATATTAATGCTTTTAATTTTCCACATCTATAACACCAACAATCGTTTTTTTTTAATATCAAGAATGTCCCTTTATATTTACTTTGCTACTAATAAAAGACTCTCGTAGTAAAATAATATTTAAAGAAATACATAAAACTGCATAGCTTTACTAAGAATTCCAACGTTTCTATTTCCTTGCGACTGTATAGCCTTTCAGCATATACAGATACCACTTAAATTACTGTCTTATTATTATTAAAGATGTTACATTGTTATTATTTCCGTATCCGCGTAAAATCTTAACCGAATACACTTTGTACCGCGACATTGTTTAAAGTACAATGTGGTCACAAACGGTTGGAAGTTGATCATTGTTTGGCCGTTTAATCACACATAATAAACCATTCTTTTTGATGCACTTTATAGCAAAAGAATAAAACTGGATACAAGCTTTTTTCGGTTTGATAATTTCTAGTTTTTAAATGAAGTAAAGTGTGGTCCCGGCCAGTATCAGTCTTAACGCAAAACACTTCTTTTATGACTAATGCCCATTTCTTTATTAATAATGACAACTTTCACTTTCCTCTGTATAAGAACAATAACGAAATTTACTTTTTTCAGCATATGGTTTTTATTATTTTAGACAACTCACCAAAAAATTCAGCATAAAACTTTCATTAAAATTTTGAAATTAAAGAATTTATTTTTAAGGTTCTATAAAATAATTTAAAGCAAAAAAAACTTCAGATTTTTTAAAGTTTTTAATTTTCCTGCATGAAACCTTTAAAAAATCTCTATTTTCCCTTCAATAATTTTAATGATTCAAAATTGAAAGTTTTTTTGTAGATTTTTTGAAGTTTTTTTACAAGTTTAATGAAGGAATTTTAAACAAAACCCTTTACTTAAATAGATTTTCAAAAGAAATTGCAGTTATTCTGCATAAAACCTTCAATTTTATAATTTTGATGAAGGTGATCCTATGCTGACTTAATTTTTATGGGAACCCTTGTTGGGTTGGAAACAGATCTCCAGCAACGATATTACGTAATCTAAAGACATTAACTCCTTTGACAACATTGTGGAAAGCATCAAACCTCCAATTTTAAAAATGCGTTTTGTTTCGAATGGCAGAAAATAATTATTTTCATTTATACAAATATAACATTCATTAAGGGGGTCCGATACCCAAAATTCGCAAAAAAAGTCATTTTTTTTTATATTTAAAAAATAATATTCAAACTTATCTTAATAACTCACAAAAAACTGCTTTAAAAAATTCCTATTACTTTTTTAGTTATGAATGTTTTAAAGAGACACACTCTTCAAATTTCCCTATTATAAAAGCTATATGTAAACTTTAAAAGCAAATATCTCTGTTCGTAGTTTTGAAATTTAATGAACACTAAAAATGCTAAGGCTTTTTTACTATTATACTTAAAATCATAATTTTTGTGTGTATAGCAAGATAAATATATTTTAAATAGATGTATGCATTCAGATTTCCTATTTTTACCATAATTTGTTTTTTAAAACCACTTAAAATGGAATTTTATTTTTTTTCGTCAATTTTTTTTCCAAAATTTCTAATATATTTTATTTTTTTAAAGTGATGTATCTGAATCAAAATTTGAATGCATACATCTATTTACATATTATTCAAGATCTTAAATAAAAAAAATTGCTTCAAAATATTGAAAAACAAAAAAGGAGTAGGAATTTTAAAATTGTTAAAAAAATTACTAAAATTTTAATTTAAAAATAAATGTGCAATTTAAAAAAAAATTGAGCGTCTTAAAATGGTTTTTTATGCATATTTAGAAAGAGAAAAAAAAATTGGATTGTACAAGTATAAAAATAAAAAATAAAAAAATGTCGAAGGTATCGGACCCCCTTAAGAAAAGATCTGAGAACGATGTAACTATGTGTCAAAAAGTAAGGAAACAACAGCATTAAACTTAAAATAACATTTATTTAAAAAGTCCCAACAAACGTCCGGTACTCTTTAGCTGTATTAAAAAAAAATATTAGGAATTTTAACAACTTCAGAATACTCAAATATATCAACCTAACCACTATATTACCCTAATGTAGACTGAACTGCAAATACATGTTTTAAATCTAGAAAAATACAACATTGTAAATAAAATTATTCGTCGACTCTAAGCATTATTTTTGCCTTCGATAAAATAAAAACTCTTACCTAGATCCAATTAAGATAAAGACGTTTATGATGAACACGAGTAAAATATAAGTCCAACCTCCATATCTCACTTCCTAAAACTTTTCCTGGGAGATCTGCCATAAGCCTTTATACTAATTCAGTTTAATGAGGTCTTATCCAAAACGGAACTATAAAAAAAGTCGCTTCGCAAGAATCCTATTTCAGAAAACTTAATCTCATTGTTGTTTAAAATAAGGCAGACATAATAATAGCCTGCATTTTGAGTGTAAGAATTGCTGTAATAACTCTATCCAGTTTACGAGTCTGAACGTAATTAGCGATAGAAAATAAGCCGCGTTCTTTAACTTGAACATTCTAAATTAAATTTTTGGATTAAGTTCTTAAAAATCCACTTTAAGTATCTGACGTATTCTATTCTTCGGTGGTGCTTTTAGAAGTACTTTAACATGCATTCGCACAAATACTTCCGTTTCCAAATGCTCTTGGAGTTGAGAGGTCTTATTCAAAATAAAACCGAATCCGAAATTGTTGTTTCTGTTGAAAACTTTACTTCCGTCTTGCCGTCTACTTGAATCAAATACCGTCTCACTTCAACGCTTTTAGTCGGAATTAATATCAAAGTGAAAAGCATATTTGTAGGTTTCTGGGAGTATCGGTTACATTCGAGAGGGCTTTTGAAGTTGTCACAACTATATCAAAGGCTTTGTGGGCGTAGAGGTCCTTAAAACTTTTACTGCTGGAATCACCACTGTTTCCACTTTGAATATACTTTTGTAAAATTTATATCAGAAAGGGGTTAAAAGAAATTATTTTAAAATATTGATTGCAATCTTTCTCTAAAATGTAAAAGTTATTAAATAGAATGTTTTAATTGAGGTTTGATTTAAAGTGGCATTTAAAAATGAACTATTCTTTCAAATCAAGTTGAAATGTATTTTTCAACTATAAAATAAAAAGTATATTTTGATAAAATATTCAGAAGGTAAGTAAATCATCATCATTTTGTGGGAATAGATTACAGATTACTAGAAACAAGTAACTTTGTTTTCTATTGTAAAATTTCAAAAATGTGCACTGAAGCAGTTCTGAACCTGACATATTCGTTTACATACCGTAATACTAAAAATATTTCTGTTTTAATTTCTAAACCTTTATAGTATTAGTTTTATAATTTATAGCATTATTCTTACAATATTTCTGAAAGTTTATAGTATAATTTATATATTTATTATATTTAATTTCATATTTTATTGTAATTAAAAGTAAAATCGTGTAGTTAGGCTGCACAAAATCAATCAAAACATTAACTAGAAGTTATTTAAAAATGTTTTTTTGTTCATGGTAAAGTTTATATGGTCATGGTCAATGATATTGTAGGTATTTTGGGTATGAATAGAGTTGAATTGCACCGACATTTGCTTTCTGAATATATCTATTTTATACCAATTTCCGAAGTAAATGAATATAGAAAATTACCGGGAGTAATAATAGAATATATGAAATATTTATTTGTGTGTTCAAAAATTTTCAATTACTTCTGTTAATTCTATTTTATATTTAGCTACTATACATTATAATTTCTCACTACATTTTTCCCTCAGATTTTTGTTCATAGAAAAATGTTATTGGTGAAATTAAAACCATTAATTATGTATTTTCACAAGTACAATAATTATTAGTAGTATCATATAGATGAATGAGTGCTTATGACAACTACAATAGTAAAATAACTAATTAATACTAAATAATTATTTTATATTACCTAATATGCAATTAAGGTAATCTAAAAATTAATGTTATATCGAACTGCCTTCATTTAAGTCGGTAGTCTCCAACCTTTATATGGCAACTGGCAACCGAGTCTAAAGTTGGAAAAAGAGCGGACCACCTGAAAAGAACATTAAAATGTATGCATAAAATATAATTTGGATAACTTCCGAATGGTCAGCACATTACTGAGATTGTAAAGTTGTTTTCTTTTTAAGAGGATTTAAAATCAATTTTTAAAAATGTATTTAATTATTTTTTTATTCTTATTTTTTTTTGTAAAGCGTTCGGCTTTAATTTATACTTAAATCAAGCAGACTTTGAAAACTTTAAAAAAATAAAACATGTGTATTAACTTTAAAAAGTACGTATTGCTGAAAAAACTAGTGTTGCCATGGCAGAAAATTTCTGGACAGCCAATCAGGAAGTTAAATAATTTATTTATTTTGTGAATTAAAGTATTAAAAACTCCAAAACAAACATATGAAAGGGTAAAAATGGAGTTATAATGCATGTAATTTAGTTTTATGTCAATGCAAAAAAAAATCTTTGATTTTTACTTGTATAAAAGAAATAAATGTGCGAAACCACCAATGATCTTCAGACCGCGTGTTGGAATCCAATGATTTAATCAATAGTTATGTTTAGTTTAATTATTTTGTACTAATGATTGTTCGGATATTGTTTTAGGAGATTCCAATCTCTTAATGCATAGTTCATTGCCTTATGATAATACAATATTTATTTATGACCATGTACATTTATCTTTTTGTGTAGACTGCAATCAGAGTCTGATGGGGGAAGTTGGAACCAAGTATCCTCTGCGTATCACGGAGCCTCTCCACAGGAACCTGCCCTTTGCCTGCAAGCTCCATCTGGTGGCAGGGGGAGGAAGCGTCCTCGGAGAGAGACTGGAGATCACGTTCCTCTCTTTCCAGATTGGCTCACTCACTATCGACAGGTGAGGAAGGGGGGAGGAGACTTTTGATTCGACAGTTGAAATAAACATGGGATAGCGTCTAAAATGATCAAAATTAACTTTAAAAAATCGAATGGAGAAAGTATTAGCGAAAAAAGAAGAAATATATCAGTGAAATTTAAAAGCAAATAAAGGGTAAGGTGAGGTAATAATTATCCTAAATTTTAAATTTATGTTATAAAAATTAATAATTTTAAAAGTGTTAATGCTTTAAAAAAAATCGAATTAATTTCAAGAAATATATTAAAACGTTTCCCCCCTTGTCCAAGCTTACATCCATTTATACTTTATAATTTATGTATTTTTCCGCAAGCTCCATATTTTTTAATATATAACTTTAAAAATCATTTTTTTTTATCTGCATCTAGTACATTTTTAAACAAGAAACCCAGCAAAAAAGTCAGCATGAAACCTTCATCAAAATTGTTAAAATTTAAGGTTTTTTGAAGGTTTTATAAAGGATATTGAAACAAAAACTGCAGTTTTTTTTAAGTTTTTAATTTTTCTGCATAAAACCTTTAAAATTTCTGCATTTTCCCTTCATGATTAAAAATTGAAGGTTTTTTACAGGTTTTTATGTAGGTTTTTTGCAGTTTTTATGAAGGACATTGAAACAAAAACCTTTAATTTTATAGATCTTCAAAAAAAACTGCAGTTTTCCTGCATAAAACCTTCAATTTCAAAAAATTTATGAAGGTTTTATGCTGACTTTTTTTGCTGGGAAGAAGCACCCGGGCTTATTACAACTCAGATCTGAAACAAAATTGTGCTTATACCTTCCCTCTAAAGACCCTAAATCCTTAATTTAAGCAACCACCAATACTTAATGACCATTTTTAACATTCATTACTTCCATAGTGTTGATAAACAACCCCTAGATGCAACGAAATGTCATCTCTGAGCAACAGAACTGTTTAACACGATCAATCCTAGAGAATGTGCGGGACGAGCAACCGGCTTGGGCGAGTTTAGGGGACATGTAAATCCTCTTTCTATTTAATTCAAGAGGGGGGTAAAACATGTTTAATGGGATCTGGCAACGGGACAGCGGGTTCGATCGGTGGAATAGATAATTGGATGTAATCAAATGGATTTGCTGGGAATGCAAACAGCTCCGGGTTCGGGAGTTCCCTTCGCTTTTATGGAATTGAAGTTGTTGTCGATTCTGGCACGTTTGATGGGGTGAGAACTTTAGGTAAATATTGGATGTATTTTCGACAGTAAATAGGGGTAAATGGTTTAATTGAGTTATTTTATTGATTACTTTTTAATTCAACGTGTCTTACAAAACAAAGAGTTGAGCAAATCGAAGGGACAATTTTTTTTTTAAATTCATATAAATGTTTTATGTATTTTTTTTATTAAAACTATCATACATTCGAAACCTATATGCTTAGTTAAAATTAATATTAATTATATTATTATTATATTAATTTATAACTTTATAATCTTTTTTATGATTGTTTCTAAGTTCTCTCAAAGAGATTTCATAAAACAATGTAATCGGATTGTTTTTATTAAGACACAACAGAATTAAGACTACGTTTGTTAGATTTATATTTTATCAAAATATGTTCTTTATAGTATATTGAGTTCTTTACCAAAAAATAGTAAATAATAACTACTTCACTTTAAACGATATCAAATGGTATTAATCTTTTTACAACTTAAAAATGAAATAAAACGAAAATGTTGCCATGAAAAAAATTAAATACGAAAGCCCAAAAATTTCAATTAAATATAATAGTATTTCATTGAGAACAGGGAATTGAAATTGGTAAATTGTTGCCTTTTGCTAATTATTGCTTTCATTTTCTTTAAGTTTGTTTAGTACTTTTCTTAAAGTTTGTTTAGTACGATACACACGCATTCTCGTACATTCTTCATACCAAAACATCAACCAACTCTTTTCAGCTCTACACTTTTCTGTACACTATACCTTTACTTTAATAGAAAAATTGATCGCAACTGATTGACACACCTATTCATATCAGATACTATAGAATAGGTTAAAGTAATGAACAACCTTTAATTGCATTCCAAAGAAGTTCATGAATGACACATTCAACAATCTATATCATAACAATTGATAACAATTTGTAATTTAACAATTGATAACAATTTGTAATTTAACAATTGATAACAATTTGTAATTTAACATTTGATAACAATTTGTAATTTAACAATTGATAACAATTTGTAATTTAACAATTGATAACAATTTGTAATTTAACATTTGATAACAATTTGTAATTTAACAATTGATAACAATTTGTAATTTAACAATTGATAACAATTTGTAATTTAACAATTGATAACAATTTGTAATTTAACAATTGATAACAATTTGTAATTTAACAATTGATAACAATTTGTAATTTAACAATTGATAACAATTTGTATTTATTTTATTTTCAAAATAAATACAAATTGTTATCAATTGTTAAATTACAAATTATTATCAATTGTTAAATTACAAATTATTATCAATTGTTAAATTACAAATTGTTAGCAAAAACAAAAATATTCTGAAACTTTTCCGTTTGGTGCTAGATGCTAGTCTTAAGAATGCTAGTCTTAATGCTAGTCGTGTTAGAATGCTAGTCTCGTTAAGATGCTAGTCTTATAATATATATTTAAAATATTGTTGGCATATTCAAAGTTTTTTAATGTTAGTCTCATAATATACAGTAATGTATTATAAGGATAAAAGAAAATTTCATGTTTATTTAAAAATTCCTTAAATTTTTTTATGCAAAAGTATCACAATTTTGTTTGACAATTATGTTTTAAAATTACCAGAAAAATTTTAAAGGTTTCAGTAATTAATTTTATTTATTATATGTATTTCTATTTAAAAAAACAAAAGAAAACTATTTTTAAAACATTTTCCAGTGAGCCCCAACTTTCCCTAGACCTTTTATCAGGAAGTTCTTTCACGCAAGCGCAATATGAAATCCACAAACAACATCCATTTATATTTCCAAACCCATACGTTTCCATCATTTCCTTTTAAAAGATTTCGAACTTTCAATTCACTTTGTTTTAATTGCCAAAAACAGAAACTGAGCTCATTCAACAATTGTAAATTTCAACTAACTCTTAACTAACACAATTAAGTCAAACTAACAAGCAACTTTCCCACAAACAACTTACTTCACGACTCATAGCAAAGATCATTTAACTAATTGGATTATTTGTACATAAATTGATCGCCGCGCGGAGGTATTGTCTGAGCAGGCTTTATCCAGAATCCTACTGGCCTTAATAGAGCTTCACAAGGTGTGATTCATCGCATCCAAATACTCATTAATAATGGTGCGTCGAATTAAGGCCTGTAATTAACGCTTTGTAGTTAATATACGACAAGCCAGGGCCCGGCTAATCACTCCATTTGCTTTGCTTTTAATGATGCCCCGGAAAAATAATTATGATGAACTCCCGTGACACTCTCCGGCCATAATCAGGGGTAAGTTTTATGGTGGATCCCTGGAATAAATGAATGGGATTATTAAAATGGTTAGTTAATTGAATGGAAGGGATGGGTATCGATTTCTTTGTGGAAGCAGTCCTAAAATTGATTTTTAAATTTATGTCCTATGAGTTTGAAGAATCTGTTCAAGCTATCTATGACAATGAATTCTTAGAATTTTTGATGGAATCTTTCGGGTTTTTTTGGTTTTTTTTTTTTTAGGTTTTGTTAAATATGAAAATATTTCAATTTTCTTAAAAATTCCTGAATTTATGTATAATAATAATTTCATTGCACTACAAAAGAATTTAATGTTTATAGTCAGTTCTCATTAAGATGTCAACCGCCCAACAGAAGACGTTTGGTGTCACTGAATTTGCTAAAAGTGAATCGGTTAAGACTGTTCAAGTGAATAATTTAATCGGTTAAGCCTAAAAGTGAATCGGTTAAAAATAAAAGTTAATCAGTTAAAAATAAAAGTTAATCAGTTAAGACTAAAAGTTAATCGGTTAAGACTGTTCAAGTAGTGGATCGGTTAAGATTGTTCAAGTGAATCGGTTAAGACTAAAAGTTAATCTGTTAAGACTGCTCAAATGAATAAGTGAATCGGTGGTTAATACAATTCAAGTAATAAACATGAATTTTTCTTATATGCGAAATTTATCCTATTGTATCGTACATTGATTTCGTCAAGAAAGTTGTCTTTATACAAAGTTTTTAAACGTAAGTGTGACAAAGAAATCTTCTAGAAACATTTCTTAGCAACAAAATAAAACTTTAAAATGTTCTTATAATAATAATAATATATAGAATGATTCTTTAAGAGTTGTTTGAGAGCCTTTCAAAAATGTGATACTTTTTTGTAATCAGACACTGTAGAATAATGAAACAAGTCCCGTTTAGTCATCACAATGAAAAAGTAAAGAAGAACATTCCTGCATAGCAAAATCCTCGATTAACAAATGATAACCGTGGAAGAAAATATCTATCATAAGAAAAGTACCACAAACTAACATACTTTTATCGCGATACATAATACCACAAACGCATATCCACATGCATCTCTACCATTTTAATGCATTCATCTTTAATTTAAAATGAATTCTTGATTAAAGAATCTACGTGTAGAACATCCGAATTCCCCATTCGCAACTCATTAAATTTAAACAAGATCTTCATCTCCGACACAAATTCCACATCTTCCATCCCAGTTTCTTCTGCAGCATCTTCAGTACCAATCCCCATCTGACCAAACTTCGAGGCACCGAAGTTTTCTTTTAATGTCGGCATATTTAACGCAGATATCGCCAA
The DNA here is from genome assembly GCA_963932185.1 of Troglohyphantes excavatus. Lineage (NCBI taxonomy): Eukaryota > Metazoa > Arthropoda > Arachnida > Araneae > Linyphiidae > Troglohyphantes > Troglohyphantes excavatus. The sequence continues at coordinate 51,079,653 of OZ010675.1, forward strand.
ACACTGTAGCCAATCCCCCCGTATTGGCAAGAGACGACATGTTTAATAATTCCCCCACCCCACATATTACCAGTCGGGCCCGATAATTAGAGCCCATTTCGGGCAGGGCTGGTTGGCGTCTTTTATTATTCAAGAAACTGCTTTCGGAAGCCGTAAAATTTAATCTCCGGGCCGGGCGCGGACAGGCTTTACCCTCTTTATTGCCCCATCCCCGCGCACTTTGAACAAGTCAATAACTTCTTTGCCCGAATGGATAAATGCAATTAGTGCTGGGAACTTTCCTTGGGATGTTTTAGAAAACGGTTTTCGTCATGTCTCCCTCGTGAATATAAATCGCTTGTTAGGAACTCGAAGAAGTGTCATTAATTTGAAACATCCTTTGGAGAGGTAAACATGAGGGTGAATTAGTGATAATAATGTTTTGGTGTGTGTGTTTTTTCTTGTGTAGTGTATTTTCTTTTATTGACAGAGGCTTTTTGATCTGAGCACTGGTCTGCATCAATTGGGTAGGTTGGACAAGTGGTGTACGTCCGAAATGGTGTAAACTAGCCTCCAAGTTGTAAGTTCCGAGATATAAGCTTTGAAAGTTTGCATCACCACAACAAAAAAAATCAGCATAAAATATTCATCAAAAACCTGCATAAATCTCTCTCTCTCTATATATATAAAGACAAGTGTTCCTACAGTTGTTATTTCATACAAATCTACAGTTTTATTTCGATCTTCATAAAATGTTGCACAGTTGACATTCAATGGAAGAGGAAGGTCAATGTCTACATGAAAATTCGAAAAAAAACACCCGCATTCCCACTTTTCCACCCCCTTAAAGCGCTGTAAAATCGAAATATTTTAGCATTGTAACACTGAAATACATTGTATCCTTACAACAATGTAATTTTTTAATATTATGTGATAATTTAATCTATATGATGCATTCTTATTGGCTGATGAGTAAACATCGACAATATCTCTCCAAAATGTCGCCAAATATATAAAAATGTCGGCAAAGGAATTAAAATATCGCCAAATGATAAATTTTGCATACTTGACCTTCATAACAAGTGGAAGGTTAATATCTATATAAGAATTCGAAAATCCCTCTTCCCACCCGTTAACTCAGAAATTATTTCTTACTAACACCACCAGATGGCACTACGATGAAGAAATCGACCAACACTATGCGTAAAGCCCGGGAAACGCCAGGTACACTTCAGCTAGTCTTTTATTAAACCTTCATTAAAACTGCATGTTGTTCCAAATACCTTTATAAAACCTACATGTTTTTTAAGTTTATAACATTCCAGCATAAAACTTTTTTAAAAACTGCTTTTTTTCTCCTTCATTTATTTCAATGCCTAACTTATCAACATAAAAACCACATAAAACCATCATTTTCCAAAATTTCATGAAGGTTTCATGCTGATTTTTTTTTTAGCTGTCAGGCTTTGGTTATAACGTTAAGTGGAATGACTCATTATTGGACAACCTAATGAACTAGAACCCACCCAAACGATGGGTTTAGCTGCCTTGTAATGGAAATTGGTGTTTTTCTCTATTTTTTTTTACTTACGCCACTTGACAAGTCAACCCACCCAATTGATGTTCCTTCTTTGCTGTATGCTTACAAAGCTTGTTTGAGTCAGGAAAGGAAAAGAAAACCCTAATGTCGTCTCAATACGTTTTGATTATTTCCATCGGTGAATGTCCTTGCACAAAATAAATTAAGATCGCTATAGCGATATGTCTCAGTAGCGGGTATCTCAAAAAGGTATTTATGTAATTCATACCGTCTGCGTTATAGAGAAAGGTAAATGTGAATTGCAAAGAGATGCTTAAAATAAGGTAAAGAATCGTAAAGCTATAAAAAATACTCAACGTTTTGTCTAATCAAAATAGCTAAATTTGAAAAAAAAATATGCTTTGATTGTGCAAATCTTTAAAAAAAATTAGATCAATCAATGACCAATTAAAAATAAGTTAGATTGTATATTGAACAACATTTTTATTCCATCAACATTGTAAATTAAAATATCCTATCCATATTTTAAAGATAATTTTTAATTTTAATTATCGATAATTTATTTTTAATGAAATGCTCTATGGATTTCCAGTTTTAATTAAATCATAAATGTAAAAATAAACTTATATCGTTCGTAGTCCCATTTCACTGCTAATAAACACTTTGAAAAGTTAAATAACACAGTATTTTTTAAATCATAGCAATTTTCAAAGAAGAAGAAAAATTAAACTGTGAAATTTTTTATATACCTGTGATTTTTAATTTCAAACACTTATTGCGAATTTAACATTTTTAGCAAATTTGACAATTAAAACAAAAGTATTTTTGCAAAAAATCATAAAATGACATTTATTATTATGTAAAATTGAAATATTATGCAATTTACAAACTACTATGTTTAAAATAAAACAGAATAGCATCGTTTGATGAACACTTCTGCAAATTTTTTTGATTTATTTAAACTTGAAACCGTCGAAACCTGACTGTGATTAACCAGACCATTTTCCAACTATAAATATTTAATTTGTTAATCATTAATCTAATAGTCTTTGTTCTTAGTCAAATATAAGTCATTCTTATTTCTAGTTAATTTTATATATATAAAAGGGTAAGGTGGGGGAAAGTGGGTTTCAAAACTGGATTTTTTTTTTCACAATCAAATTCCAATTTCTCCCAGGAAAAAAAACTGTAAAATTACAATTGTTTATAAAAACGTTCACTTATTTATTAGAAACATAATTGTATATTTTTATTTAATTCAACGTTTTTTTTAAATATTTTTAGCAATTATTTTCTAAGTAACCTACATTGATTCATAGATGGGGTAAAACGGGTAGAAATCGTAGAATTTTTCGCGTAAAAAAACTTTTTTAATCAAATTAGAAAATTGAATAAAATAGAATAATTAACAATCATCAACTCTTAAAAACTCAGTATATTTTATTATTGTTATTAATACCATATTTAGTCATTTTTGTTTTTGTTTAATTGGTCGAAAAAGTGTTAACTTCTTCAAGTAGGAAAAAAACCCTCCATCTTTTAGTTCCTTATCAATGTCGATGTTTTAATGGAAATGAACTAGTGTTTAAAATTTAAAGTTCCGTAGTCCTTTATGCCGTTTAACACAGAGAGTTGTAATATTAAATAGAGAGCGCCTTCAATACCAGACTCTCATAAGGCCGCGGTGTCAACATTGAAAAGAAAAACCCACATCACATGGTTATAGCGCTTGCCACATTTGGCGTTCAGACATCTACAGGCGTTTCAAATTTGGCGCACTTTCTTCTTTTTTGGTGATAAGGAGTTCTGTCCGTATTCATCTTCTTAACATATATGTACGTATTTACTTATTTTCAAACAATATGCGCTAAATATTTCCTCTTCATTAACGAAACGAAAATATTTTCTTTGTGTTCAATTCTCGAAGAAGCGAAACCCTTTATATTTCTCCGGTTTTATTGTTCATATTTTCTTATTGAAGTATACAAAATAACAATTGAAAGAACTTCGCTTATGGTAAATTTTTTACATAAAAACGTAATGCAATATTTCAAACTACAAAGTAAGAAAAATCGCCTTAATATATCTGTTAAACTCCCTTAAATTGTGCCACTCGTTCAAAAAAAACGATATTTAAATACAAAACTAAACACAAAACCATATTACAATACTTCGATCTCGTTTAGTTCTTAAAGTCGCCAAGGCCTGCCAAGTAATATTGGCGCATGAATGAATTGGCATTTCCACATATCACGTGGTTTCAATGATCGACACACGGAAATCAGCATTTTTATTCCTCTATTTGTATCATTACTCTATGGTTTAACAGTTTAAATTACCTGGCTTAAAGGACTATAAAACAAAATCCTCAAATTCCAAGTCTCAAACAAAATCTTGAACAACCAACAGAAACATGGAGATAAAAACTTCGAGCTTCTTATCAGAAAAGTTGTAATACGCTAGTAAAAATAAAGCAAATAAGAAATAACAATCTTAACGGGATTATTATAACAGGCAGTACAAATTAAATATGCCATGAAAAGAGGACTTACCAATGATATTTTGTACAAAATTGTACAAAAAATCATTTAAATCAAATGCGTTAGAAGATATTTAAGAAATGGGTTTTATAACAGTCACAAAAAAATATTTAGAAACGAACAAAGAAGAAATATACCATATATTTACACAAAAGATAAAACTTCACTTTCTTAAATTCTCTATGAGTTAAATATTTTCTTCTTACGTGAGACTCGGCATTTCTAATCGAAAATTTTAAAATACCATTCCCGAGTGTGAGAATTCTCAAGAAGAAAATATTGTTCCTGCTCCATTCTAAATAAATGAGTATGAGACCTTATGAAAAATAGAAGAAAGAAATACCAAAATATTATGGCACCCTTAAAGAATAACATTTGTATGAGCATAGTTTTAAACGTTTTGCTGTTGAACTTTATTTCCGTTTTTTTTTTTTAGCTTTTTCATTTTTATTCACCCTAATAATCTGCATTTGTTTTGTTTATCAAGCATAATAAATTCCTAAAGCTGTCTGAATTTCGCTTATGTTTTTGTTTTATTGCAGAATTTTTAGTGTGCGATTTTTCCAGCTATTTCTGAAGCAGAAAATATTCCGAGACATTAAAAAATTTTCCTTCTGAGTGGTTTTTGTTCATTTTCAGCACTTGCCATTGTTAAAATATTTTTAAGGTAATTTCTTTCAGTTTTGTTTTTAATTCTTTGATGAAGAAATATCCGTGCGTTGTCTTCTTCTCATTCTTTAGTTTATTCTATTTTTTCGGAAAGATATTTTCATAATTTTTCTTCAGCGTTTCTTTTTCCTTTTGCCATTGCTTTTAAATAAAATGTTTGTAATCTCAAAACATGAATTTTCTTTCTATATTTTAAAAATCTCACATTTTATTTTCGCAGGATATTGTAAACAATCGTCATTATGGTCATTGTAGAATCTGTAGAATCAAATAATAACACAATATATGGGTAATTTTTCATACAATCCTAAAACAAATCTTCATGTAATTATATCCATGAATAAAAGGTTCACTCAAAGAAAACTGTTTTCTTTTAAAATAAAATTATAAATAAGTATTCATTATGTTTTGTTTTGAGTTTGAAAACGTATTCAATTCTTCAACTAATCGAACAAGCTAACCAATTGGCGCACTGGTTATGAAAAGTTTTTAATTAGAATGTGTTAATTTTAAACCCTCCGATCGGCTGTCCCGGAATTTTTAGGATGAAATTCTCAGTTTTCTAGCAATTTAAAACATTTTTACATTCCCTCAAAATTTTTATTTAAAAAAAATATTTTTTAAAGAATATAAACTAAAAATTTTTTTTAAAATAAACAAGGTTTAAAAAAAATAATCTCTCTATTTTAAAAAAAAGTAAGCCCTAAGGGGAAAAAGTCGGCCATAGGGGAAATTTTCAGTTCTTTCAATGTTATTCAGATCGTATCTCAAAATGTTAAAGTCCTAAAATTACGAAATTAAGTGAATTTGTTAAGAAATGTTTGATAAATAAGAAGAATATATTTTTGTTTCAATACTGTTATTAGTTTATAAGTTATTTAATATTAAAGTCGTCGTTGATAAAATTTCGCTTACAAGTACTTTTGTCCGTCGAGTTTCTGAAATACTATTAAGAGGAGAGATCCAATTTTTTTAGGGAGTGTACAAATAGGTTTGAACTGAAAATCCAAGTAAGCATTTTTTAAAATTCGAATTAGTTTTGGATTTATAAATTTTTTAAACCTTTGAACACGCTCCACTTTTTGAAGTTTTTTCGCCCTCATTTTTGAAACGTGATTTCTAAATTGCTATAAGTCATTTAAAATTACATATTTTCTTATTAAAAAAAATATATTAATGTTCGTTAAAACTTCATCTTTCCGATGTTATAAAGATTATAGTTCTATCTTTACAATTAAATTAGATGTGGTCAATTAAGATAGGTATAAAAAATAGTGAAGAAAGGAAAAATGTCGGATATTTCGAGAAAATTTTAATTTGCGAATTTTTGTCTCATTGTTCTGCTTGCATCTCAAAAAGTAAATGTCCTAAAATTATGAAATTATGCCAGTTTATTAAGAAATGTTTGGGTAATAAGATGAATATTTTTGTTTTTCAATACGATCAGTATATTAGACGTTATTTTATGTTAAATTCATGATTTTAGAACATTTTGAAAATAGTTCATACATTTTTGTATACTTGTCTTCCAATTTTCAACAAAATAAAAAATAAAAAATTAGGGGTATAGATTAAACTATTGGCTACAAATGATCCAGAGCGTTTGTCAAATTTCGATTTAGTTTTGTAGTTATAAATTTTTAAATAATTGACGAAATGTCTGAAATAATCGTCAATTTTACGCGTAAAATTTTAAGGGATAAATTAAAACTGCTCTAAGTAGTTCAAAAATATACTTTTTTCCCGTTAAATAAATATAGTTATGTTCGTAAAATCTTCCTTTCTTGAATGGTATCAATACTGAAATTCTATCTTAAAAAATAAATTAGATGTAACTATTTATGTGAAGTACTATAATTATTATTAAAAGATATTTCGGAGCAAAATGCCAACGTTGGCAAAATGCCAACATGTATGTAAATCTAAATCCTGTAGCTTATTATATATTTTAACGGGAAATTATTATTAACGCCAATTCTCAATAATCTTACCTTATATAAATAAAAGTTGGCGAATTAGACTTATTAAAGATTGGCGCGTTTATGCTACTGTTTGTTTACACATGTTTCGCTTTTCAATGAGTAGAAACAATTGCGTTGAAGCAGTCGAGATTTTCCAGTTATCCAGGGGGGGGGGGGGAGGGGGGGGGTAAACTTTTATACCTTAAAAGTTGGGAATTTCGAGTTTTAAAAATCCCTGAGTTGGGAAAATTTATGCCTCAGGAAAGTTAATATTATTAGCAAATGAAAGCGATGGAAGACTAGAAATTGCCCGCCTTGTATTAAGATGAAACTTAAATTAGACCTCAAAACAGAACACTGCATTGGAACATGCGTGCAATAAATCAATACTTTCGAGATAACTGTTTAATATTACCTATAAAAAAGCTGACAAATATCTATAAGTTGGAACTGGGAATTTTTTAGCACTGTTGCGTTTTGAATTTCGAATCGTTAAGTGTGGTCTGGTTAATTAACGTCGCACTAGAGCTGCACATTGAACTACTGGCGTTGGTTCGAACAAAGCGTCCTTGATTGGTTATTGGTACGTATTTACTTACTACATCAAGGACGCTTTGGTTCGAGGCCTTTCTTGAAGAATAGACCCGGGAACGATGTCTCATATTTTTAACAATGGTCAGATAACGAGGACAACACTAGAGTTGGTACCTGACGTCCTTAAGTTGGGAATTTTGAATCGTTCACTTTCGGAATTTCGGATCGTTAAGTTGGGAAATTTCTTGTCTCAACATCCCAAAAATAAATTTGTGTGACGGCACTGCCATTAATAATTTATATAACTAAAAAAAGTATTGTTGTTAGGACACATTGTCATTGTCTACAGTGTATGAAGCCGGTATTGTTTGCGAGCAAACTAAAGAGGATTGCGTAGCAATCCTCCGGGGGTTGGCGAAGCGTTAGCGGAGCAGGGGGCGGAGCCCCCTAGTAAATAAAAAAAAAGTACAATAACTCTATTTAAAATATCATTTCAACTGTCCTACAGAAAAACCAACTTTACAATTTCGTTACTTTACTAATGCTTGAAAATAAAATGATGAAACTATAAGATTTTTTCATAAAAAAAACAAAATATTTTTAAGCTTTTTGTGACAGTTCATTACATTTTACTAAAGCCCTAAAACAAATCTGGGAAAAATAAGAATATAATAACTTAATAATTATTATTCTTCAATTTACAAATTTCATTCATGTGCTACTAAATATATTTGGGAACATTTGTGATAGCTCATTTTGCTTCGTATTCCATCCAAGCACAATATAGTCTCAACATCTCAGCCATTTCATCCATTAGTCATTTTATTCCTCGAATCAGAATAAAGAACTCAGCAAGTGGTAGATATGGAGAACGTTCTGCTTTAAAAAATGTATTCTTCTTAATGAAGTCTAAAAGTAAAGAGAACACAAACTAATTCACTCAGAATATACTTAAGAACGAAAACATGGCAGATTTTTAGCAACAAAGCCGAATTCTTCGAACTTATTACGATTCGATGATTGCTTGCAGTTATCGGAATCGGACTGGTGAAGTTCTTTTTTTTTTCGTTATTTCGAGATGTTCTTTTCAAGAATGGCATCTGTATTTATCTTGGAAGAATGAGAATGGTGGGTGGTTTTGCGAGTTCTTTTTCAGTTTTGACAAGGGGGAAAAGAAAGATGTTTCTGTTCTTCCTTAATGACTTTGATGTGATTTATGACATTCACCGTTGACAGAAATTCTTGGAAATTCGGAACATTAGCCTGTTATTTTTCCCCCTTTTTCTGTTCGCTTACAAGCACGGGACAATCATCATCAGTTACGTCACGTGAAGAAAATGAATAAAACATTAAAAGAATGTAAACATTTGTCATAATTATTTTAGATTGGGATCAATTTTAATTTTTGCACCGATAACGAATAACTGAGAATGTTTTGTTTTAATTAACGCAAATAGTATTATCATTCATTTTGACGAAAATTTAAAACTTATATATAAGTTAATGAACTAACGCTTAAACATTTCTTACCTTTATTTAACTTAAGTTCAATACACTTTTCCAATTATTCTTTATTTTTATATTAATTTTTTATTTATAATTCTTAAATATAGAACTAAAAGATAAAAAAAACATTTTTCTGGTAATATATTTCACCTGTAATATGTAAGTATGTATAATACCAAGTATGTAATATAACAACTAATAATAAATTGTACAGTTGTTTAACATGACGTGAAACGTCTTTTATTTCGGTCTTAGGAGTTGCTGGCTAAAACCAGATGTAATGAAAACATGAATACTAATACCGCTTATATATTTGTAACTGTACTACCCACGTGCCTTACTTTGGTATCGTTGTGCAGGGGAAAGAAGCCCTTTTGCGCGGAAAATTAATATATCTCGAGAACGTAATTATATAGAATATTGTGTTAGGTCGTCATTTAAAAGAACTTGACAAGCAACATAAAATACAATATTAATAATGAAAAAGTATATAAACTTGGAAACAATAAAGTTTATTAGCATAAATTACTTGTTAAATTAATTATAATGCAAAACCCCTCCCACAAGAGTTTTATTTCCGAAAGATACTAACCACTAATTTTATAAATTTCAATAACCATTATTATACGTAACAAACATTTAACTTAAAATTCCACCACGTAAATTACAAATACATTATTAAGCATAAAGATTTACATTATAAAAAAGTGTACATTTGATAGTTAGTGTTACTTATAATAACACTAAACCTCGTACAATATAGGAATTAAAATCTGAAATGTACAAACGACATGAACTTTACATTTATTTTCGAAGCTATATTACATAATCCAATAACAATTTATTATAAAAACCATTTTTATTTAATAGTTTTTTTTAATATTATTGCATTATTATCGGGATAAATGTGGAACATTATTATTTGTATTCAAAGAATATTTTAGGAACTAAATTAAATAAACTATAATAATATTCCAATTCACAGACGATAACATTTCGAGTATCCATTTAAATATTTTCAATTTATTTCAACACACACAACTACACATCAATTTAAAAGCACAAAACCTACAAAATATAACACCCAATTCCAATCACATTATTAAATATGCAATTTCAGAGAGCCATTTTCTTTCTCGCAAATAAAACCCGGAATATATTCTTCGCGATAATTCTTTCTTTGCATCTAATTTGCGAAACAAGTCTCTGCAACAGGTTGCTTCAATTTGTGCTTGTGAGACAGAAGCGCTTAATGAATGCAAATTTTGTCTTTTTTATGCGACATCTCTGTTGTCGAGTTACCCGGGGGCCCTGTTTCCATGGCAACCAGCTGGAGTTTGGGTAGTCGCGTCCCCGAAGATTTCTTGCATTTGTTTGGATTGTTTTGAGTCCAACTTTTCGGGTCTATGAAATAAACGAAAGCGTTGTTTTGTGTGCATGTTTATCGATTTTGTGAATAAAAATATACTCTTTTGAGAAAGGAAAGGAAATAAACAAATATGTATAAAAATGACAACGCTGTAATAGAAAAATGAGTAAGAATTGAGAATTATATTTTTGTTTTTAAATTCTTATTGTAACATCATTGTTTTGTATTATTCTCCTACAAAATCTCCTAGTTCAGAAAACTGTTAAAGTAAAGAATAATGGAACAGTCAGCCAAGGCGTTAAAATTTATGTCGCCAAATAAGATTCCATTTCAAATCGGCTACGCCTGCGCAATATTTGTGTAATATGTTTCAGGTGCATGCGCAAATGGTTGCGTTATATATTTTACAAGCATACGTAAATTCGAATAGAAATCGTAATTTCGTTAGTTTTTCAATCAATCGCCATTTTGTGATTAGTTACTACGCTAACTTGATATTTCGCTATTTCATAATTACTTATGATTTCTTATATTTAGCAATAGTTTCGTATAAGTTATAAACCATCGCCAAAATAACGTCAGGTAAGTTTTTTATTCGGTGCATCTCGTTAGTTTAATCTACAGTAGCTCCACCCACTTCAAATTAGCTCCACCCACTTGTTTATGTGATGTCGATATATCGGTGGTGGAAATGGAAACCCTAGACCTCCACGATAAATTGTCTATGGAAATTTACCTGGTGTAGTGCTCCTTGTTATATACTTTTAGATACATTCTAAACGAAAGAGTGAAACGCGCGCGATCTTCTCGGTGAATTCTCGAATCACAGAGAAGCGTTACTCGTTCGAAGAAGTTTTACTTGTTCATGTAGATTGGGCCTAACCCAGGTGATCAACTTAACAACTTAACTTTAAATCAACTTAACAACTTAACTTTGAATCAACTTAACAAACATATCAACAACCATCTACTTCGAATAAAACAATTGTTTAAACCATTACATCGATTTTCTAAATTTCTGTATTTAGCCCCATCTTCAATGCTGTATACATTGTGGGTGTCTAAATTAGTATACCTCTCTCTTCTTCTTCACCCCCTTGTAACCAAATAATTACAATATATTCAATGAAATAAATCTTAAAATACGATGTTATGGAGATTTGAAAAACCATTTTTGAGCAAATCCTGTACAAAATAAATCCAATAATATCGGCCATTTAACCGTTTGGAATAACATAAATTTAAGCTTGCCACGCTTCATTAATACATTAATCATTTGTAGAATAATTTTATTAGTTGAGGCTTATTCTCCACATTTTGACGTTCCTCAATTAAAAAAAAAAGTTTTGTTTACGAGTCCCATACTCTAACCTATCGACCACCCACTGGGCAACCTCGAACTAAACAACTTCCTACCCCCAACTTAACCCCTCGTCTCCCTTTCTTCCAGAAACGGCACCGAGGATCGGCTCACCTGTCGAAGAGGCCACCTTCGTCTCTCCGAGTCCCACGACGACATCTTCCTGGGGGACGACGACGGGTTCCGGGGCTCCACCAACACCCTCCGCTCGCAGCAGACCCGGGGCTTCTCGCAGCTCATCTCGGCGTTCAAGGAGCCCCCGACCCGGCAGCTGTCCACGCTGTACGACCTGACGGCCAACGCGGAGCCGGACTTCGGGCTGTTCTGCGGCCGACTCATGCCGTCGGATCTCGGGGTGGCATTCTACTCGACGGGGAACAATGTGACCTTGGAAGTGCATCTGCCACCGAGGTCTACGGTGGGGACGGCGGCGTCTATGATGGGGTCGTTTGGGCTGTATCTCACTTACAGGTACACGCACTACTTTATTTGGGATACTTAATTTTAAAATTCAGCCTTACACTTGGAAACATAAGAATTATGTGCTTAACAGATTAATAACAGAACGTACAGACCATTATCCTGCCAGAAAGACCTTCCAGAAACACTTTTATATATGTCCTCCCACCAATCACTGCTGTCCGTTTTGTACTCGTTTTGAACTTAAGATCTTGAATTAAAAAGCCAAGTTGTTGACAACACCAGTGCTGACGCGCTTAAAATGGATTTACTTTTGTCAGGTAGCAAACTTCCGAATTTTAGGATACTCGTAGAAAATGTTTCTTTTAGATTTTTTTGTCCCAACTTAGAATTCTCTACTACCACAGGTCCGACCAGTAGGATGGAAAGACCTCTATACGATTGTAAAGATGAATCCTACCGTCAGTAAGATGCGTCCTTCCAGAAGGATGTTGTACTTTCTATCATCGAGAATATGTTGGTTAAAGGCAGATTCGTTTCTAGTCGTGATTCCTCAGGTTGCTAGAACTCGGTGAATGCACATATGCATCTAATGCTATATACAAACTTTAATACCTCTGATGGAAAAATTTTAAACCCTGACACATCTACATAAAACTATTATTTATTTAGATTGACGAAGAAAAATTACGACATTATAGTTTTACATAAATAATACAACCCTCAAAGAGTATCTAAATAGCGATACAAACATTTTTACAGAATAAGATCAGGAAAATAAAAAAATAGGAATTTGAAATGAGCGATAGATTGCGCTCTATTACATACACTTCTGCAATTGAAAGCTGTAGATCAAAACGTTGTTTCATTTATCATTCAACAGACGTATAGAAATACTACTAAAGAGCATAGACGAAAAATTTTATACTTCTCGAGAAGAGGTTAGAAATAGAAATATTATAAAACTTCTTCACAATGTAATGTTCACTAAGAAAAATATTATTTTTCAGAATGTTCGAAATAGATATTTTGCCAATTACGTCTCTACATATTGTGAACGATACATTTGTTCGAATTTCAATTTAAGCTTATCTAAACCTTCATATGTGTATCTATTAAGTGAATCCTAGTGAAACATTTGCTATGTGATCATAATATTCAATGCTGGGCATATGTAGGCGGAAAACGTAGTAAAGGATAAAAGGAAACATCATCATTGTCTATTCTACTTTTGTAGGTAACAATGGAATAAAGTGTATGTTTTTAAGACATTAGAATAGCTAAGTCATTCAAGCACGCAAGATTTCGTGATGTTGCGCTTTATAACAACTATTTTTCAGCATGTAACTTTGTTTTCGGACTCATCTTTGTTATATTTCTATTTAGGGATCAAAACTGCAATAAAAATACTTACTATAAAAAAGTCTTAACCGCAAGTAATATAAGTATAATGAATTTCAAGTTTTAATCTGTTTAATGGTTTAAATAATTTATGTTTTTCAGGATATTTTTTATTTGTTGACCAAATTAACGATGCTCAATATAAAAATATGTTAGTAGTCCTTTAACACTAACTAGTTTTTGGATCATCCCGCAAGATTATATTGATTGCTTATATTAAATTAAGCAATATAATATTCGAGATATATGTGACAATTATTTATAGTTTGAGAGCTAAGAAATTTTTTGTGAATCATGAAGGCGGATTTTTTTTAGTATAGGAATTAGATTATTACAAATTTAAACCTTAAAATGTAAGAGAATCAACTTATTTTGCAAAGAGGGTCAGGTAAGAAGGGCTATGAGAGAAAGGGGTGGTACTCATAATGGAAAAGTTTTATCAAAAGGGGTGCGTGAGGGATAAAAGGTTGAGAACCCACTGAACAACTACACACGTCAAAGGTGTCGCAGCAGCGCGGAACCTCACAGCTACTAACACATATTTTAAAACAGTTAGTAACATATTGCCAATATACTTCCAGATTCCTGTCAACATCCACCACACGCACCTCCGCAGGCGATCGCGACAGCGACGCCCCCGCCGCCCACTTTGGCAACGTGGTAGCCAACACCTACTGCGACAGGGCGTTCGTCAACTGCGACCGCAAGAAGTGCCTCATCCGGTCCCCGAACTTCCCCGGCCTCTACCTGAGGAACTTCACCTGCAGCTACTTCGTGAGGCAGGATCACGTGCCCCAAGGGAAGAGGGCGCACATTGTGGTGTTCCAGGACAACGAGTACAAGATATCGGTCAATACTGGATCGTCCATTGTGAGGTCGGATTCCAGAAAGGCTATCAATCAGGGTGAGATACATGGGACCATTTTTTTAATTTAGCCACTCAAAAGGTAAAAAATATTAGCTTTTAATAAACAGATTCAAAGTGTTACTTGTTGATTACTCAATATACAAGTTGAATCTTTAGTCGTTGGAGGACTGAGTTAACGTCGCAGTCGAGCTGCACAACGGGGTTATCTCCAATCGTAAAAAAGATATATTTTGTAAACGCAGAAAATTCTATAATCTGATACCACATTCCATTTAAAATTATCTACGACTGCTGAGTTAAATTCCTATTTCAAGTTTTCATATTATAACTTATTCATCATAGCACACACACATTTTTATCCATAGTTGTCATAATCCATTTAATCTAATCAATAACTTACATTGTAAATAGAATTACATTTGAAGAGTTCAGGGAAAAACGCTAATGATACATTTAGAGTGATTTTACATGAAACCTAATGACAGGTTCATGTCTCATATGCATACACTGCATTCCGATCTTTTAGCACGTGTATATTTTTAGACTGACTGTAATCGTTCTTATCATTTCACAATTCAGTATAATATAAGTACAGACTTGTACATAAGAGTTACAACCTCAATTTCAACAAAGAACGGATACATCGTTTTTTCCCTAGACCCTTTGTTAATTTATTCAAACAGACATTAAGTTTTACCTAGTCAGTAAAATAAATACTGTATGTTATATTTATTCATGTTTTTTTCCATTTATTTACAGGTGGTCTGACCACCGACTGCGCTGGAGACGTAGTTCGGATATACGACCGCATTGACACTGAGAAAGGTGGAGGTCGACTCCTTCTTACGGAATTCTGCGAGTCCGGATCCCTGACCGACGTCGTATCCAGCGGTCCTGAAATGCTGGTGCAGCTCTTCAGCGCCCCCTCAAATCTACTCTACGAATCCAGGCTCGAACTGGAGATCCGAGTCGAATTCTCGGACTTCAACGACACTGCCGGAGCCTTCAGCTTTGACAAGGACTCCAAGTGTTCCATCCTAATCGATGGATCCGTCACAAAAACTGGAAGCATTCGAAGTCCTTTTCACAGCGTTCCTAAGAACACCACCTGCGTCGCGAAACTCTTCAGTTCTTCCCCTACCCCGCAAAGAGTTTGGCTGTATTTCGTGTCTTACTTCGTGAAGGACCATGGGACCCTGGGTTCCGATCACCACCTGTCAAGTACAGAGAACCAGCGTGGTTCTTTACACGAAGACACCTGCGACATCAGCAGTCTCGAGATGGTTCTGGATACACGAAACGGATCGGGTTCTAAATCAGAAAAGTGGAAGATGAACAACTACAGATTTTGTGAGACGACCCTACCGGTCATGTGTACCAGGACTGCCGATTATGAGAATTTTATACCAAAAAAGCCTTGCATGCCTCCATCAAGTAAGGTCTCCAAGGAAAGTTATCTTTCTTCAGGTTCAGATGTCACTTTAAAGTATACCATTTTTATGCGCACTCCTAACGTGGTTTCTTCCCTATCGGCGTCTTCATTTGCTATAAGATATGAGTTTGTAGACTTTGAAGGTTTGCCCGAACAAGAGCCAATTGATTATCCGTGTAGTAAAAATATTACTTCATCAAAGAGTTCTTCAGGTGTTATATATTCACCTAAAAACGTATTCTTTTACGGTAGAGGTGGTCGAGAAAATTTGACCTGCAATTACCACTTTGAATTAAATCCTAAAGAACGAGTTTCAATAGAAATCATCGATTTTCGTACGAAAATCAAAAAATGCGAAACATTCCTCGATCCCTTACTAAGGAGGTTTGATTGTAACTTCAAAAAGGAATTCCCATTTGCTAAACACTCTTTCATCAACACCGTTCCATTCAGACATTCATTCCTATCCTTCACCGAGTCCTCGGTTTCCTCACCAGTTTACATCGGTTGCATTTGCGACAGAACAACGTCTTTGACCCCCTCCTTCACGTCATCTTCCTTCGAGCACTCCTCCACGGTGACGATGACTTTCGACTTGTCCGGAATGAGCGCGTTCGAAGACTTCAACGATTTCCACTTCGGAATCCGCTACCGAATCATCCCTCCGAACACCACAGATAAAGAATGTAGCGTCCTGCCAGACACCCTGGACAGGAACAGGACTCACGGTGGGGAACTAACATTCCAAGCGATTCCTTCCCACTCCCCTACAGTCGAGGAACACCTTCTGAGGTGTCGATGGTTCCTTCAAGCGTCGTCTCCAGACTCGTACCTCTATCTTCAGCTTCGTGGTAAAACGTGCGACAGCTCCAAGTGGAGCGACGATCAAAACAGAGTCGTCCTCTACAGCAGCGGCAGCAGTGGTCTCATGTACCCCAAGATGGTGCTCTGCCTACCCTCTGTAATCAATCCCCAAGACGGGGAATCCGAAATGTTCGACTTCTTTTCTTCTTCTTGGCATTCCAACCAAACCAGTCAACCCGTGCACACCACAGAAGACATCGCTCATTCGGTCTCGCACCACGAGAGCAATCAGAGCGTGGCAGACAAAGTGATCGTCGAGTTCGTGGCCTTCCAGAAGGGGACTCTGTCCATCAGGTGGCTGGAAGTGACCAGACCCATCTCCAGCCCTACCAACGGTGGGGTTTACTCAGACGAGGGAAGGACGCTGAGGAACGTCAACTGTCTCCACGAGTGTCCTGAACTCAGTGCTTGCATCAACCCCGAACTGTGGTGCGACGGGGTGGTGCACTGCCCGCACTCCGCATTCGACGAATCTTCGGAGAACTGCCAGCAGAACCTGACTCTGTACATAATCGCTGGCATATGCAGTTTGATCGTCTGCGTAGGGGCCGGACTCGGGGCCTTCCTTCTGTTGAGGTTCTACGCGGGTCGCAGAAGAAGTCACCAGCAGACCCATCCTGTGACCCTGGGTCACAGGCACCACCCTCCTCACTGCATGCAGCACAATCAGAATCGCGAATTGGTGAGCAAGAACTTCTCCAATGCCTCTCCTGTTTTCATGGTGGGAGGAGGCAGCATGAAAAAGAAGAAAAAGAACAAAGACGATTTCGTTCGGCACATCCAGACGGTGGAAGTGAGGTTCCCGGACATTCACATGTGATGATGTTTTTTTTCCACGCTTTGTGTACTTATAGTATGACACGGAAAATGTACATACAAACTTTAAAAGACGCAATTAAACATTCACACACTTTTCTGCATGATTAAAAAGCCAAAAAATTTCCATGTGAGAACAATCAAGTGCATTTTTATATTACTTATTATTTTTTTTTAAATGTTCAAAAAGTTTAAACCATTTTTAAGTTATTTATTTCGAATTTTAAAGTTGATAAGTGTGAAACATAAATAACAATTTGTTTTATTTTAAATTTCTATGTAAATTGAAATAAATTTCAATGTCCTTCCTTCCTATTGGTTCATTCAAGACGGACATTAACAGATCGTGTTTTTTTTTTCTACGCAAGTAATTGAAATTTGATAGTTGTTTTCTATGAAAGCTTCTATACTAGACTTGTATTACCATGTTTGAATATTATATAATCAATAACAAACGTGAAAATAGCGCGCGTGTTTTTAACGTCCATGTTAAATGAACCTAAAAATAAATTTAAGTGCATATTGAAGTTCAACTATTTCAAGCTGTTTAATTCAACTTAAGCTGTTTACACTGCTAACATTTAAAAAAATGTTAGCGTAAAAAAAATCAGTAAAACTTAATGTATTTTTCCTTACTATAAAAATGTATTAAATAAACCCAATCAATGAAATCAATCATTTTGATGTCAATTTAATTAAACGTCTTTATAAACAAAATTTTACTCTGCGGTTTACTCACATGTGACGAAACTTTATTCTCATCTAGTACGTTAATCCTCATAATTATGATTCAATCTTTTGCTACATGGAAACACCCTTTTTCAATAAAACCTTTGAATGTTACCTTGTTGTTTATTTTATCGCAATTGTGCAAAAAAATATCCAAAAAATATACATAGTTGATAGGGTGAACTTAACAATTGAGGGATTTGCTGTAAAAAAGAGGTAGCTCCAATTATTCAAGTTTGAAGAAAGCCGTAAAAAACGTTTGAAAATCAAAATTCCAAGTTGTGTGAAGATATTCTTTTTGATCAATCATCTTAATTGTTCCTACATATTATGACAGTATTTTCACTCAAAAATATATATTCTAGATGACGTGGCACATGTTGGATTGTTGGAACTACCTCTTTCTTGAAACCAAATAGATGCTTTGTCTACCTCTATAAAAAAATCTTTAAAAAAAATACAATTTACTATAATATTATTTTATTTAAAGAAAACTTCAATTGAAATATAGCATATAACTTGGCTTAAAAACAAGAAAATTACATTTTTAATCATCACACTCCCCCTTTGTAATGTCCAGCTCATCTGCTGCGTTGCCTGGTTGTAATCCATCGTAGAACCACAAAACGTAAAAGAACGAAAAACTCTACTGTTTATAAGTGTTGTATAACCTTCCTGTAAATAAAGCACGTCAGTCGTTTGGGGGGAAAAGGCGGTAGCTCCAGGAGCTACCTCTATATTGCAACAAACTAATGAGACAAACAGCTACATTTCTTGAGTAACGTGAGAACTAACGATTGGAGCTACATCTTTCTGGTACCAAACGAACAAGATTTTTTTTTACCACAAGATAGTACATGTAACTCCAAATTCCCCTAGGGTGGAGCTACATACTTTTTGAAGCAAACCCTTCAATTACCGACCAGTAAAGACCAATTACCGACCATTGCCAAACAAGTAACTACTGAACTCGCATTACACTGTTAATTTACCTACATTTTAATAGTCTTTGAGTAACTCCAAAGGGGGGAGTGTTTGAAATGACTTTTAAAAACATAATTATACCCTGTTAGTTTTAAATATTTTTTTCCTCAAATATTCGGTAACCAGTACATTCACACTACATTTTAAAATTTACTATCAAATCAAGTAATTGGCGTAAAAGAGTGTGGTTTAGAGTAAAATGCTTCTCATAACTAAAATTTTTCTTAAAAAATACTCATTTTAGTTCCAAATTTTGTCAAAGGTATTGTTGTACCTGAAAAACCTCAAAACCTCAAGATAATCAGTTACATATCATTTATTTTGTGCAATCCACTACCATATGCCAGTGTGTGCAGGAGCCCTTTGTAGCTAGAGTCCCATCTAAACGATACTCTAACTAACTCCACGTATTCGTGTTTTGAGGCTTTTTTTATGTTTTTAAGCTCCATCTATAGGTGAAAATGAGAACTAACATTTTTATTTACTTAAAAATTAATAAAAGTGCTTGTAGAGGACAAGATTTTTAATCAAAACCGCACTATTACTACAATTACTTGATTATATAATAAACTAGCGGAAATACCCGTTGGAAGAAAATAAGAAGTACTGGATGAAAATAACACACAATATAGATAAAACATAATATTTATTAAAATGATAAAAAATATATAACTCATTATCTCCTCTATTTGACTATGTTCTTAACTAATGTATATCATTATTAAACTGACAGGGGACGAACTGTTTAACCTTGTTCTGAAAACGGATACTTCAGTTAGAAGAACATAAATTGCTTACTTTTAAGGTATAAAGAACAACTCTGCTAGCAATGGCGCCGTAATCGGTATGGCAACGGCCATAATTACTTCAGCCACTACATTCAGCTTTTAGCCAAATAATACGTTATTAAAAATATTTCTCAAAATATTCTCAAAGGAGAACGTCATGTTTTTCTTTTGTTGATATTTTTGCCATACCTCTGAAAAATAAGTTCCGGCCCACTGTCTGCCAGATATCCTATTCCTGTTCTATATTAGAAGTATTATAATGAACTATAATTTTATTTTATATCAATCCCCTGCGCATAACGGGTATTTCAGCTACTAGTTCGCGAATAGTTGACTTTTCTTATATAAGGAATCAGGAACAACACTGCTAAGTTTCATTTTCCTTTGTACATTACAAATAGGAAAATTAATGGTGAGTGAATTTTATTTTAAACCCGTGCGCAGTACAGATACATCGGCTAGAATTTTGGTAATATATTTATTTTCCTATTTAAGGTAGTATAAGAAACAACTCTGCCAAATTTCGTTTCTCTGGGTACGTGAAGAAAGTGTGAAAATTAGTGAGTAAGTTAATCATTGGTTTTGTTTTCGCGTTTATATATGGAGATTTTAAATTGTGCCATGAACTTTTGGCCTTAAAGGACTTTAAATTGAAACCCAGAAATGCGAAATTTTTGCAGATACACAATAATTTTAATAAATTATTCATATTCAATTAACACTATTAATAGCTAAACACTATTAATAATAGCTAATTGGCGAGAGGTGAAATACTGCTTTAGCATCTGCAGAGCTATTAACGGATCATTTATCTCCAAACAAACTTGAAGAGCTGCCATTTTTAACGCAACTGAAATCCAACTACTCATGTGTGGTTCTTTCAATACAAGCCATTAATTTTGAATACCTACCCCCAAACACCCTGTACATATAAAATAGTTTTTTTTTTTAAAAAAAACAATACAACATTAAAGCTATTTGAGCAAAAATAAAATCCATCTACAAAAGTCTATTCCATGGATGCGGACGTTTCACCTTTTAATCTGAAAATATATCGAAAATCCCTCCTTTGATTGCTTCTCTATCAGCGCTCCCCATGGCACTGCCGAAAGGCGCGGATTTTATTACTTATTTATTCCAAAGCATAAAAACAGATAAAAAAGAAATTTTCGATACGTGAAAAAAGAAATAAAAAAAATTGACGGAAAAAGACATCGACGTGTAATTTCGAGAGGCAACAACTGCCGGTACGTGGACGGGTTTCCTGAGGGCGCATCAACATTGGAAAAAGGGGAAGTCGGGCTTTGCATTCGAATGACTCCATTACGCGGGAAAAAGAGACTGTGAAAGCGATGCAATTTGTTTGGAGATAAAATCTACCAACCCCTGTATTTTCTCAATGGCATTGCTATCTGGAAAACGCAACCCCTAGCTTAACTCGTGCCTAAACTCTTCTCTGTAAACTATCTATTACTCTGAGGATCGGTAGTAGTTCCACCTTAAAATATGATTCCCATACCTTAAAACGACCACCATATCAAAAAAATTTATAAGTAATCTCTTTGCATCTTCAATGGGAAGAACTAATTGACCCGAAAGAAGATTGGTTGGTTGGTTGGTTGGTTGGTTGGTTGGTTGGTTTGTTAATTAACGTCGCACTAGAGCTGCGCAGTGGACTATTGGCGACGGTTCGGGGTCAATCTCGAAGGAAAGACCCGGGAACACATACACATTCACACACACATTCATACATGCACCTCGTTATTTTAGAACCATGGTCAGATGACGAGGAAACACCTGAACTGGCACCCAACGCCTTCAATAGACGTCGGGACTTTGGACCCCGATCAGATGTATCGTGCACTAGTCCCGTATACACACCAGTATAATTTGTTGGATATTCTGGACGACTTTCTAGTATTTTTGTAGCGAAGCTGGCAACCCTCCGATCGCAAGATCACTACTTTTTTACTTTTCTATGTCAAGTCCATTGCACGGATTCGAACCACCAATCCTCTGATTAGTAGCTGAACGCATTACCAACTGAGCAACTGGGGCTCCTTAAAATATGACTCCCTATATATATATATATCAACCCATTCCTTAAAACGACTACCATATCAAACAAAATTATAAGTAATCTCTTTGCATCTTCAATGGGAAGAACTAATTGATCCGACGGAAGAAGTTGAGTTTTAAATTTCTCTTACAAATTGCGTACATTGCTTGGGGTTACTTGGACCCAATGCGGGGAGTGGACCCTAAAAAAATTTAATCACTCCTGGGTCTGCTGTTAAGAAAATATAGAAAATACACATTTGATTGTTGTTGTAGAGATTGTGATTCATATTATATTTTAATGACAGCAGAACCAGAAGTGATTAATGTTTTTTTTTGGGGGGGGGGTTGGTTGGTTAAATAACGTCGCACTAGAGCTGCACAGTGGGCTATTGGCGACGGTTCGGGGCCTATCTCGAAGGAAAGACCCGGGAACGATGCCTCGTATTTTTGAACCATGGTCAGATGACTAGGACAACACCTGAGCTGGCACCCAACGCCTTCAATAGACGTCGGGACTTTGGACCAAGATCAGATGTATCGTGCACCAGTCCCGTATACACGCCGATAATTTTTGTGAATGTTCTGGACGACATTCTAGTATTTTGGTAGCGAAGTTGGCAACCCTCCGATCGCAATATCACTACTTTTTTACTATTCTTTAGTCTAGTCCTCGCACAGGTTCGAACCGTGAATCCTTTGATTCCCAGCCGACACCTTTAACCACTGGGCTATCCGGCCCCCTGGGGAGGGGGGGGGGGAGTTCAAGTACTTCCGCCTTCCCTCCCCTCTAGGATCCAAGTAACAATAAGTTAAAGTATTTTACGCATTCAAATTTTTAGCAGTCACCATGGAACGCAACAGCAAAGTTTATCGTCGAAATAGAACATTCGAAAAGAAGAGCTAAAATTGCTCGATTTTTATTTTTTAAGAATTGCTCAAAACAACTCTAGCTATTTCTTCGTGCTATTTTAAGTGCTCACACATTTAAAGTAAATTGAAAATTACATTAAAATTGATATGGGGATTTAAATAAATTTAAAAAACTATTTTATTCGCATGTTAACGGCATTTTATATTTTTCAAATTTGTCACCAAGCTTATTTTTTTTCTTTAATTAATTTTGTGAGATATTCCTGTGAAAGCTCCAAAGTGTGCCGAAACTTTTAAATATAATTTCGCTTTAAAAATAGTTTACTTTTCATTATTTTGATTATTAAAATATTCTCTCTGTAAAAGAAATATTATAAAAGCATACCATAATTATAATAATATTTTAAAAATGCTATTTGAAGAAGAAAAACATTGCGCAAATAATTGATTTAAAAAAAACATCGACTAAAAGTAAAGAACTATTTTTCGCAATTCATATAACACTAAATGTAAAAATAAATGTTTTTCGAAGTTTAATAATTTTTGTTCATAAGCTATTAAAGAATTATTTTCTTGGTTTTTATTATTTCACAAAATAACGTTTGTTATCTATCCGTTACTTTAAACTTTGTGCATGCAAAAAATATTGTATTGCCTGGCATATTAGATTTATGATATTTTTCCATTACCTTCTTTTATATTATAAATATTTCGCTTTAAAAAAAACTTTTTTATTAAAGAGAAAATAGAAAATATTATCTTTGAATTTCCATTTTCATTTTTTAGACAAAATATTAATTTCGAATATATGAAATATCTATGCAATTGCATTTCTTTTATAAAGAAATAATTAGTAATTATAATATCTATTTTAACAAAAATTGTATTTTAATTTGCGCATGTGCTTTAAAAGTATTAATGGACATCGTAAATGGTTAAAACGTTTTAAAATCTAGTTATGCTATGAGTAATTACAGGAATTCTTTCCAATATAAATTGACTAATAGTATATATTTATGAAACGGCTGACACTTTCTAGACGACTTCTAGGCAGTGCCGTTGCACAAAATACATTTTTTTTGGGGGGGGGGGGGGGTCAAAACAAGAAATTTCCCAACTTAGCGATTCGAAATTTCCAACTTAACAGTGCTGAAAATTCCCAGTTGCAACTTATCTACATTTTTCATCTTTTTTTTATATATATGTTAGGTAAAATTAAACAGTTCTCTCACAAGCATTGATTTGTTCACCCATATTCCAATGCAGTGTCCGTTCTGAGGTCTAATTTAAATGTAATCTTACAAGTTGGGCAATTTCTAATTTCCCCAGCTTTAATTTGTTAAAAATGTTAATTTTCTACAAGCATAAATTTTCCCAACTCGGGATTTTAGAAGTTGAAATTCCCAACTTTCAGGGTTTCCGGATTATTGGGAGGGTCGGACTCCTCGCCAACCCCCCCCCCCCCTCCCTGTGTGACGGACCTGCTTCTATCATTGTTTTTGTCTTAGACATCTTTTCCTACCTGTTTGAGTTTACTATGCTGCAATTTAAGTTTAGAGTTTTAGAGTGACATTTTGGATCATAGTAAAGTATTAGAATAAATTGTCCATTTTCTGGTCCAAACAATTTTCATAAAAAAAAAGTTGAAACTGTCAATTTGTCAAATAGAATTGTAGAACTTGTCGTGCTCTTCAATTTAAACACACACTCGCCACGATTCTTCAATTAGAACTGAAGTTACAATCCTTAAACAGACCAGAGTATGACCGAAATTTTACTTGTATTACCTTTGCGTGGTACAAATATCAGACGGTAGAGTGGATTAATAACCAACTTGGTAGACGCAGTTCCTCTTCCTCGACATGATGTTAAGTCATTTATTCCTATATTCTAATTCCATCTTGAGTTATGGGGCTTTGCGATATTTACACTTTTCATGTCGCTCAAGTTTCTGCAAATGGCCGAAGTACCCGGATCGATTTTAAAGACTTATTCACATTAAAAGATGTTACTCGAAAGAGAATATTACGATACAATCCTTATAGTTAAATATAGTTTTATACAATATGAATTGTAAGATCTGAAATAAATTATTTTGGTTTACTGTCACTTCTTGCCATAAATGCGCTATGATTTCATACAAATGCTGATCCCAAGCATTAAAGTGCCCCCACATCGACCCGTCCATCGCCCAAAACGGCAATCGACTGGTGATTTAAAAGACCAGAAATGGCCATTTCTCCAGTGAATGGCCGTCACAATCCCTTCAAGAGTGGGGGGGGGGGGGGGGGAGGGCCCCCTTTCCCTTCATATATGTCCATAAAAAGATCACGCTAACAATAAAAAACACAAACAGATCTCGCCTTCAAAGAAAGAGCGGGAAAAAATAAGAATTCTATTAGGGCTCTCTCTCTCTCTTCCCGTGCCCGCAAAATCTTGGCGACTTTGTACTCGCTATTTACACTATTTTTCTTTTTTCTTCTTGGGCTTGTTACGCTTATTCAAACAGTTGCGTCTGGCCGTAATCATTGCGGCCTTTGGGAATTTCTTTCGAGCATGACTGCCTTCCAAAAGACGATGCGTCGGGATGGGTGGGGCGGGGGATGATTGCCTAAAGAGCGAAAAAAAAGTTTGCTCTTTCCTCGATAGAAATAAATATGACAGATAGCGTCCGTTTTCTATGGAATTCTTCGGAAATGTGTTTAAGGGTGTGATGGAAGCAGATTCCTTATGGTCAGCTCTTAAAGAAAAACTGTTTAATATTTTTTAGATGTCCGGAAAGTCAAATGTAAGCACAATGGGTAAATGTTACACTAAATCAAAAAAAATCTGCATTTTAAGTTGAATGACTGTACTTTAAATATAAAGTACATCTCTCAATGTATAACATTAGATGCAAAAAAATATCTTTATTTTTACACAATTTATTTATCCTTTTATTTTAGCACTTCTTTTTTCCTTGTGTTCCTACACTATGCTTGATATTGCGTTATTTTTTTTAATCGTTAGTTAATTGAAAACTTAGTACTTAATAAATTGATTATATTATAAAGGTACCTTTTCAAGATTATATTAAAAGGTAAAGGATTATATTACAAGGGTTAAAATCTAATGTTATAGAGAAAAGTTTGAGCATAGGTACATCACAACAATATCTAACATAGACTAAAAATTGTGTGTGACAGTCTAAAAATTTCCAGATGGGTTTTACGTGATGGGTTTTCAGTAGATTATAGAAATAAATGTTGGTTATTAATGTAATCAC
Organism: Troglohyphantes excavatus; assembly: GCA_963932185.1. NCBI lineage: Eukaryota > Metazoa > Arthropoda > Arachnida > Araneae > Linyphiidae > Troglohyphantes > Troglohyphantes excavatus. Next base: position 51,105,609 of record OZ010675.1, read on the forward strand.
CGCAACGAAAAGAAGCTGTTTCCATCTGTCACCTTAAGTTCTCGTCCACGCCCCGTATCTGCTTTGCTTACCTAATTTCCTATCGAACGAGACTAAATTTATGTAAACTGCACTGTTTGCCACGGAGTTATTGTGTCGAAATAGATCACCTTAAAATCGTAACGTAGACTTTCTATCTTGTCACCCTATGTAGCTCATTTTAAAGGCATTTCACGTTCAGTATACTTATTTTTATGAAAACACGTGTAAAAAATTGGGCGCGGAGATATATCACAACAATGTCCAATATAGATCAAAAAGTACTAATATGCTCTTTACGAAAAGGTGGTCACAAAATGTTTCCCGGTTATCATTGTTTGGCTGTTTAACTACACGTAATAAACCATTATTTTTGCTAAACTACTCTGTCCTGTGTTGCTACTAAAGCTAAGCGACTTGTTTAAAATGCAGGGTGGTCAAAAATGGTTGTCTACCACATTTTTGTATCATATTTATCTGTATTTGCATAATAAAAAAATATGTTTGCACACTTACTTCTTATTTTAAATTATGCTTTAAACAAGTCGTTTAGCTTTAATAGCAATAATTAAAGAAGTTAAAGTATAGCAAAAAGAATGTGTTTTTATATTCAAACAATGATCATTGGCCAACAATGTGTGACCACTCTGTATACCTACCAACATTGTGTGCCTTTGTTTTAAAACTTAGTTGTAATAATTTTCGTATAATGCCAGGGCCGCCCTTAGCAGACACGGGGCCGAGCACGATTCTAACCACGGGGGCCCCTTTGACCAGGATTGGAAATGTACAACATTATATTAACTAAATTTCTGAAGCACCTAAAAAAAAAAATCCTACACTAACTTTAATATGTATTAGAGCTCGTTTCTTAATGTAGAATCTCCAGAATAAAACTGAGCCCCAGTTGCTCAGTGGATAAGGCGTTCAGCTACTAATCAGAGGGTCGGTGGTTCGAATCCGTGCGATGGACTTGACAAAGAAAAATAAAAAAAAAAGTAGTGATATTTCGATCGGAGGGTTGCCAGCTTCGCTAGAAAAATACTGGAAAGTCGTCCAGAACATCCAACAAATTATACTGGCGTGTATTCGGGACTGGTGCATGATATATCTGATCGGGGTGCAATGTCCTGACGCGTATTGAGGTTGCGTCGGGTGCCATCTCAGGTGTTGTCCTAGTCATCTGACCATGGTTTAAAAACACGAGGCATCGCTCCCGGGTCTTTCCTTCGAGATAGGCCTCGAACCGTCGCCAATAGCCCACTGTGCAGCTCTAGTGCGACGTTAATTAAAAAAAAAAACGCTAGAATACAATTTTAAAGATTTTTTGTATGTAATTTTCGTTTGTCTAATGCAAAGACAAGGAGAGTTTTTACATTTTATTTTTTTCTATATTTGAATTTCATTTTAAATAGTTGAATAATTTTGACAATTTAATTGTTTAACACTGATAATATTGAACGATGTTTCACTCAGGTGGCAAGAACTCGTAAATCAAAAAAAATTCAAATAAAGCTTCCAAAAAATAAGATTTGTTTTCTCTGCAATACTCTTCATTTTATCCATTTTTTTAGCTGGGCGCCGGGCCCCTTTTATAGCTCGGGGCCCTGTGCAGTGGCACCCGTCGCACACCCATAAGAGCGTCGCTTTATATTGCATCAAATCTACTACCCACAATCACCATTTTTCATTTTTATGACTGCATATATCCCCAAAATGACTTACACACGACCTCCATTCCCACACATAACACCCCCAAGAGTAATTAAACACCAATGAAATACCCCCACCTTTGTGTGCACTTTCCCGCCAAAAGCGATCATAATATCCATAAAGGGATGATTGAACGTCTCCAGCCATCAACCAGGAAGTACACGGCTCTTTCTGCGGTATGCCCATTCCTCAGCCTTTGCAGTTAAAGTCGCGATTTGGCAAATGGCTCATTACAGGAAAAATGGAACAACCGCAAGGGCTGCTTTGCTTGATAGATGATCCGCCCTCTTGTGCTGTTAGGATATAGACCAAATTCCCTTATCGCTATCTACCATAATAGAGATGATCGTGATTTCTTTTCTCTTTTTTTTTTTGTACAGAAGCCGCAAAGGCGCAACAAATAATGGCGTAAGATTTAGTTGTGTTTCTTTAGTGGGTATAATGTTTAAGAGCTCCTCTTTGATGTTTTATTAAACTAAGCAATAGGTAAGAAATATGGAATGGTTTTATAGAAATTGGAACGTTCGAAAACTAACTTAGTATATCTAAATCGTCTGTATTACTAAGAATAATTTGCAATAAAAGGTGTTACTAAAAAATGCATTTAAATTACATTCTTCAAGGAATTCAAGTAACTAGGAGGCTCTGCCCCCTGCTCCGCTAACGCTCCGCCAACCCCTGGAACGCAATCCTCATAGGTTTGCTTAGCAAACCACTTCTCGTTTCGCTCTCTAAAAGGTAGGACACAATAACAATGTGTCCTAGTAACAATACTTTTTTAATTATATTACTAAAAACTTTAAAAGTTGAAATTGTAAATTAATACTCATCTTGGCATCAATACATTTTTTCGCCATGTAAGCCGATATAAAATCGTTTAAACTAATTTCTTTTTAACTACAAATGAAAACAATGGTACCACTGGGAAGTGGTGCATTATTATTTTCCACGTTATTTTCACACCTTTCCCGCGTTTCAGTTAAATTTCTAACATTATTGGTAGTTTGTTTTGGCCGTAATTGACGTTAAGCTTACCATAAATCTTGCCTAACAGAAGTGTGTAATTTATTGAGTTTACACGTCATAAAAATGAAGCTCATAGAAATCTAGTTTTCAAAATTGCCAACAGATGGCGCCACCTCAATTTTCCTTCATTTAAAGTTTGATAAAGCGTTTTTCAAAACTTCTATTTTTTAATTTAATAAGGCTTATATTCTTCTTAATTTAAGCTGATATCATCAAAATAATGTTTTACCAATGAATTAAACGGGTTAATCGTCAAAATGGCTTACATAATGGCAAAATAAAAATGCGGGTGCAACAGAATATTGTAAACAAAGTAACTGTTGCCATTCCGCATAGAGAAAAACAGCGTTTTTCAATCACCGCGTAAGAGAATTATATATAAAGATACAACAAATAAAACGCTCTATATACCATACATTAAAAGTACCATTATTTATTTTATTTGTGGCAACAAGTTCTTTTTTTAAGTGACTGTCGAACATTTTAAAATAATTAATTCCGAAGCGAAAGAGTGTTTTAAAATAACTCATTTCTTAAAAAGAATTGTAAGTATATTTTTGTCTTATAACATTACACATTTCAATTCTTTTAACATTTCATTTAAATTGCTTTCACAACTACCAACAACTTGAGACCACCCTGTATTTCATTTTTTAATTGAATTAGGTTACACGACTTTGGAAAAAAAAATCTTTAAAAACAATTACAATCCTTAAAATACAACTCCAACACCCCTACACACATCTCCACGCATAACACAACAATTCAATTACTTTTCCCACTTAAACTAATTAAAAAGTCAGCATTTAATTTCTACTTCACGCCCCCACATTTTTTAAAAAAAATTAATATAACAGAAAAGGATCTCAAATAAATGTCCGTTTTCTCCTTCCTCAAAAATGCACCGCTGACTCTCTGAGACGGCGACGTTAAATTAGAGCTGCGAAGTTCCGCAAAGCGAAACACAATGACGACATAATTCGAATTCATGTACCGAAAAGGCAGCATTCTGCTCTGGAGGATTCAACTGAATGCCTTGCCTTGCCTTTCCACCTTGTGTAAATATTCTAATTTTAATCACGCGCTTCAAAACGGGGAATTCTCTGCTTCTGCAATCTTAATTTCTGCATAGTTCTCTAAGAGGTTCGCTGGGCGTGTGGGTTGCGGAATAAATTTTTAAAAGGCTGAAAATATTTTTCGAATTTAAAAAGGAAAAACGCGAGTTAAAAGAATTTTTTTTAAGGGTTTTTTTGCGCCAGTATACGCCAGTGTAGAATAGACACTATGCACAATATGTATTGTTAAAAATACATGCTCATTTTTTTAAGAAACTTTTGTCCTTTTGGCGAAATTGACGAATGGTAAATGCTCCGATTAAGTATTTCGTCTTTTCTTTCACAAAATTTGTTTCGTCAAAAACGAGGACGGCAAATAAAAAGTGACGGCTCGACTCGAACCAAAAATTTCCTGGTCCGGATTCATGATAGAATAGAATGTTGGGGTACATCAGGAAAAGTGTTTCATCAAAATCTAAGGATATTATCTTGCCATTGTACAGAGGTTTAGTAAGGCCACATCTTGAGTATGCTGTACAGTTCTGGTCACCATATCTTAAACAATACATTGAATTGTTGGAGAAAATTCAGCACAGGGCTACTAAAATGGTTCAAGGGTTTTCAGGCATGAATTATGAAGATAGATTAAGACATTTGAATATGTATACTCTGGAAGAGAGAAGGGTTAGGGGAGATTTGATTCAACTATTCAAATTTATCAAACAAGGAGATGTGGAGGGTTTAGATTTTAATATGAGTGATAGAACGAGAGGTCATGGGTTTAAGTTAAACAAATCCCATTTTAATCGGGAAGGGAGATAGGGTAATAGACAAATGGAACAACTTGCCAGTGAATATTGTTAATTGTAAAGGAGTAACGGAGTTTAAGAAGAAGTTAGATATGCATTGGGGGATAGTTAAGAGGTACTAGATGGACCAACCTTGTTGGGCCTTGAACCTGTTGTTGGTAGTCAATATTTGTATTTGTATTTGTATTTGTATGAGCGCTACCGACCGAGCCAGTAAAATTTTAAGAATGGGGAGTTTCACACTGAAGAGAAGAAGACCGCTGTTCCAACGGAACATTTAGAAAGTTCCGCGACGCCGAAGAAGTTCCGTAGGGTTAGCATGGAGCTTTAGCTCCTGTACTATAATTTTAAATTTCAGTCTTTATATAATACCTCAATATAGAAATATTTACTACATACACTGAGATAGATTATAGTCATCGTTTATCAAGTATTTTTGTGTTGAAAGAAAAGTATTTTTCCGTATTTTGTTGTAATTCTAATTATATACAAATATAATATAAGTATTTCTGTACTTAAATTTATTCATATATGGAATAAAAATATTACTTATTTGGAAAAAACAAATATTATAAACAAACTTTCCCATAATTGCAAGCGTAGCTTATTAAGCAAACAAAAGCAAAGTTGCCTGCGGTAGGGAAGATATCGAAACTACTAGTAAGTTACCATGTTAATACGTCACGTGAAACTCTCCCATTGTAACAATATACATATGCAAATCAAAATTAGAAGCGAATCGACTAATATCACCGGAAGGTAACAGAATTAAATTACTTTCGTTAAAAAATTAAAAATTCTTGCTTCGTCAAAAGTCGAGTGATTCAATGGTGAAACGATTGTCAAAAGTGGCGAAAGTAGTCTTGACGACCGCAGAATGCTTAAAAATGGTAGTCTTATTTCTGAAAGTGTGGCTTCGAGATTAAACGCTGTGAATAAACAATAGATATTGCCTCTATGAATAATGAATTAAAAACCACGTGGTCAGGTTAATACAATAACATGATCTGCAAAGTGCCTTACTTATACGATAAAATGACGTCACATGCATAGAGTTCATAACTTAAAGAAAATTATATTCTAAATGCTAATCATATAAAAGCATAAATAACTCTAAAATTCGGTTACAACATTTGATACATTATTAAAATAAATTGTGTGTCAATTCCATAGGATATATACTTTGCGTAAACTCCGGTGTATATCCTTTGAGCATGAATGGACTGTAGTAGAGCGAATATGACGTCATAATCGTGAAACCAACATCTCAGACCAAATAGCCTCAGACACGTAACTTCTTTTCAAAATTATGAATTAAAAAATAGTCACGATTAGCTGATGAATTGGGAAATGTGTAACAGTGAAAATTTATGAATGGAATGACGTAAGTAACCACGTGTCTAATGCCATACATGTTGGCCTCACTTTGATGTTAGCGAGATTATAACATTATGTTTTCTCTACTATGAAACATCTATGCTCGAAGTGTATATCCATGTGTCAATAACGTAACTTTACTTAAAGCAATAAGAGAAAACACGATACATTACATCCTAATAAAGAAAAAGAACCGGATATATTCTATACTAGCTGAAATACCCGTTCTACGCACGGGAAGGAAATAAATTACAAAATTGATACAAATACAATATTTATAGCGAAATAAACAATATTCTTAATTTGTCACCCACGAGGGGAAACCATAGTATTAAAAGTACTAATTTGAAACGAAATTTTATTGGCAAGGTGCTGCAAGAAGAACTGGAAAGATTGCTAATATGAAGTTGTCTACACAATAACGTGGATATATATGCATTACTCCCGTTGATCACCAGTGGCGGATTTACATAGGGGCTAAATAGGGCTATAGCCCCCCCCCCCCCCCCCTTGGGCTGTGGCCAAATTTTTTTTTTAAAAAATTAAGAATTTTTTTTTTCTTAAAAATGTTTTTTTTGGAAGATAATGGTTATGAATTAAGAGGGCCATAGCCCCTCATATAGTTCAGACAAAGTTTTCCTAAGGAGTTTTCAGGGAGTTGAGGAAAAGAGCAAGTTTTATGGTTCTCTTTTGGAGTGGGAAGTGGGGGGGGGGGAGGCTACGCGCGTCTTGTCGCACTATCAAGATCAAGATAATCTTGGACACTGCAACCGACCAGAAACACATTGCCTAGAGCAGTGGCGGATTTATATAGGGGCTAAAAGGGGGTATAGCCCCCTCCTTAGCTTATGACTAAAAAAAATTCTCAAGAAATAATGTTTTTTCTTTAAAAATTGTTCTTCAAAATTAGCTATGAGCTTTCGCTTTGAGACCCACAGTTTGAGTCGGGGAGTCCAGGGAGTCGGGGAAGGTCGTTTTATGACCCTCTCTTTGGGGGTGAAGGGGGGTTACGCGTCTTTACGCCTTATCAAGATGACCTTCAAATGACCATCAGCAAAAGTGAAACCCTTTGTTGTATCATCCGAGTACGGTCATTCGTTAAAAGTTTTAAGGGAGGCGGGAGATTTTTTGTAGAAATGAGGGGTCAGGGGATCAGAGTGAAAGAGGGAAATAAAAATTTGTGTCGCCATGGTTAGTTTTGATGAGCGAAAACATCGGAAAAGGCGAAATCTATGCTATTGCTTCATGAATAGCTGAGTTAGATAGTCAGGAAATTTTTCTTTCTTTTGTGTTTTTATTCGTGTAATTTTATATATTTTAAGCGATGCAAAAAGCGAGACTGCAGTTGTAAATACTATTGGGTTTCATTCAAGTATTTTGATGAAGTAGTGATACCGGAATCACATTATCCTTGACAATCAATTCTTAACCTTTTATATGATAGTTGCTCAGCTTAAATTAGGAAAACCGAACCAAATACCTTTTTGAACCGTATTTTTTTTAAAACATAAATTTTATGTAAATTGAAAAAAAAATTCAAAGAACTGAACATGCTTAATGATGATATTTTTAAACTTTAATTTGACATGGTCATAAGAAACATTATACCATATATGAAAAGCAAACAATCAAAACGTATTTTGTTAAAAAAAAATCAAAAAATTATAAATTACGTCAATGATTTCGCCATCGAATTTTCTATCTAACTAAGGTATTTTATTCGTTCAAAATACGTTTTGTCACATTGAAATTAACTTGCAAAATTAAAATCTGTCTATGCGAATTATAAAAATTAATTTGCGTTTTCCCAAGATTCGTTTCAAGTGACAAAACCGTTTTGAATTTTTTCTATTCGTATGTCAAGCATTTGTCTGAGTTTGTGTGGCTTGAAGCAAGTACTATTAACTGCTAGTTTGTATTCTTATTAAAAGGGTAAAGTCTTCCTTTTGCAAAGTTTAAAGTAATTTATTATTTTGACCAATCTAACTAACTATTTCAGTTCTAACATCATTTATCAAACTTTAAGTACAATGGTGATATTTCACATATCATCATTGTACTTAAATTTTCTTAAACTACGAAATTTAATATTCTTCGAGAGATTTGATGAGATACTACCCAAAAGGGAGTTGAGATGACAAAATTAAATGCTCGGTGCAGATCCGGATTTAGGCATAGGCTACAGCCTAGGGGCCAGCACAACTCACCAATAATAATATAGATTACTGAAAAAATGGGTGTCTCAACACTTCAAAATTTTGACAACGACTTGTTTGAAAATAAATCACTTAGACAAAAAAAAATTATAAGTACCAAACGAATTTCTAAATAACTAATAAATCAAACTAAATCCTAATGAAAATAATATTCTACAAAATTTTTATGACACAGAAAAATTCTATTTTTCTTAATGGATTTGTACAACGCAAATATAACATAACACTTTTATATTCTTTTAAAATATGCGTTTAATTTGTGATAATTTAAAATGGCATTGTGTTACTATTTTTGGAAATCAGTTGTTTTTATTCTACACCGTTATTCTGTTTATAGTAATTTGAGAATAATACGGAGACGAGTACAATATGTTATTGTAATTTTCATAAATTCCATTGAAATCCCTTGAAATTGTTCAACATAGTATTGAAAATTTACACACAAAAAAAATAGTGCATCCCAATTTTATTAAAACTGGAAAAATTATTTATTTTGCAAATTTTCAATTATTGCATGTTAAAAAATTTCCGATCTCCCCTCCCCATTTCGATTTACGGAGGGGTATTCCATACCACCAAGTAGTTTAGGGCTCGCACCACATATTTAGTCTAGGGGTCCACTAACTCTAAATCTGGCTCTGGCTTGGTGGGAATACCCCAAACAACTGCCCCAAGAGTGAACCAGTTGTTTATGAGCAGCGTGGTGGGCCAAAAAATTCCCTTTTTTAATATCAGAAGGCGTCGAGACAAAAAGTATTCTTATACAAAAAAAAGTACATTGCACCAGAATAAAACAAAAAAAAAGTTGCTTCTTCACATTGGAGGCATTTATCTCGCCAAGGTATCAAAATAAGAATTTTTAGGCGGAATTTACACATACCGTTTAACGGCAATCGTCAAAAATAGAAATTTATATATACCCTCCCCCACCAAAAAAATAATAATTAGCCCCCCCCCCCCTTTGGATGACCCTAAATCCGCCACTGTTGATCACCATCCATATTTTAACCTTTAGTAACATCCCAAAGATTTAAACAGAAAGAACTCTTATAAATGTTAATAAAAATTATTTGAAAAACTTTTATTAGACACCTATGTAAACATTTGTCGTTAAGTTTCACAAATTGGTGAAAATATAAGAAGGAAAAAAACGAAAAAGAATTTTAAAAGGTTCATTTGCCAAATTCAAGATTTTCATATTTTTTCTTTTGTACGGTAAACCTTATCAATATGCGAGGATGGATGGTTCCCCAGCACTTTTTTTAGATTTTGTCCCCGGACTTTTTAAATATTTAACTTTTTTAAATAAAAAATAAATCATATTTTTTACTTCATTGAACTTCAAATCAATTTTTTTAAAAAAATCGTATCAATCCCCCTCTGACACTTGTACCACGTGGGGGCAGAGTCTATAACAACAGTTTTCGATTCCGCCATATAACTACTCGTATAGGCATACCTTCATATAAAGAAAGGTAGGCCGCATCGATCAAGCCGATTATTAACCCATTCCGCCGCTGACCGTGAAGGGAATGTCGCCCTTAACTGCAGGCTATTTCGTTCACATTACTCCCAGGGGAATCGTGTTATGGGCTATAAATGACCTACCATGGTATAGGAAAGTGAGTCGCGTCGATCAGGTCGTTTGTTAACCCATTTTACCCTCTGTGTCAACCTTGGTGACAAGCAGTATACACTTCCACTCCAATAATTCTATGGAAAATCAGCCTTCGTGGATAAATGACATAACATTGAGTAGAGGAAGGTAGGCCGCGTCAATCAGATTGACCATTTATACACTCTCCCTCTGACCTTCCTACCACGTGGGGTCCAAAGTATTCATGAACCAATTATTACGGTACAGAGTGGCTTCTACCTACCAGATAGATTATTTTTCTATGTAAGATATAAGTAACAACTCTGTCAAAATTCATCTTCCTGGGTATACAGAAAGTTAGAAAATTAGTGATGAGTCAGTGGATAAGTGGCAAGGATTTTTACTTTGGGCAGTTAGAGTTTGAATTTTTGAAAATGAACATCCGTTCTTTGTGAGCAATTTTGGCTTAAAATGCCATGCTCCATGCCAAATTTAATTTTCATATTTGTTGTAGTACGGAATATCCCGTTATCCAATCATATTTTCACCATTTTGACATATATTTGATAATTTTTTGACACTAATTTCGCCATTTTAATGTTATTTTTACAAATATGATCATATTTTAGTTCATTTGGCAATATTTGATTCAATTGGCGAAAATTTTTATTCATTCGGTGAAATTTTAATTTATTTGGCGATGTGTTTATTAACTTGGCGTAGGTTTTATTTATTTGGCAATATTTTGGCGATATTTAGTAATCAGCCAAACAGAATGCTCCGGATTACATAATATTAAAATTTTCCATTGTTTCAATTTTATATTTTACATTGTTACATGTTCTCCATGTTAATCCTATGGGAAGGTTTCTAAAAAATCGTTATTTTGGCATTTCGAGTTCGAATTTTTAAAAATCCTTTCGTAGTGCATATCTACGGCCCAAGATGAATCTGTGCTCCAAATTTCAGCACTCTAGGTCTTTTAGATCTGTAGATACCCAAACTAACGTCGCTACAAACATCGAAAAAGGGGTTTTACAACCCCTTAAATACGTTCGATTTGAACAAAAATAGCTTACTTTTCCTATTTAAGGTATAAGTAACAAATTTGCCAAATTTCATCTTCATAGATATACGGTAAGTTGAAGAATTAGTGATGAGTGAATGAGTGGGGATTTCGCATTTATATATATAGATTTACTTTATAAAGACGGTTTGCTTCTAAATACAGAGATCACATAAATTACTTGTTTAAAAAGAAATGTAGGAGAAAAAAAAACGACACTTAAAATTAATTTTATGATCAACCTTCTTATATTAGCAAACTAATTTACACACATTAATAAATTTATAAAAAAACAAAACACGAATTCCAATTATTGGCGGATTGATTCGACACATAGAATCCCCTAAAGAATAAAGCACCTAATACTTAGCTAACACGCATTGATTAATGAAAGTAGTTACCGAATAAACATCAATTAATTAATTCTTCGACCACACAACAGCAAAAAAAAAAATGGCGGACCTCTTTGCACCGAACATGGCAGCCTCCTAATTAAGATCTTAAAAGATCTAAGGAATTCGGCTGAATAGAACCGGATTGATCAGTTCCAGACGCACTAGTTCCAGAAACTTTCCAGACGCACTTAGAATTAGGCGGGTTGGCAGCCAAGTGGCGTAAGTCCAAAATTAGGGTTCCCATATAAGAGCGTTTAAAGTTTGCAACTCGCCTTGTCTATAATTCTAAGTGGAATAACATTTGACTAATTATTGTGAAACATATTGAACTGGAACCCGCACAACTTGGCAAAATGTTAGATTCAGTTGACTAGTATCTAAAAATGATGTTCGTTCATTTTTGGGTTGTTTTGGATTTGTACCACTTGGCAAATAACTCGCCCATTTGTAGCTGGGAGGTCACTTGATAAATTATGTATTTCTCTGCGATTTATGATGTATATTCTATGTGGAATGAATGGAGGACGATGCTCAAATATTAGGAAATATTGGTTGCATATTTCCTAATGATATTATTGTAGTTAGTTTCTATGTTAATCAACTATTATAAATCCAATGTACGGATTTTAAATATTACATAAATCTAAAGATGTGTTTTAGGGATTTTTAGTTTGTTGAGTTTGGAAAAATATATTTTTTTTAATTTATGAGGTATGATTTTTAAAATAAAATTAGTTCAATACTTATTAAAATTAGTTTTAAACTGCATCGAGACCATAATTATTGGAAACTGATCCATTGGTGTACACGAGTTCTGAATTTGTTTTTACGTTATAAATATCACTGTTGCTTAAAAAAATTAAATTATTAAAAACTTCATTTAACTTGAATTGCAAAATATCGTACGTACCAGTTAAACGTTTTTATTCTTGACAAATGATATTTTTATATTTAATTATTTTTATATATATTATCTAACTACTATAGGTACGATTAATTTTGTTTATCCAAATATGGAACAGGCAAAATAATTTTTTTTATCAAGATTTATAACCGGGAATAATCAACTATTCACAAAGAACTTCGCAAAGTAAATTTTGAATATTAAATTTATACAATATGTAAAGTATTCAAAATTCACATTTGTGAATGTTTACAATTTCAGATTCTAAAGCATATTAATATGTTAAAATTTCAAAATCAACATAATTGGAAATATTAAAAACATATACAATATCATTTGTTAGCTCAACGTATATTGATTTTATTGTCCTATGAATCAAGCTTCCCACTCAGTTTCCTCAATGTTTATTTCTGGATATTTGATTACATTTTACACAACATCATTCAATATACCACTTAGATAGGAATTATAAATAAATACTACTTAAAAATAACATTTCTTTTTTCAATTCTTTAAAATCGTACACGTCATAACGAGTGTGAACGCTTTTCTTCTAAACGGCTTCTGTACGTCCTGTTTCACTGCGTGTAGAGTTTATATGCCGTGAAAATCAATGGACAGCCAGAGTTTTTCGTCGGAATAGTAATATGCTCAAAATTTGAAAACATATATATGTCAATAATTAACAAATATTCAGGGCATAAATAAGTTAATTAATATCATAAATGGATGTGTCTTTATACAGGAAATTTTTAAATATTTGCTATTTCAAAAAAAAAAAATCTCCTTAAAGAAAATTGTCTTTGTAAAATAAATTGCATTAAATTACAATATATATTCATTCTTATACTCATTAATTTAAATAAAAATAAATTCAATGCAATTTACAATTTTTCACTAGTTACCTTTGTTTCAATTAATTAATAAATAAAATAAATTTATATATTTTAATAAAATATTTATTTTTATCTGAAATCATAAGAATATTTCAGCATATTTCAGATTATATTAACTAATTGTATGTAAATACATATATTTAAATTAAAATATGGAATTAATGATTTTTTTAATTAATTTCAATCAAACAAAAAATTTCAATTAATAAAGTTAATATTTGTTTAATCGGTATAAAATTAGAATTTCATAATGAGTTACAAAAATAAAAAAATTATTATATCAAATAATTATAACTTGTTTTAAAGAACAATAAGAAGATTGTGTTATATTAAATTTCATTATACGATGAAAAACTAATTCTTAAGCAAAAGCAGTATATCTTTTTTTTTTACTACTTTTGCTATCTTAGTTTTTTAACTACCTATATTTTATTATCTAATTATACAATTAACCTTATTACCTCGTTGTAGGATTAAGGTTAACTAAAAATTTATGTGTTGCCCCGATTATTTATTTTTGTATATTTATTAACGTATGTGTATCGAAAGGCGTTTAAATCTCTTCTGTCAACTAGGAAATAGTTTGCAAACTTATCCTGCATTTACACTTTTAAACCTGACAATCTAACCTTCAGATTTTAACATTGACACATTTTTTTCAAATATTTTAGGATATTATGTAAATTTCTAGTTGGTAGGTAGCTCATCTCAGTTTCAAAGGAATTTCATAAAAGGCTGAATTTACAAAACGAATAAAAACTAAGAGTAAAGGTCTAATTGTCATTGTTTAGAAATATCGTCAGAAAAGTGGATAAAGGCGTTCAGCTGGTAATCAGAGTATTGCTAGTTCAATCCCGTGCAATGGACTTGACAAAGAAAAGTAAAAAAGTATTGAACTTGTGATCGGTGGGTTGCCAGCTTCGCGACAAAAATACTAGAAAGTCGTCCAGAACATCCAACAAATTATACTGGCATGAATACGGGACTGGTGCTTGATAAATCTGATCGGGGTCCAAAGTCCTGACACCTATTGAAGGCGCGGATGCCAGCTTAGGTGTTATCCTCGTCGTCTCACCATAGTACAAAAATACAAGGCATCATTCCCGGGTCTTTCCTTCGAGATAGGCCCTAACCGTCGCCAATAGCCCACTGTGCAGCTCTAGAGCGACGTTATTTAACCAAACCAAACCTTAATTCATAATCCCCGTTACTCCAAACCACGGACTCAGCAGCCGTAGTGAAAGCTGCTTGGCGACAAAACTAGGCTCAGGTACTCTAATCAATTTCTGTTTTTAAACAATTTCACATTTTGAAATGAATCGCTGAAATTTTGTCGCCAATGTTTGAAGTTATGTGATATGCGAAGACGATATATGTTAACATATTCATACGTCGGAATATTCAGCAAGTGGCTACCAACGGTTGTTTTCACTTGAAAGAACTTGAACGAATTCCGTGGCAAAAAAAAAGGCAGCTGCAACGAGAAACCAATTCAACTGTGGAAAGCACTACCACTTAATTTCGACAAAATGTCGATTTATTTTTACGACTCCATTGTCTGTTGGTGTCTTTCCAGCTAGAAATCAGCTCCAGAGTAAGAGGGACGGGATGCGATATCCTGGCGATTCAGCGCGCTCCCAATGACACCCCCAGGTGTGGGAAAGTGCGTTCGAAAACACGGAAGAAGTGCAATTTCCAACACTTCTCGAAATGCGAGGGACTGTTATTGCCCTGACGAGGCAGATGGCGGTTGCAATCGAAAAGGGGACATATACTACCTCCCTGGTAACTGTATCCGTGTTTCTCTGTTTCACCCCCCCCCCCTCTTGATTGTTTCCAAGTCCCCCTTCCCTTTATCGGCGTGAATCAGAAGAGTAGACTAAAGGAATACTTTAATTCCAAATCTAATTTTTATGAGGCCTTCCATAAATTTTGAGACCTATAGCATAATGTAGGTAGGGGACAAGGAGAAGATTGCCATACAAACCCTAAACTCCTCTTTTTTTAAATAAGTTAAAATATCCCTATTTTTAACAAACTTAAGCGCGCCAACCAATTTCGAAAATCGCACCTTGGAACTGGTTCTCAATTCGAATGTTAGGTATTTTTTTAATGTATGTTCGCGCATGGTTTCTGTTCTAATTCAGATATTTGAATAACATTCTTCTTTTTTTTTGGATAGGGGATATCTCCCTTTAGTACCTTTTGTAACAAATATTCGGTTATACGGTATTTCGAAATCAAGAATTTTCAATTAATCGGACCATTTGCAAATAATTAGCGACCGATTTCAAAAATTATTATTTTGTTATATAGAGAAAATCCACATTGGCAACAACAAATTTGAAAAAAATTCATTATCTGGGTTTTATTTATCCGGAAATATAAATTAACTGGACTTTTTTTTTAATTCCAATTTAATTTTTTTTTCATTGTTGAATAGGGATCGTTATAAAAAATATACATCGTTGGGAAAATATAGTTTTGTTTACACATTAACATTTGTTAAACCTAACACACATTTATTAAATTGGATCAGAAATGTGGAAAAAAGTGAGCAACAACTTGAATTTCTTGGTGAATAATAGCAGGGTGTGAAGACCCCTGATGAATTAAAAACTTAAAAGGGAAAAGAAAATCTTTTTAAAAAAACAAAAAAACAACTTTAAAAAAAGCGCTAAAAAGTTTAAAAAAAAATTATTTTACGAACAAGTTGAAAAAATTTAAATATTTATTTCTTACTTTTTAGCGTTTTTTCTTAAAATTCGTTTCTTTTTTAATTTTTTTTTTTTTTTTATGAAATAAAAAGTTTCCTAACTACAAAAAAAGGAACAAATATTGCTGAACAAAATTGTGCAGTGCAACATTGCATTATTCTTAATAAATATTCCCTATTGTAAGTCAATGTGCTAGAGAAAGTGCCATTCAGTTTCCTTTCAATTATCCAATTCAGTTTTGTACAGTGATTTTTAATCTGTTTAGGATTGGCTCCAAATAAATATTGAGGGATTTATTGGGATAACATTTATGTGGTATGAGTGCACCGGATTTTCAAGTACATAATTAAAAAATACTCTTTCATTAGGAAAATTTATTTTTTTACTTTTTAAACTATTTAAAATAACCCAAAATTGTTAGCAATTATCACATACAAACGCATTTAGTAACGAAAATGCATTTTATTAAAATCTAGCTAGAACTTCACATGTGTCACATCTTAAAGTTATTCTTCTATTAAAAATGTCCGATTAAATTTTGGAGTATTCGCTGAATTAAAACAAATTAAAATTTTAATTCTAAGAGCATATCCAGTTTTGCACCATACACACATTATTAGTTACACCACACTAGAGAGAGGGAAACGAGGGAAACAACTTTTAAAAATGAAAAGAATATGAGAGTAGAAGAATTTGCAAACGTATAATACCTTAAGTGCATTTGATACGAGTATTATCCATATTTTTATTGGCTTTAGAAATGTAAGAATTTGACCTAACTTCAACCGTAATTTCCAATCCGTTTCACCGATGTGTTTATCTTGAATTAGAATAACAAATAGCGCTATCTTATTTCTCGAAGAACAAAACAAACACCCACCAACACAAGAGCAATCTTCAAAAGTTTGCGAATGATACTAAACATATTTAATGCATCCATGGAATCTCTGATAAATCCATATAAACCCCAACACACGAACTAATCGTATAACTTTAAAAGTCGCCTTCTCCCAAAAGAAAAAGAAATCTTCTCCAATAAGTGTAAATGAGCTGTGAGAAACGCCCATTTCCTAAATGTTCGATTTGCATACCGTCCGAAGAAACTTTCCTTAAAACGCAGCTTGGAGGCATCCGCTGCAAAAACTTCTTCCGGGGGAAAAGAACGTGCGGTGATTCCAAAATGGCGTTTCCTGTTCGTCTTATTTGCATCGAGAGCGGCATCATTACTGGAAACGGCATCGCAAAAAAGCCCCCTTCTCGACACTCACTTTCATAAGAATCCCCGCTTTTGTAGGATGGCGGATTAAGAATCCATCCGCGCCGTTATAAACCTTTGGCGTTCCTTTCTTGTGTTCCCGCGCTGCCTCCGTATCATTTCGAAAAGTTCTAGGATTTTTTTATTTCCGTTTTGGCGGGAAGTGGTATAAAATGGATGGGGACGTGGGCAGCATTAAATTGAAAAGAAAAGAGGGGAAGGGATTATCTGGGAATGAGATTTATCGAGTTTTGAAATCATTATTTTCGAACGTTTTATGAGGGGCCTGGGTTGCTGGATTTGATTCCAGCAGGTAACTTTCTTTCATAATGTGATCCCAGATAGAAATTCTGCGTTAATTGTGTATGGAACAAAATTTAGAAGTAATCCCTTAAGTTTATAAAAAAAATGTACTTGCTTGTTATAAATTGCATCCCAAATTAAACAAAATTCTATAGATCTTCAGAAACTTTGCAAGCTTATCATTACAGTTGAAAACTTATAATATACTTCAGATGATCTTTTTACTTTGAACAATGGGGAATTACTATGTTAAATCATGATCATAAAGATTAAGAGATTTTGAACGGCTTTGGGAGAAAAATACTTTATTTCATATTAAATCTTCCATATATTTTACAAACAATGACATTCAATCATTCCATTTCATTTCGAATTATAATTTTTTTTTACGTTAATTAAAATTTTAAGTTTAAACATCAAATACTCTTTATTGCAATACATTTTTTTTGTAACAATTTTTTTTTATTTAAAAGAAAACGAGCCATGGTAATCTTCAATGCATTCCTCAGTTGCTAATGTGAGAATCTGTGTTTAAACTTTTCTATAAGGAGAGGGGGGGATTACAACTAAAAACACATTGCTCTAAATTTACATTAATAAACTCATAAACGTGACCGTTTCTAGGAATGCAGATCATCCTTAATAGTAAGGTGTAATTTTTTTTTGAAAAAAAGTAAATAAAAATAGGATTCGATTCAAATAAATTTTTTTAATCAGATATTCCTCAGAATTTAAAAATTTTTTAATCAGATTTTTTCTTAAAACGTTTAATTACTCTACAGATATGGGTTTAGTAAATACCCAGTGGGTAGGGTGCATAAAAATGGGTATTTGCGCACCTCTGCCTCATGTAAATTACCCGTCCCAAATTACATCTTTCGAGCATTCGTTAGATGGATTTTAGGATTTATTTTGTTTCCTTGCTACTTTCATACCTGCCAAGGTGTAAAAAAACATGATTTTTTTAAATATCACAATGATGCATTTATGAAATGTATATACATTTTGTAGCATATTATATTTTACTAACCATTCTAAAGTCATATTTTATACTCAAGTTTTTACACACTTTGAGCATTTATGAAAGAAAAAAAATACCCAGGTATTCAAGATATATATACTTCTATATATTATTCAAGAATTTAAACCGAATTTTCTGAAGTTATTAAGCAAACTCGTATTAAATATTTATAAGCTTATCACATTAGTTTTATTATATTCAATATTTTTTACTAATACTATTTTTTTTAACTACTTCAAACCCTACCATTCTATAAGGTCAACGTTAACTTTTGGTTCATAAAATCAATATTAAAGATGGAATTGTTAGCTGATGTGTTTTTTAACTCCAGAAAGAAGATGGGTAACTATTCATCGACTTGGAAAATTGAAAAACTGTTTCAGTG
This sequence comes from Troglohyphantes excavatus, assembly GCA_963932185.1. Taxonomy (NCBI): domain Eukaryota; kingdom Metazoa; phylum Arthropoda; class Arachnida; order Araneae; family Linyphiidae; genus Troglohyphantes; species Troglohyphantes excavatus. The sequence continues at coordinate 51,124,362 of OZ010675.1, forward strand.
GCGAAACCAAGTTCAAGTAACTCCTCTTTAATAGTCTCGACGCTAATGTACATTCCTTAATATAACCTTAAGGGTTCTCTCGCTTTTTGAGTTTATAAGTGTGGCACGGTATACCTTTCGAATCGAGGATATTTGTAGCATGCATGTAATCTATCTCGTTGAAGACCTTCAAATTAATGTCTCCCCCGAAGCCTTTCCAGTGAGGTTGCTTAAACCAGCATCCTTCAGGGATTTGGTAATAACAATAATAGGAGGGCTTTTGTTATTAGCCTGAGGAACCACTGTGAAGGGTGTCGTGTCTGTAGTATCCATGTTTATTGTGATGTTTTCGCCGACCTCTAAAGTGGCGAATTTATTAGCAACTTCCAGAGTCTCGCAATCCCTACACCGTTTAAAAGTTTTCTTGTGAGTAATGAATTCCGCTCCTTTTTCTATTTCAACCACCTTCTCCTGCGGTTTTTCTAACTGTACTAGATGGAGCCTGGAGTGAGCTATTCTCACACCATTCTTCCCTCTCCCTAAAAAGAATACCAATTTTGCTCTTGCTGAGATTTGGAGCAATTCTGCAGCAAAAAGTTGTAACTGTTTGATATCCTAATGCACTCATGTTGAAGTGAACAATTAAGGGGTCCCTGCCATCCGAAATATAAACCTGCGAACTCCCATCGGGATGCCTTACCAATCTAACGTCTTAATCCTAACCGCTGAAAGCGAATCATCTTCTACAGCAGAAGGGATCCTTAAAGAGGAATCCGTAAAAGATGTGGAAAGAGGAGTGGACATGGCTTATACCAGGGCCAAGCCAAGAAATAAATATTCAACTTATGCCAGGCAGAAGGAAGCTAACCAAACCACCCTTCGGGGAATTGGCAGCTAATGATAGTTTCGCCTAAGAAACGGGGACCCGCTCTGTAGAGTTAGACTATCATCGAACTCCTTGGACTTACAAAAAATTAAGAAAGAGTAAAACGAGCTCAGGATCTTCGGCGGAAACTCGTCCGAGAGCGGGTGCACCGGGGACTTGGGAGCTGTTCTCGATCACGACCTCTCTTCACGAGATCAGCACTCTATTGTATAGACCCTTCAAGATTTCGTTCTGTATATACAAGAACACTAGCCGCCACATTTGCATAACGCTGTCTTCAGCTGGATTCTCTATCTGATCGAACGCCTGGTTGGAAATATGGCTTGTTTGGTTTGCTTAAGCCATATTCGACAGGAAGGATCACCAGCCGCCGCATGTTGCCTGGTTTGTTTAGAACTTGTTCGCTTAGTTTGTTTGAGCGGGTTTGGTTTGGTTTTGTTAATTAACATCGCACTAGAGCTGCACAGTGGGCTATTGGCGACGGTTCGGGGTCAATCTCGAAGGAAAGACCCGGGAACACATACACACATGCACCTCGTTATTTCAGAACCATGGTCTGATAACAAGGAAACACATGAACTGGCACCCAACGCCTTCAATAGACGTCGGGACTTTGGACCCCGATCAGATTTATCGTGCACCAGTCCCGTATACACGCCAGTATAATTTGTTGGATATTCTGGACGACTTTCTAGTATTTTTGTAGCGAAGCTGGCAACCCTCCGATCGCAAGATCACTACTTTTTTACTTTCTATGTCAAGTCCATTGCACGGATTCGAACCACCAATCCTCTGATTAGTAGCTGAACGCCTTACCAACTGAGCAACTGGTGCTCTTGTTTGAGCGGGAATTGACAGGAATTGTCGCCACAACAAGAATTTTTAACCATGATCAGATGACGGGATTACATCTGAGCTTGCACCTAAAGTAGCCTCGATAGGCGCCAGAACATTAAACATATTTAATCAGATAAATTGACGATAATTTTAGACGACTTTTGTAATTTAGGAACGAACTGGTAGCCCTCTAATCGTAAGATCGCTTCAGCTTCACTTTTGGTGAGTCCGCTTCGATTCGAACTCACAATCCTCCGATTGCTAGCCGGATACTGTTTGTTCCACAGGATCACCGCGCCCTTTTTTTAGGCCAACAGCATGCGGTGTTCCCTGGTGGTCATCCTCCCTATTACTAACCACATCCAATGATGCTCTCAAAGTTCGAGATGATTCCATGCCACAACCCTCTCCTACAATAATGAGTCGAGTGTTCTACCACTGGGCCACCCACCAGTTTGTGTATTTATTGAATTGCAAATAACACAATTTCCTGGTTCAAAATTAAGAGGTAGTGTTCCCAGATCTATCCTTCGAGGTAGATCCTGATCCGTCACCAAGGGCCTCCATGGCCCAGTGAATAAAGGCGTCAGCTGGAAATAAGAGGATTCCTGGTTCGATCCTGTGCGACGGACTTCACAAAGAAAATTAAAAAAGTAGTGATCTTGGGATCGGAGGGTTGCCAGCTTCGCTACAAAATACTAGAAAAGTCGTTCAGAACATCCACAAAAATTATCGGCGGAGTATACAGGACTGGTGCACGATAAATCTGATCGGGGTCCAAAGTCCTGACGTCTCACAGCGGGGTATTGACCTCAAAAGCTGGCCAAAAGTCCATTTTTTAAAATTAAGAATTTTGAATTAAACCATATGATAAAAAACTATCTAAAGTACAATGCTGCACCACTGTTTTTTTATTTTAACTGTATTTTCTGTGGCAACATTAGCGCTAAACTTAGAAAACTTGTAAACGGTGCATATTTGTACAAATATTTTGTAAATACTTTTTTCAGAACTATTTTATTTAAATTCTGCTAATATTTTTAGTTGACTACGATAAAAAATGAATATAATATTATGTTTGATAACTTTTTTGTGTACTTTTACAATAAATTTTTTTATAGTGCATTTTGAATGTAAATTTTTAAATATTTCATAAACACGAAAACATTTGTTAACTTTCTTCACTTAACTTCACTATACTGAATAGTACAGAGTGATAAAGTAACTATTCTTCTACACGGTAGTACAAAAATTTCCACCATCTTTTTCCCCCTTTAGATTTTATGAGGCTTTTTCTGAGCGTTCACCAAAATCTTTAGAACGTCTCTTTCGAGTGCACCTGGATATTCACTGTGTGACAAAGCGAACATACATTGAATGCTTATCTAAATACTTCACAAGACGTGTTTTACAACAGTACAGTGTGGGGAACCTGTAAGTATACAATTGCGCAAGTGTCATAGTCTGAAAACCCCAACCACAGAATCTCTCTTCTTTAAATTATCGGTTGTGCGGCTGCGGCGGTAATAAATTACAAGCTCTAGTTGGGGAACTCTTTCCGACCCCTTCCTTCGTGTGTTGATTATTGGAAATTCTTTTCAATCGAACAGCAAAAGAGGAATGTGACCTTAAACCCGACACTCCGAGTGTTTATATGTGCTGCCCAAGTTTCATCCGCCCAAGAGGAACGAGTAAATACGCAGTAGGATAGACTTCATTCTTCTGCTCTGTATCTCCGAGAAAAATAGTACATTCTGCTCTGTATCTTCAAGGAAAACTAATATCAAATAGCTTTTTGTTCATGGATCCAACATCTGCAGGTTCGAATTTTGATATCTTGTAGAAAATATTCCTTTTATTTGATTGCATGTGAAAATATTCCTTTTATTTGATTGCATGTGAAAATATTAATTAAAGAAAGTTTGAAAATAATAAGGATGTAACATAATTGAATAATATTAAGACATCGTTATGCAAAATAAAAAAATTTACTGTCTTTAATTTTTTGGCTGTAAGAAATAACACCTTTAATAATGGGAATGCACATAATATCGTTTTTTAATGACTAACCAGAGGTGGCGCCACTAGGGGGGCTGGGGGGGGCTGTAGCCCCCCCGTCGGGCAAGCCAAGCCCCCCCATCGGGCAAAATTCTGAAGTTTGTCGGGGGAAAGCGTTATTTTAATTATTAAAACCAAATTTTAATGAAAAGTTGAGTCGAATTTGCTTTTTTAATGAAATGAATCTGGGTCATAAACCCGACAGAGCTAATTCCGACAAGCAGGTCACAATCCCGACAAAACTATAATTCCGACAGACCGAAATCCCGACAGCCTGTGGTGGCCGAATGGTTAGGAGTTCGGACAAGCACTCGATAGGTACAATTTTCTATCTCTAGCTTGTGTGTAGCGATTCAGTAATCGGAGAGTTGTCAAATCCGTTCCTTTCGACACCAAAAAAATATCCACCGCGTATAAGGGACTAGTGCACTCGAGTTAATCTGATTGTGGTCCGATGTCTTGACGTTTATTGAGGTAGATGAGTTGATCTCGTCATCTAACCGTGGTTCAAAAATACGATCAGACAGTGTTCTCTGGTCTTTTCTTCCATATAAACCCTGATCCTTCGCCAATAACCCCCCACTGTGCAGCTCTAGTTCAATGTTAATTCAACCAACCTATTCTAACAAACTAATTTCTCGACAATATTGTTAACCTATATAAACAAATTCTATAAACCAATATTTATTATTTTAGATAAAATTATCAGTATTTCTATTATTTCACAGTTTTTTATACAAGGTTATGTAAGGTTAAGTAGGGTTTCATGTATACTAAACTTATTGTTATCATAGTTTCAATTACATTATTTGCTACATATTTTACAATAAAAAGCAACCCCAAAATTTCAAACTAAAACCCATGTTTCAAAATATCACCATTAAAAAATTTAATATTATTCCAAATCATAATCTAAAGAAATATATGATCATATAATTAAAACATCATACCATCATGCACACGATATTTTATTACGCATATCATTGATTTTGTGCCAAAAAACAATCGCAATTTATTAAAACCATGCGGCGAAAGTATTTTTAAAAACTCTTATTAAGTCGGCCATCAATAAGAATTTCAATGAAACTATTGCTAATACTCAGTGGCGGATTTAAAGAACGGTAAATATACAATTAGACAATGCCATTTGGGCCCCTGCAAGTATCAGTCAGAGAAAAAAAATAAGGACTTGAGGAAAAATATACTTTACAAGTTTTAGGAAGTAAAGTGGTTAAAATGAATTTGTCAATTTATATCATTAATGAATTTATTTTATAAAAGGAAAACTTCAAAAAGTTAGCATGCGTGTCGAAAATGTGCATTAACGAAAATATTTTGTGATCGTACAAAAATTGAAGAACACGATTAAAAATGTAATTTAAAGTAAAAGATTTCATGTTAAAATGTAAAAAATTAAAGTTCCTTTTTTAAAAATGTTCTTTTAAGACAACATAAATCTTAACAGTGCTTATTTCACATGCCATATTTTTTTTTCTACTGTTGCATTTATTTTGAGCGTATGAGCTGGATATGATTTAGAAAGTTCAGTACTATAGGCCCTACATCACTAAAGAGGACCCTCTCGTAAAAATAGTCTCGAAAAATAAAAAATATCGCAAAATAAGTTTATTATTCATTTAAAATACGACTTAATTCTCACTTTTTTGGATAAATTGCTGAACATTACATTAATAATAATAACAATTTTGTCAAGTATTCGCCGGGCCCCCAAATCAGTCCCTGCGTATGAGACACGAGTCATTTTGTTTTGAGCAAAGAGCAGAGCCACAGCTCAGACGTGGAACCAGAAACGAAGGCCTATTCAGACGGCAGTAGCCATACGCGCATTGCCGCAAGCCTGATTGTTTGTTCCCTATAATCTCCCAGCTATCCAAAGCCGGTCTATGCAAAGAGTAGGTCTATGGTCCTGGGGACAAAGCATCCCTCGTTGTAAAAGTTTAACCTTGAGGAGGTCAGCTACAAGATTTGGTAGACAAAAGACAAAATCGCCTTTGGGGGTGTTGGAGTGTTTTTCGAAGAGGGGGGAGGTATATATGTATAGCGCCGCTATCTCCCCTAAAAAAAAGAGATGGCAGTGAATGGTCAGCTACAGGGCCGTCTCGACTCTCGAGAGTAAAAAGTGTCGTGCGTGAAGGATATCGAGACGGGCCCTACTTGTAGAAGTAAGATTATGGTCCAGTTCTATTTTGTCGTTGGTGAAAGGCAAACCGTTTTTTTAAAGAGGAAAATTGTAGAGTGTCAACATTGCATTAAGATTTCAACTGTACTAATTCGGAAAGGTGAGATGTCTTAATAATTCAAGTGAAAAAATGTCTTATAAAATTTTTATTTGTGCCTGTGGCTACTTAATATTACATTTATTTCGTTCAAAAAGAAGTCCTACCGTTTATTTATTTTTATGTTTTCCGTATTTAGAAGAACCAAGCTAGTTTTGTCATTACTATTTAAGTATAGAAGATTTATTTAACCAATAAATTGTTTCGTAGTATGAGCTAGGTTTAGAAATGACGTTTATTTCAATTTTTGTTGCCACAAATTTTGTGCAATTTCATACTATTTAGAATTTAAAAATAAAATATAATTATGGGAAACCTTTTTTTATCATTAAAATTTTTTTCGTATATTGTTATATATAAAAAAATCAATTCAGAAGAAATCAGATCATATTCTAAAGATGCAGTCATGGTTCAAGACGGCGGTCCTAAATTAAAAATGGGCAATCGTAAATCCATTAAATTGTCAATTAATCCTACTAGTTAAACGTCTATAAAATAAGGTATCAGGATAGGAACACCATATTATGCTTTTAAGAGGATTGATTCCGACATTATAACTCTGTTGCAAATGACAATTTTTATCTCGTTTGATAAGAAATTAGGAATATAAATAAAAATAAAATACTGCAGACTTTTTACGTCATGAAGTTCTCCAATACATATAACTACTGCTGCAGCTCTATTCTCTGAAAAGAATTTCATAAGAAATGGCTCAATAGAAAAATTATTGCATAGGAATAGTCTCAATTTCATTGCTAGAGATACAGCCTTTTATAAGTATTTAAAAGAGTTCCCACTGTTTATAGATTTAAAAAAACCCACTAAATTAGATGACAGAAAAAAAGCGCTAAAACATAGCACCGTTTTACGTTGCATTGCTATCAACAAAAAATTAATTAATTTCGTAAAAGCATGAGGATTTTACAAAAAATACTTGCATAATATAGTGATTTACCACATTTCGTTTTACCCTCACTATACTTACTTTGTATTTATTTTATTTGTTGCCTTCTCGCCGTCCCTTCTTTGAACAAACCTACCTCTTCAAATGGTTACATTTATAAAGGTTTTGAAAACATTTTGAGTACGATTTATACAGTTTTTTTTTTTTTTTTTGGCACTTATCTTTTCTCCATGATTGCAACCCAGAATATTCAGAACACTACAATTATTTAATAATTAATATATAAATATTATAAGCCTTTTGTTTCAAATATTTATCTCAACAAATTTATTTCGTTATTTGTGAATATTTTATACTCTTATATGCACATTTTACGTCGAGGATATTAGCCCCCCTGTCGGGGAATTCTAGCCCCCCCGTCGGGCAATTCCTAGCGCCACCACTGTGACTAACTGGCAAAAAAGTATGACATTGTACAATATATTGCTTTTATTCGAAAAATATTTTTAATAAAAGAACAACTTTATTTAAAGTAAGAAAAGTAGCACAAAGACATACTGATAGGTCTACCATAACTATTTTTTTAATTTTAGGACCATCAGGAATTACATTTTCAACTAGAAAATGTCTTTTTGATATTATGAGAAACTGCCCTGAAAAAGGTATCATAAAAAAGTTCAACTACATGGAACGTTATATAATATCAAAGCCCTCCTTTCCTGATGAAGAAAAAAAGCAATTTAAACATAAAATGTCGGTCTTGAAATCCAGATTTAAAAGTAAATGGCTTGCAGTTAATATGTCAGAAGAAAAATTTCTAAAGAAACAACAAAAATGGTTGGAACTTTCAATCGAAATTCCCACAAAAAAAAATCGCTTGTCGACCTTCGAAATTATTTGATGGGTTAAGTGATCGCAGTAAAATACGCAAAACCAAGGAGCTAAGAGAAAAAGCCAAATCCGAAGAATTAATCTATGCCACTCAAATGAAACTACGAGAAACTGGAAATATCGAGGGTTCAAAAGTAGTAAAGAATATCACAAAGTCTCCCTTAAGAGCAGCCAAATACAGAAAAGCATTTGTTAGCCACAGTGCTGAACAAAAAAAGTCACAGATAACACCAATTCGTGCTTTGACAATTTTCGTGGAAGCTGGGTTATCACGTAAACGATATGAAGTAGTAAGAACTAGTGACAAAAACCTATTTCTTTAGATTAAGAAATAATGATATCCTGCTCCAAACACGTATCAAATAATTTCTACTGGTACTAACCGAAATACAACTTCGAGCTTCATACGAGTGAGCGAATAATCACATATTTGTGAAAGGCTTTAAATACGTTTATATTGATGAAATAAAATCGCTAGAACTTATTTACAAATAGGGATGTGATGGTTCCGAGCAATCACAGTACAAACAAAGATTTGAGAATAGTTGCGATTCCGATGCGAATATCTTTCAATCTGCTTTAGCGCCTCTTTAATTAAGAGGTTTAAAAAACACAAATTTATTGCTATGGAAAATTACTACACTATCGTCACTGCGATATTCAGGCCCATCAGGATAAGATTTATACATGAAAGAGCAGATATCACAAATGAAAAAATACAATACATAAAAAATCAAATAAAAAATTTATAAGAAACCCAATGTTTTTTTTAATTTCTTGCAAAAAATATAACCTTGTATACATAATTAAAAATATATAGGTTATTATTTTTTTGTAAATATGCCTGACATATAGTTGCAAAAATAGACAACTCCACTTTAAAAAAAATTATATTTTTTATTATAATTATGTTCATCTAAAACTAATAATTATTAGTGAGTATCTAAAGGGTGGATAAAATATATATAAAACAAACTATTTAAATTTAGAAAGTTTGAAAATAGCGCAATATAAGCATTACTAAAAATTAAACATTCTTGGTTTGTTTGGATATGTCTTGTTTTGCAGCTGTAGAGGTAACTTGTTTGAATTTTCAACTTATTTTAAAAAAAATTATTTTAATATGTAATTTTAAAGTAGAAAATTCAATAAAATAATTTTGGCCACCTTTTTGGGTCAAATACCCCTATGTGCGTCTGTTGAAGACGTTGGGTGCAAGCTCAGGTGTTGCCATCGTTATCTGACCATGGTTCAAAAATACAAGGCATTGTTCCCGGGTCTTTCCTTCGAGATAGACCCCGAACCGTCGCCAATAGCCCACTGTGCAGCTCTAATGCGACGTTAATTGACCAAACCAAACCTTCGAGATAGGCTCCGAAACGTCGCCAATAAACCACTGTGCAGCTCTAGTGCGACGTAAATATATAACAAAACCAATCAACCATTATATTGATTATAGAAAACAAATCACGAGATCATGCTATATTCTCATACAGTTCACGTGAAAGTAGGGTTCTGTGGCTTACTGACAGATGAGCAAAATTTCGAATCTGTAGGCATTTTTTCATTTATACTTCCAACACATCCTTATATTTGCAAAAAAAATTTTTTTTTATTTATATCAGTAAAGAAGGTTTTCAAAAATCGTCCTAATGCTTTAAATTTGAAAATTATTTCAAAAAAGAGATTTTTTTTATAAACATATATTGTGTACCACTGGAAAAACTGAAATACTCGAACGGATATACACGTTTGTATGGGATACACGTTGTAACGGATATACCCGTTTTGTAATATACTTAATAAGACATTTTCATTAATCATTTTTATGTAAAACTACTGTATGTTTCAAGAGGCAATTAACAAAATTGGATAAATCTTAATAGAATAGTGAATTTTGTAGACTGGAGACATATTTGGCTAAATTTTCAGATATCTAAAATAACATTCAATCCTTTCACATTCATTTATAGTACTTTATGTTCAACGTTACAAATTTCATGTCGCCAAACAATGAGTACTCAACCTTCTCTCCCTCTATTTTCAAAAGTATAATTACCCCCAAAATCTTTTGCATATTAAAAAATTAACATTCCAAAACAATTTATGCTAAACATAATTTTCCGTAACTTTTATAGTTGTGTAAAAATGTAAACTAAATAACAATAAGAGTAACGTTAAATTGCAAAAAGCGTTTTTGTTAAATTAACAAAATGACAATTCCTGAATCTTTTAAATTAGTTTTTTTACATCTTTTTATTTTAACTATTGTAGTTTTTTTTATTGAAACATTAATTATTTTAGATATTTTAATTTAAATCAACAAACAAAAAAACTTGTTTGCACATGAAAGCGGACACATCAATCTGTTTTTTAAAACATTAAAATGTCACCATTTTCTTTCTTATTATAGACTAAAACTTCACTAACAAACAGATTTACCTTTAGGTCCACTGCACACGTGGAAAAATGTGCGCGAACTTGGCGATTCGAGAATATAAGCCACATGGTTTGTATTCTATTATACCTTAAAACACAGAATAGGAACATTCAATAATAGCTAAAATAAAATAACTTAATATTTACAAATCGAATACTTAAAAAACAAACTTATCACAAAGTAACTACAATTTATTAGTTCAACAATAATCCCAGGAGCTACAAAGATGAAAAAAAAATATATTTATTTTACGACATCTACAAAAACAAAGCTTTTTTTTATGCATTTCTTCTTCAAGGCTAATGAATGAAGCCTTTAAAAACTGAAACAAGGTGTAGAACTTCAATGATCCTCAAGATGCAAGGCAAAACAAAGATTCTGCATACTGTAAAAACAAAATGAGCATAACTTCACTGCTTCAAATATTAACAATAATCACAATTAGCATTCAAAGGGTAAATATAATAGATCTAAGCATTAAGCATTGTATTAAAAAAGATAAGTATATAATTCAGAATAAATCATATTTAATAACTGAATGCTTATGGAGGAAAACATTTATTAAAATGCCTGCTCAGACACTAATTGTTCTAATGAAAATGTATATAAGCACTTATCAATGAAAATTATACTGCGATTCCTGCTACTTGGATATTGAAATCAGTAATTGAGAGTACTAACTAACCGCCTTTTTTTTAAGCTACACTATTCAAAATCATTAAAAACTATATAGAATATTTCAAAACTTTTAAACCAACAATAGAAACCAATGCCCTTGGAAACAAATAGGCTTAAATTGACAAAATAATTTTCCTTTTTAATACAAATTTTTTATAATATTACAGAACACAAATGATTTTACCAACTCTTCTTGTGCATCATTGGCAAACAGAAATATCCCTAATTCATTAAATAAAAAGTCAACTTTTTTAAAAAAAAAAGGAAAACCAACTTTTTAAGTATGGTTTTAGTAAATTGGCATAATTTCAAAAAGTTCTAATAAGTGCAAAATCAATATTAAATAATTCAATTTTTTCAACTTGTACGTCAAATTAAAAATTATTTTATACTTTTTAACACATTTTTATTAAAATCGGTTTTCTATTTTTAAAAAAAGATCACTTTATTTTTCCCTCTTTTCAGTTTTTTATTTAACAGAGGCGAAGCTCTCGGCTATTATTCTACAAGAAATTAAAGTTGTTGCTAACATTTCCGTTTTGTCCCTGATCCGGTTTAATAAATGTTGGGTAAACAAAGCATAATGTCTCAACAATGTATTGTAAAACAATCTTTATTGATAACAATAAATGATGGGTGAATGAAAATATTTTGAAATCAGAGAAACTATTTAAAAAAAAGTCTGGTTAACCGTTATTTCTGGATATATAACAACCGGATAATCAATGCATTTTTTTTACAAAAGAGGATTTTTCTCTTTCCAATAAAGGATAAATTTTCGAAATCGAACACTATCCTTTTTCAAACGGTCCTGTTAATTGAGGATTCCATTCCTGATAATAAAATGCAGGATAAACGGATATTTTTTTCAAAAAATGCTAAAGCGAGACATCCTCTATCCAGCAAAAAAAAAAAAATTCCAAATATCTTAATTGGAACCGAAATTTTGGAAGAACATACATTTTAAAAAAAGTAATAATAATAGTCAAATTGATAACCCATCTACTTTGGCAGTTTAGGTTGGCTCTCTGTTCAGTCAGTTAAAAATCGAAAACATTGAAATCTTATAACGAAGAGGATAATATGTATGGTTTAATTTTAATTAATCACTGCATGAAATATACAACTCTTTCTTTAATTCAGGCTAGGCTATTATGAAGTAGAACATTTTACTCATTCATAAGATTGGACGGAGTTCAAACTAAACTACATTTGGAAAAAGTTGTGTTTTTGCCATTGGATTAAACAATATTTTAATCGAATAATGAACAGTTATTTTCATGGCAAAACATATGAAACTTTTTATAATAAAAGAACTGATTGGAAATGAAATCATCACAGCAATTAACAGTGTAGGATCAATACATTTTTTTGTACATATTTTCCAAAAATAAAAAGTTTTTAAGGACTTTTCAATGACCTTAAAAGCAATTTGTAAGGTCCTTATTTTTTAATTCAAACAAGCTTTTAAACTTTACAGAATAAGCTTGTATACATTTATAAAGAAATTTAAAAAAAAGTATTTAAAGTACTTAGTAAACAAATATTTAAAAAATTAAAATTAATGAACATGAAATATTTAAAAGCAGATAAAATCTATAGGGTGCAAAGAAATAGTAGTTTTTGTTACTCAGGTCAGATACAAAGTTCTGTTTAATTCACATTAAGATCAAACATTTTTACTAGAGGCTTAGTGAAATGATTTAAATGATAGCCATTTCAAGGACTTTTTAAGTCTTTTGTAATTTGAAAGTTTAAGGACATTTTGGACAAAAATAGAGTTTTTAAGTACTTTTTGAAGGCCTTTATGGGCATGAAATAATCTAAGGACTTTTAAGGACCATAGATCCCTGCAATAACAGTTCAAAGAAATAGTCAGCAGATACACCATAAAAGTAAAACCAAATATTTGACTAAATACACATTCTACAATTTGTTTACTCTTTGACAATGCATTTTAAAAGATAATTTAATCGAATTTGTAAAAACATAAATAAGCTATCCATATATATTCCAAAATTTAAAAGTTTGTATAAATAAAATTGTCTTAAATCACTTATTAATATTTTTAAGAAAAACAAGTTTACCCATTAAAAGATTGTGAATACAAAATATTTTAAAACCCCAAGCAGTGAACAATAAATACCAAATAAATACATTTGTCTTATTTTAGAATACCTACCATAATGCATGCAACCTTCACATAAAATTCTTGAATAAAAAAAAGTCAAATTTGTAACATTTTAAAAAAGAAATAGACTATCATGTTCAAGAATGAAAAATGAACAAAGAATGTATAATTTTCACCATTTAAAATACTTTAAAAGTTATTTTTTGTATTTAAGTATAGCAGTAAGAAGATATTACTCATTTTATAGAATGACAAATTAAAGATAAACAAGAGATTACGTAAATAGACAATTCACTTCCCTCAACCAAGAGGAAAAATGCCTATACAAGAAATTAAAGCTAAACATAAAGAAATTGCACTGAGTTTATTAAAGATGAAATAACAATGAGAAATATTTCTTTAACTAAAAAGAACCAGAAGTATACCAGTTTAATCAGTTAATTGTGCAAAATAAATTCAAAACCTTTTAAGAAATTTCTGACAAACTTAGGAAATGGGTACGATTGCCCAATCAATGCAGAATTTAACAAGTGCACAGATGTGTTAAGTGCATTTTTCGTAAATTTGAAGTTAAGAGTGTGTTTAAATCCTCAAATTGTAGTCTAATATAGGACCTAATTGTGATATGTGAAAAGTATTTTAATTGGCAGAAGCCCCAGTTACTTGTTTTTCCATTCCAAATACTAAAAAATTCCAAATGGATGCCTTGAATCATTATTGAAATTCAATTATCACTTATTATATCTATGCACTGACATGTGCACATAGATATGTACAATTTTGATTGCTTCTCATTGAAACAATAAAAATACTTTATACTCATTATATGTGTTTGTTGTGTCTGTGCTTGGCTAATACACCTCACACCAAAGTTTAGATACTGCTGTCGTATGCACATGAAATTTCAGTTAAAGCATTCACAGCAATGAAAATTTAATAGTGGTTTAGAACAATTAAAGACATAATTTCTTTAAAAATAATAGTTTGAATTAGTTAAATTTTTATATAAAATGAAATATTATGTATTATAAAGTAAAATGATGTGTGAATAAAGCTTAGAAAAGACTCCTTAATTGTGTGATAAAATTTGGTAATATGCAAATGTTTGCAAGTGACGTCATCAACATAAAACATAAAGAGAGAAAGCAACATTTCAACACTGAATGGCCGAAAGCTAGGCAGGTTACTTCAGATGAAATTGCAAAATTGTGGAAATTAAATTCGGAAAGTCTACTGCTGATATTGCTTCAAACTTGAAAACATCAAAATGTATTTTAATTAAGAGGAGAAAAATATATTCTAAAATTTCATTCCGGAACGCAGCAAGTGACCAGCAGAAGGGACAACAGTGATTCGAAGAATGGCAGCTTTGCAAAAAAAAGTCTGTACAACAAAATCAGATTACATCTGGCCTTTGTGTTTCGAAGAATACAATTCTCGGAAGGTTTAAAGATTGTAAAACACTGGTTTATCGGAAACTCCAAAAGAAACCGGCTTTAAAATACCGTGTCACATAGCTTCAAAGATTGGACTGGTTTCATATTTATATGTCCTATACAAATAAATGGTATTCGTCATCTTCAGTGATGAGAAAAAAAAAGTAACCTAGTCCTGATGGCTGGGCTAATTACTGGCAAGATCTGAGGAAGGAAATATGCCTTGCTGCCAGCTTTATCCATCAGCAAAGCAGTAGATCAGTGATGATTTGGGATACATTTTGCTTCAACGAACAATTAACCTTACAGATCTTCAGTGGTCGTCAAACTCAATAGGTATATTGGCATAATAGAGATTGATTTGGTACCATTTACTGAAACATTGTTTTCCAGTGGCATTTTCAAAAAAACAATGCTTTATCCCATGTTTCCAATGCAACAAAACAGTGATTTTACTCACACAATATATCTATGTAGAATTGGACAGAATGTAGTGCAGATCTTAATCCAATAAAACATCTGAAAAATACTTGTCCAACAAGTGTGTGCTGATTTTGAACAGTTCTCTAATGTCACAGAACTGAAGTCAGCCATAGAACACATTTGTTACAATAGTAAGCCAGAGATTATGAAACAGCTCAATCTTTTAATGAATAAATGCATTGGGTCAAATGTAGGGATGAACCGGATAGTAGTTTTGCCGGATATCGGATATCCGGCGCACATTACAAACCGGATATCGGATATCCGATATCCGAACTGGATTTTGCAGGATATCGGATATCCGAACTGGATTTTGCCGGATATCCGATCGGATATCCGGCAGTTTATTTTTTATGAAAATAACTTCTCATACACACTAGAAAAAACGGAAATCGGTCATAAATTTAAAAATATTTTTTTATTCTGTAATATTTCCCAATTCTTCATTTTTAAAGTGATACCAAAATTGAATAAACATTCAAAAAACTTTTTTATTTACAAAGGGTCATTCTAGGGTGCTGCTAACAATGGTCGTATGTTTTGTACATTTTACACTTAATTTCTGAATAATTGTAATTTTACCATATGCCCTTTCATTCCAAACATAAAATCTCAAGTTTGCTTAAACTTTTGAGAAGTTTATGTTTTAATTCAACTTTATATTAGTTGTGAGATGTGATGACCCTCCACCATAACGATTCGTTAAAAATATAATTTTAAAGTTAAAAATTTGAAAAAAAGTGGGTTCTTTAAAGTCTCTATTGGTTAAAGGGAGAATCTGCATACTGTGAATACATTGGTAGAATTTTCAGGAAAATACTTAAAGCAAGAACAAAGAAAATTGATCGCCACAAAAAAAAATCTTTGCTGTTTTATTCATCCGGATATCCGGCATGGAAAATCGGATATCCGGCACTTTACTTTCGGATATCGGATAGTTACCGTATAGTTAAAAAGCAGCCGGATAGGCCGGATACCGGACAGTTACCGGATATCCGTTTCATCCCTAGTCAAATGCAATGTTCCTAAGAAAAAACGGCAGAGCTACTTCTCACTCAACTGCTCTTATTTTCTTTAAATTCAAGATTTATCTAAACTTTTGGGACAATGTTATTTTGTTAAGCATAAATTACAAAATATTAATTGATGTTAATTTTAATTTATCACTGTTACAAAACAATAATTTAGTACTGTAATGTGTGTAATAATAAATTTATAATTGTTTTTGTAAACATATACTCTAACTTTTTAAGCAATTTCAGTGTTCACTCTAGGCGTTTTTTGAAGGGCGGTCCGCCCTGCCCGCCCTTTTTTCATCTCAATAGCGCCCTTGTGCCCCTTTTTTCGAAAATGCCGCCCTCTTTTGAAAAAGTTCCGCCCCTCTTGCCCTTTTCAATCAAGCACAAGCATCATTGCTTCCCTATTTGTCTTTAAAAAAGGCATCGATTAAAAAAAATTGCGTGTAAATTTTAATTAAATGAATTATGACAGTAGAAAAACAAACTACTTTGCGCGTGTTGTGAAATCGCGGTGATTCCGCGGTAATTTCGAGCACGGGGCATTCTACAAATCCTATTGGTTGCCTGTGCCTGCATATGAAATTTTAAGGTGTTTTTTTTAAAAGAGAAGGTGGTTTGGGACTAGGTTGGGATTGGTTTGCAAGACTAGTCATTTTATTACCAAATTTTGAATTTAAGTAGCCTTTTTATCAGTTTTGTAAAAGGTCTGATTCCTACTTAGAAATTTGGTTTTTAGGGAAAACAATAATTTTAAAATGTCAAATTTTAGATTTTAAATAATATTTTCATAAAGAGACATCAATTTTGTACGGGTCTTTCCTTCGAGATAGGCCGTTAATGCCGAGATAGGGCGCGCAATGTCAACCAACAAATCGGAACTTTTTTTTTGTTTGGTCACGGGTCCGATGTGTCAATGTGTGGTCACGCCCACACGAAATTTTTTTTTAAAAGTGCCCTTTTAAAAACAAGAAGGGCCTTTTCAAAAATGGGGTGCCCTTTTACTGCCAACAGCGCCCTGCCCCTTTTTATTTCTAGAGTGAACACTGCAATTTGCAACTTTTTTCCCAGTTTCCGGACTTTTGGCGCACAGTGTAGACTTACTAGTTATAACTATCTTTTAAGGATTTTGGCATTTAGTAATTTAAACCATTGAATATCACTTACAACATTTTCCAGCTTTTCATATCACTAAAATTTGAACAATCAATTAGAATATCATATTAAGAAACAAATTTGCATAATTTATAATTGTTTTATTATAAATAAAAAAATTTAAACTTACAATTAAAACAGATATTTCTTTAAAATAAATTATAAAACTTCACTGATACCAATTCAAATTTTAGTAAATTTCCTTGTTATTCTAAAATAAAGTAAAAGTGCATTTTCAACAATCAAAAATTTAATGAAATTGAAATTTATTAACAGCATAGTTTTTAATAACGTTTTGTCTTTTTATAGTATTTAGAATCTTAAATTATTACTAAAATAGATATATATATTAAAAAAATTGGAAAGTATTTTTTTCAAAGATTTAATAAGATATTTGTGCAACTGTAAAAGATAGTTTAAATACACTCAATGTACAAATAACCCTTACAAATGAACCCCAGTTGCCCAGTGGATAAAGGTGTTCGCAAGTTAATCAGAGGATTGCGAGTTCGAGCCTGAATGATGGACTAGACAAACAAAAGTAAAAATGCAGTGATCTTGCAATTGGAGAGTTAACAGCTTCGCCACTAAAATAGTAGAAGGGCGTTTAGAAACAACCAATAAATTCTACTGGCATGCACACGAGACTGGTGCACGATAAATCTGATCATTGTCCAATGTTCCGGCGCCTATTGCATTGGGTGTCAGCTCAGGTGTTTCCTCTTCATCTGACCTTTGTTCAAAAATATCAAGGTACATGTATGAATGTGTGTGTGGCTGTGAAAAGTCTCAATACGAGGACAAAAATAGGCAGCCGGAAACGTATAAATCAATCAACCCTTACAATTTGCAAAGGAACTAAGAAGGATATATGTCACCAAACAAATTTAAAGAAGCATCCACTTAGTTAAATAATGTTTTAAATTGACATATCCAAGCATACCAAACCAAAAGAAATAAAATACACACCATAATACTAAGTACTTTGTTCTTTTCGTGTGATGTATTCTACTATGTCCCTGGGCCTCAATAGCTTCTCTGCATCCGCATCAGGTATTTCAAAATTAAAGTCATCTTCAATATTCATTATTAGTTCCACATGATCTAAGCTATCGAGGCCTAAGTCATTCATGAAATGGGATTCCAGAGTTAACTGAAAAAAATACATTATTCATTAAAGGGTGTTTTTATTAATTAAAAGAAAAAAAAATTATTACAATATACTACCAAACATGAAATATACATTAATAAATTAAAGTACCATTTGTGGATACTCAAATATGTATTTTTGTTTATAAAATCGCAAAAGACTGTAAATAGTTTAATTGGTATTAAATATGAAAAATAAATATTTTTGTAACTATTTAAAAAAAATTTCACTAGTCCTTCAATTTCCAATGTTTTTTCTTTATTATTCACAACATGAATATAAATGGCAAATTTAACCTTTTTTATAAAACTGGAATAAGGCAATATAATTGTTCTTTGATGATCTTTTGAAAAAACATATTTAATTTGCTGATAAGAATTAAATGTGGCTTATTAGCTAACTAATTTTTTGTGTGAATAAAGATTTCACAATAGTTTGGCTATTACAAAAAGAAAAGCTTACATAAAACTTGAGACATAATTAAAAAGGTTTAAAGAAATCTACAAAGTCAAATCTCTTAAAAATAACAAATACTTCATATTTATGCTGAAAAAGAAGGCTTTTGGTTAAAAATAATATGATATTACAGTTTAAATGTGATATTTTATACTGAATATTAAGATTTTTAAATCATGTAGGGGTTTTACATAAATCCGGTTGCCCTGATACTTTTAAGTCAGCCCTTGAATGCAACAGTATCAGTGAAATAAATCCATGTAAAAAAAATATTATGAAATGCAAAGCTTAAACTTTGATAAATAAGGAGCATAAACTATTTTTATGCAAATTACTTTATCTTTTTAGAGTATGAATTTGGGTTTATCCTTATATACTTGCAATAGTGGTTAAGACCGTGATAGACAGTATCAAAGGCTTTTAAGTGCATCCTCAGCTATGTTACAGTATGTAACTTAAAGTATGTATTAAACAATAATCACTCAAGTTAAGATAAATAACTCCTAAATAATAACTTTAATTACCTTATCCGCAGGGATTTTGTCAAATGTTTTACAGACATGCAAGACCTTTGCACTTATATCTTCTGCAGTAAGTGAAATATCAGCAGAATAGCTTCTTGATGATGTAACTAACATACAAGATACCTAAAAAAAATACAAAATGTGAAATAACTGTTCCTACTAATAGACGCATTTCTATTAGAATATAAAACAATTTACAGCAAATTGACTTTTTCATTAAATCAAGCTTCATTTAAACTAAAATTATTTATTTTATTGTTTACTGTTAATATTAGGGATGAAACGGATATCCGGACGATTTTTAAAAATTTCACATTGCATTTTTAAAAGAAGTTATGCATTTTGGCATATTTAATCTTATTTTATATAATAAAATACAATATCCCAGAATTGTGCATTACGAGTCTTGTACAAAATTAAAAAAATAAAATAACTTCGATCGGATTCTCCAATTTAGAATAGATCTTGAATTGTTGCTAATTCAACTATTGGATGCTGAAATGCATGGTTAATCGAACAAACTAACCATGTTATTCGGTATGTTTGTAGTTGAAATAGTCTCGCACTACAGCTACACAATGCGCTATATTATTGGGCATAACGATGCATAATTTTAAGACATGGTTAGAAGAGTAGTGTTCCTGTTATGCGTTTTTCAAAGGGCGCCGCGCCTTGCCCTTTTTTTTGTAAGTGCCGATGCGCCCTGCCCTTTTTAGAAGTGAAAAATGTGCCCTGCCTTTTTTTCAGTATCTTTGCGCCCTGTAATTAAAAAATATTTTTCCGCAAAAATGTAGGTCTGTAGGATTGCCTTGGTATCCCAATCGTACCCTCAACCCACATGACATTTGCCCATTCCTATAATCAATCTTCACGTCAGAAAAATAGTGATCTTTTTATCCCTTTTGTCTGAATATTTGCGATCTTCGTCAAACGAGGATATCACACGAAATTTAAGATGGTTATAACTCTTAATTTCGTTTGTCTCTGACGAATGCAACTTCCAGATGGCTCTTTTAAGAATTTTTTCATTCATAAAAAAAACCCATAAAATTGTAGAAATTCACTAAATGCGATCTCTTTTGAAAGACTTAATCCTTTTGCATCTGATAAATAAACGTTTATACTTCACCACTTTCTTATTTCATCGTGATTTGATTTGCACTACATAACAAAATTGCATTAAATTTTTCGAAAATATAATTTAATTTACGAAATGGAAGTTTAGGACTTGTTATTTGGAGTTATAAAAATTGATTTTTGGAAGAAGCTTGTTTCTTTTTGTTTGGTGTTAACGTTCTAATTTGTTTTACTGCTGAAATATTTTGTTAATTTTTTTTTTATTTGAAACTTATCTCTCTCTTCCCCTTTTATGAAATTTGAGAATCAAAAAACTTTTTAACAAAGAACTTTAGAAAAATTTGAGGATTTCAAAAATTTTATTTTTTGAAAAAAAAATTTTTTAAATGAAAGCACTACTATTAGAGATTTTTTATGTAATGAGTTTACGGTGCAGTTTTTTAATTTTATTTTTTGTGAAATTTTACACCTTTCTAAAAAAACACTAAATTATACAAACTTTAAAAAAGAAAACATTCTGGCTCTGCTGAAAAACAATCCAGTTAAAAGTAACGAAAGTGCCCTTTCAGTCAACAGAAAGTGCCCTTTTACATAACAAAAAGTGCCCTTTTACATAACAAAAAGTGCCCTTTTACATAACAAAAAGTGCCCTTTTTGACAAATCCCCCCATGCCCTTTTTTAAAACTATGTGAACACTATAGAAGAGCATACCTACACCCTAGCTGACATCCCATGCACCTCATACTGCCATATAAGTTTGGAAAATGGATCATAATCTTTCAATGATTCATAATTATTTTCTAAATTCTTCACAGAAGACCTGTATGTGTATAGCTTGGTTAGAAGAACAATAAGATCATAATATTAGTTAAAAGTTTACTCCTTGTTATTCAAATTAAAATAGCCTTGCGGAGGAGACTGGTACATTAATTACCATGATTCAAAAGTCCTGTCATTGATGGTGTGGAGTTGGAGTGGTGCGCCAGCTCGAGTGTTATTGCCATCATACGACTGGCTTAAAATTATGAAGTATTATTTGTGGGTCTTTCCTCTAGGATCCTTCCTTAACAGTTACCAAAAGCTTATTATCTTTAATGTGATGTTTATAACCAAACAATCTCCCATACAAAATAAAAAAAAAATCATAAAAACTGTACTAATATTTTGATTTCTAACAAATTATGATGTACAAAAATCTACAATTATCTTTGTGGTTGTTAAAAGCAGTTTTTCTAAAAAATTGATCTTTTGTCACTTCTTCACCAACTATTGTCTCTTCATTAGATTCTCTTTAATTTTACAAAGCGTATAGAAATCATAGAATTGAGTTTTCACAATTTTAAATATACTTTTATATTTTAAGCTATCTCTCCAGTTTAGACATGTTTATAACACTTTAAGAAAGTCGCTACATTGCACTGTTAGAAATAAAAGGTAAATTAAGAATAAAGTAAATTAAGCAGTATTTCATTTATACACATTAAAATATTAATAACTCTCATTTTGCAACAAAAATAATCAACTCTGAAAAAACATAAACATCGTAAATTGCATGCGTTATACTATACCTTATCTTTACTAAGCGCACTTTCCTGCAACTTATGAAAATTATGAGTTTTTATGGCAGTACAAATTGGAGCACGAATCTTCGTGAGACTGTTAGTTAAAAACCTTACTTTTGTAGTGTGTACATTTAATAATTTTGTTAAGACAAATCCTAACCGGAATGCAGAGGAACCCATTTTGAAGCAGAAAAACACACAAAAATGAACTTGGTTGGAGGTGAAAGTTTAAGTTTATGCCAATCAAGTACACAAATAATTAAATACTTTTTAAATATGGCAACGATAAAAAGACAATTTATACAAACTAAACAGTAAGATTATGCATTAATAAAAAGCAAAAACCATTTAATAATTATGAAAATACGAATTTTATCTAAGTAACACAATATTCAACTGTAATACAATTTTAAGCAAGCTATGTATAAGCCTTTATTCAATTTTGTGAACATTGATGCGGTAGTTTATAATGAACTGAAAAGAAATCAAGAATAAAATTAATATTTTTTTTATTCTATGAAAAGTTTTGTTTTTATTTTAAAATTAATACTTTTGGTTAAAAAATGACTGTTGTGGACAATTATGCCGAAACAATGAGATCTTATTTCCAAAGTAACAGTCGTATTAAAGAATATCCAGCCCATTCTTCGAAAGTCCACTCCATTAATTGGAGTGCCGATGGTCGTCGCTTAGCATCTGGCAGTTACGACAGAACTGTTTGCCTGTTCGTTCTCGAAAGAGATAGATTGGTAGGTCATCTAATTTTTAAAACTTAATTATAGTATTTAAATATTTATTGATTTTTATTAAATTCGCAAATTTTAAATAACACGTGATCAAAATAACACGTAATTTGGCGGGAAAGTTTATCGGCCACCTGCTTTCATTTCAATCTCGTTGTCAATTTGAAAATTGAGTAATAATGGAATCTGCAAATGGAAAGATTGTTCATACGGATCTCACAAATGCAGTAAGAGAATCTTCAAGTAAGGCATATGTGATAGGTGGTATATCAATTAAATTCCCGTACCAAGCTTACCCATCGCAAATAACGATGATGAACCAAATCATTAAATGTTTAAATAGAAAGGACAATTGTCTATTGGAATCGCCAACTGGAAGTGGAAAAAGTCTTGCTCTGCTATGTGCCTGCTTAGGTTGGCAGAAAAAATCCAAGAAAGCACTTCACGATTTGGAAATTGCTTTAGAAGCAAACATCGCTACTGCTCAAGCTGAAATGGACGCAGCAAACGATTCGGAAATTAAAGCTAATGAGGCTCGAGCAAAAGAATTGTTGGCAACATTGAAAACAGAAAGTTGTGCAGATGGCAGCGGTGAGCCTTCCAATGAAATTGATGTGACATTGAATTCCACTGTGTCAAGTTTGAAAATAAGAATGCAAAAAAAGGAAAAAGCAAAGAGAAGTATAATTTACATTGGGGACGACAATGAAGAAGATTTGGAGGATTTTCAGGTTATTAAGAAATTTAGGTCTAGCATCGGATCACCTGCTTCAAAGCCTTCAGATCACTCTACATCAGAAAGTGCTACGCTCCTAAAGCAAAAAAAAAGCGATTGTATGAATAAAACAGAAACCAAGCCTGAACACTCAAAATGTTCAGATTGTCCTTGTGATAAACTTAAATCCGAAAAAGGAACAGAGTCTGAGAACACTCCAATGAAAATTCCCATTATTTACTTTGGAACCAGAACTCACAAGCAAGTTGAGCAGATCATAAGGGAGCTGAAAAAGACCCCATACAGAGACACTCCAATGACAATCTTGTCCGGTCGCGAAAGGACTTGCATTCATCACAAAGCAATGCATGCCGAGAATAAAAACGAAGCCTGTGTGGAGTTAGTAAAAGCAGAAGGCGGTCCAGCGTGTCATTTTTACAAGCAGTCCAAGACTATCACTCATTCCCACCCGTCCCAGCTTTCGGATGCTTTCGATTTGGAAGAATTTGTCAGCATCTGCAGAAAAGCCCGAGCTTGCCCATATTATAGTTCTCGCGAACTACTTTCTGCATCTGAAATTATCTTTTGCCCTTACAACTACCTTGTTGACCCGCTTATCCGAAATGCAATATCCCTTAACATGAAAGGGAGCATACTTGTGATGGACGAAGCCCATAATATAGAAAATTCTGCGAGAGACGCTGCCAGCAGTAGTTTCTCTCTTGTGCAGTTAGAATCGGCAGTATCTAACTTGGAGATGGTTATCAAAACTAAAAAAGAAACTGCTGAGTGTTACCGCGCTATCGCCAAGATTTTATCAAACGTAGTGAAATGGCTGAAAGCCAATACTGAAAACTTAACTGATTATACAACATATGATTCCTCCACAAAAGTTTGGGCCGGTAATAACCTGATAGCCATTATGAATATCTTGGAGGTCGGACCTAGTTCTTTTCCGGATTTCAAAAAAAACTTCGAAGGTATTTTAGAAGATGAAAAGGATATAGGAGACCCAGAAACGAGAGATAACAAGGATGAACTTAAATTGCTAGGGACAACAATTTCATGTTTGGAGACACTGTTACAGACTCTAACTTACATGTATAAAAGTGAATTGATTTACATACCTGATTATCGGCTTTGTGTCACAAAAAAAAAGCCTCAGTTTAGAAGACAGAGTCTGCCTCAAAACCCATTTGAACTCTTGATGCAGTTCTCGTGTCTAAATCCTGCTGTAGCGTTTTCGGATCTTAGAGACATCACTCATTCTATAATCGTAGCATCCGGTACTCTATCCCCTTTGATCTCGTTCGAGTCCGAACTCGGCGTACTCTTTAAGTTAACAATGGAAGCGAATCATGTGGTGGCTAATGATAGAATGTGGGTTGGGACCATTGGTAGAGGTCCGAATAACACTTCCCTCTGTGCCACATACAATGTATCTGAAACTTATGCTTTTCAGGACGATGTTGGCAACTTGGTCTTCGAAATTTGCAGCGTAATTTTTCATGGGGTGTTGTGTTTCCTCCCTTCTTATAATATGCTCGAAAAACTCTGTACACGCTGGCAGCAGACGGGGATATGGGAGAAGTTGGAGTCACTGAAGGTGGTTTTGGCCGAGCCTCGTAGACAAAGGGACTTTGAGGACATTATAAAAAGTTTCTATGCGGCTGTTAAAGAAGACAGAAGAGGTGCCATTTTGTTTGCAGTGTGCCGTGGAAAAGTGAGTGAGGGTTTGGACTTTGCCGACGAGAATGCAAGGGCGGTTATTACTATCGGGATTCCTTTTCCGAACTATAAGGAAGCTCTAGTGAATCTGAAAAGAAAGTATAACGATATGCACCATGTCCAAAGAAAATTGATGAACGGTTCGGATTGGTACGAGACACAAGCCTTCCGTGCTTTGAATCAAGCACTAGGAAGATGTATACGTCACAGAAATGACTTTGGGGCTTTGATCATTGTAGATGAGCGCTTCCAAAAGAACGATCATTATCGGAATGCTTTATCGAAGTGGATTAGAGAACGTGTTGAAAAACATTCATCTTTTTCCACAGCCATGGGATCTTTGATTGCTTTTGCTGAAAGAACTGGTTTGAAAGAAGCTCCCCCTGAAGGAAATACTGTCGTAGTTTTGTAAAAATTGTTCTATTTGCGAAACTTGGTTTAAAATTACTTTTAATGGAAATTGAAGCGCATTTAAATTAAGAAACCACTGTTCGTTAATATATTTCTTATTTTCAATATTAGTTGGATATTTAACCTCTGTATTAAGGATATGACAAGCAGTGTTCACTCTAGGCGTTTTTTGAATGGCAGTCCGCCCTGCCCGCCCTTTTTTCATCTGTATAGCGCCCTCGTGCCCCTTTTTTCAAAAATGCCGCCCTCTGTTGAAATAATTCCGCCCCTCTTGCCCTTTTCAGTCAAGCACAAGCATCTTTGCTTCCCTAGCCGTCTTTAAAAAAGGCATCGATTAAAAAATGTGTGTGTAAATTGGAATTAAGTGAATTATGACAGTAGAAAAACAAACTTTTAACTACGCGTGTTGTATCGAGGTTATTTCGAGCACGAGGCTTTCCACGAATCCTATTGGTTGCCTGTACCCGCATATGAAATGCTATGTTTTTTTTTAACGTAAAGATGGTTTGGTTACAATTTTTGGCCTTTTATTACCAAATTTTAGATTTAAGTAGCCTTTTCATCAGTTTTGTAAGGGGTGTGATTAGGGCTACTTACAGATTTGGTTTTTAGCGAAAACATTAATTTTAAGTGTCAAATTTCGGATTTTAAGTAGTTTCTTCATAAAGAGACATCAATTTTTTACGGGTCTTTCCTTCAAAATAAGCCCCGAATCGTCACCAATATGCAGCTCTTGCGCAATATCATCAACAAATCGGAACTTTTTTTTTTGGTCACGGGTCCGATATATCAACGGGTAGCAACGTCCATCTCAAACTTTCTTTTAAAAAAATGCCCTTTTAAGAACAAGAAGTGCCTTTTAAAAAACGGGGTGCCCTTTTACAGCCAACAACGCCCTGCCCTTTTTTATTTCTAGAGTGAACACTGTGACAAGTATTCATCAAAAATGCTGAATACTTTTGATATTCAGCCAAATAGCTGGCAAAGAAAACGAATTTTAAAAAAAAAATTGCTTTTAATTAGTAACAAAAATTAGCTGAATTAAAATAAGTTTATGTGAAATGTACTATTTTTTAACGACTTTCAGAAATATGCAGATTTATTAATCGGGGATTAAACTTTAAAAAATGACTCAACCTAAACAGTAATTTTTTTTATATTGATAATGACAAAACAGGTGTTGATAATGATAGCATAATAAAAACTTCAATAAACACCACACGTCTCTCAACTATATATACAATAAATAATATTAAATTTAAAGATTTTTACTGAAAAAGGTTTTGTGTTTTAAGTTCAAATTATATTGACTATTGATTTAATATTTATTTTTATTATATTTAATAGTACTATTCTGCAGTGAATACTATACTACATAGTATTCTGATATTTTTACATCCTAAACCTTTACCTCGGGTACTTGGGTTATTTACCTATATAAATAATTTTAAAGGGAGTTGTTATTTGGCCGCCGAATATTCGGTATTTGACCAAAGTCAACCGAATATTAGACTGTTCGTCCAAATCACTAGCATTTGTCCCATTGCTACTCTGTATAAACTAATAATTAATGGATAAAAATTATAAATTTAATAAACAAAAATAGTTTAGCTCTCAAGAAAATGCTAATAAATAGTGCTACACTTCTTCTATTTTGTCATAGATGATAAAATCTCTTATTATATCATGCAAACTGTCAGATATGTAAAATCTTTTGTTTTTAGTAATTTTGTTACAATTATTATTGTTAAAAAAATTATTGAAATACTGTTTAATTTGGTCACTAAAATTCATTCATGCACTTTTTTGTACATTTGTTTTGACAAAATTAATGTAGTTTACCCTAATTTGATTTCATTCTATAATGAGAGGATATTTAAAGTTGTGTAAGTTTTCTCTTATGGTGTAATTTTTCTGAGTTTGGTGCCTAATTGACCTGCCCCATGTTTGAAAAAAATTCCAAAGTGTTCCGTCGTTAGCGAAATTATCTCTATTAAAAAGTTCTTGTAATAGTCAATAACAATGTATGTTAAATAACATTTATAAAATTCAATTACATTTTACAAATCAAAATGTGTGATCAATTTTTTATATTTTCATATTTAGCAATTGAATGAAAATTATATTATTTTTTGGATTATGATTTCTTTTTTAGCATAATTCCTACATTGCCAAAGAAAATTGTAAGTTAGATTATTGAAAATTTTGATAATATTAAATTTAATGTTAACAGAAAATTTATTCCGAAACCTTAAAAATACATACTTGTAACCAAACTACAAAAAGTTTAACAATTACAACTATCATTTTAAATGTATGAGAACCATTTATAATGAAAGTAAGATTTATTGTCTTGGTTGATTGTACAAATAGTATAATTTTCGTAGTTAAATAATATGAATAATCATTTCTTATTTTTTACTAATTGTGATCTATGAATATGTTAAATCTAATAAAGTTTATGTAAAAATTGCTTTTCTGCAATATAAAATAAAAATGTTGGATTAAATAAATTTTCTCTTTATTTCCCTGCATTTTAATCTGGTAGTATAAGTTTTCTCTAATATTCACCTTAAATCAAAACATTTTAATAGATCTGATTTAAAAATATATTGTTCATGTTACTTCTTATAGGCAAATTTCAGTCTTAAACATATATGCAAGTGTGATACATAGGGAATTCATTTTAATAAAGTTAACCTTTTATTATGTTTAACTTGCATGTACCTTTATGTTCTACATAGTAATTACTTTAATTTTTTAAAAACTTAGATGAAAAGTATTTATATAAACTTCTCTTTAATCTTTTATAATTTTAAAATCTTCTTTTCTAATCTTTTATTTTGTTTCCAAGTGAGTGATTATAATTAAATTTTTATGAACTGGTGAGTTACATGGTACAAGTTTAATGCATATTCCCAATTTAGCACTACATAAATGTTAATTTCTTTTATGCATAATCATGAATTAATAACGCCAGCTTTGGTTAGGAAGTAAACTAGTTTTGTGTATGTTTGCTCAATATAGCTATATGAATCAAAACAGGATTAATAAGAAAAATATTTAAAAAAAATTATACAACATTTTTTATCACTTAAGGAATTTTTTTCTTCTGAATTTTTAAAACGTGTATGAAGTTTATTTTGTCAGGGACCCAACAAGGTTGGTCCAGTTTAGGGTGTTTGATGTATGAAACAAGTTATTAAGAGTGCTAACTTTTGTCTCCTTCTTTATGCATCAGCATTAAATTTCTATTTATCCCTTACAAGATTTATAATTATCCTTTTGACAAAGGCATATTAGAACATATTGTTTTCAACGACAGTTCACAGGTATGAAAAGTGAGAGTAATGTACCCGAATTACAAGAGAAATCAAACATAATTGGTGTGATTCAATAGTTAACATTAATATATTAAAATAAGTTATAAACATGTTTGTAAATATAGAAACATAAAAAAAACGAATTATTTTGAATTTATAATTAATTGAACAGAGCATATTTTAAGGAATTTTAACTGGTGGGGCAAATTAAATTCTGCTAAAAGCAGAACCCCAGAAGTTAATGAAAACTTTGTACTTAAAACAGCAGGTTTTAAACTTAGTTTAAAATTATATGTTCTATAAAAAGTTAATTTAAAAGAAATGATTGAATTCACGAAATTTTCTAACAATTCATAAAAATATGTTTCATTTGTTATAATAATGCAAAATGTTTTTAATATTTAAAAAAAATCTAATGTTTTGTATTTAAAAATATATATTTCCTACATTTCCGCCACAAAATGTGCATTAATAACATTACATTAATAAGTAGCATTTACTTTATAAGATGAACAATACTATTCTATTTATTTGTATTCGAAAAATATTTCATTTTACAACACAAAAATAAGTAGTTTTAAATTTTTAAAAAACATAATACTTTCTTAAAACTTGTTATCATTTCTGAAAAATGTTTTTATATAATCTCTGCTTTTGTAAATTGCTGCTCCGACAACTTTTGTCGCTGTTCCTTCAGCTGCAGACATTTTAGCACTGAAGGGCGGTGATTGGAAAATGCTGTCCCTTCTCCATTTAAGACTATGATGAGTCTCTTATTAATTGTTTCGAGATTATCTGACTGCCTATGATCTGACATCAACATGTTGTAGCAGGAAATGACCCTTTCCACTTGCATGGAATGTGGTGCGTCAAAAAGTTAAAATTGCATGAATGGAACTCCACTTCCCTTATCCACTTACCCACATTTTTTTGAAAATATTAAATAATTCTTTTTCAAGATTAAAACAAATAAATTATTCTGGTGGGGAAATAGAAGTTTATTGTGAATCAGAGTTATTTATAGTATTATTAAAAAGAAAAGTGTCGGAAGCATTGCCGTTTTCACCGAAGCATGCACATCTAAAATAAAAATCTAAGATAAGTAGTTGATTAAAAAAAATAGTATTAAATGGCATTTACAAAAGTTTTGCTTATTTTTTTGCATCGGTTTGAAGTATTTTTTTTAAATCAAACTTTTAGACACTTTTTCATTTCTACCAACCTTTATTAAAGTTACTCATATATTTCATGTAACCTACGCATAAACGTAAGCTTGTATTGGGCTCGAGGTTCCCCCCCCCCCCCCCCCCCCATCATATAATTTTGAAAACTTTACGCCTCTGAACACCTACGAAATAAATATCCAATGAAAGATTTGGTGGCGAGACTAAGTCTTACTGTCCCAGAATGGCTTTTTATGTAAGATAGTTGGCATTAATCTGGCATATTACATTGTTAAAAAGTAATATATCCATTTTTTTTTAACTTTTTCATTAATTTATATTGGTATCAATATATTGAGAATATCTGAAAATAAAACATTTTCATAACAAATTTAATAAAAACTATTTAATCTCTTTTTGATCAAAGCAAGTAACGATTTTTTTTTTTTTAAATTAAATTATTTTATCCTTATTCTTGCTGTCGCTTCCAAAGAGTATAAATACAATAGAGAGCGCTCTCCATGTCAGACTCTGGCAAGGCCGCAAGGTCCACATTCATAAAAATCAGTCTTCATCACGTGGTTTTGCTGCCACACCCTACAAGCAGAAGTTCCGAAATTGGAGCAGTTTCTTCTTTTCGGCGATAGGGTGTTCCGTCGGTATTGAACTTCTAAACATCAGATATGTAGTTATTTACTTATTTTCAAACAATGTCCATTAAATATTTTCCTTTCATTAACGAAACGAAAATATCCTTTTGTTTGTGTTCAATTCTCTAAGAAACGAATGTCTTTATATTTCTAAGGTTTTATTGTTCATATTTTCTTATTGAAATATACAAAATAACAATTAAAAGAACTACGCTTATTGTGCATCTACATAAAAACAGACAAATATACAAGTAAAATACATAATTATATTTAAATTATAAATAACAAAAAAAACATGTTAAATTTCAACTATTTATTGAAGAATTTAAAGTAAGAAATGTAATCCCACCTCCCCCGCACACAAAAATAAACTTTTTAAAAAATTTACGTGGTTTTTTTTTATTGTACAATTAGGATTAAATTTTTTTTTGTCCGAAAAAAAGTAGTATCAATAAGCAAAAAATTATTAAAAACAAAATAAGTCATTTCTAAAAATAAAATTTACAAAACATTTATTTTAAAATTAAAGTTTTGTATAATTCGTCACTTCGTGTTATTTTAAATGTACAAAGTAAAGAAAACTCAACAATCCCATTATACTCCTAAATAGGAAGCATTCGAATTTGTAATTAACTTTTCAATAACTATATGTAATTAAGGTTAATTGAATACATTTGAATTATAAATTTAATGTAGTAAATTTTATACTGATAACATTGCAGAAACTAATTTGAAAATATATGTACATACTCATATGACATCCCTAATTAGAAAATAACAAAGACAAACGCAACATTCGAAAATGGAAAAAATAACTATTTAATTCTAATTAAAATAAAAACAAAATTAAATGAAAGCTATTACAGAATTTTGTAATACAACTGCTATATGTTATTTTTAGTAAATTCCGAAATGGCCTCTTTAATTTATGTGTTAAATTCCTTTAAAGTACCATTCTTCAAGAAACGATATTTAAATAGAAAATTAAACACAAAAACATATTACAATACTTTCGATTTCATTTAGATTTGAAAGTCGCCAAAGCATGCCAAGTAACACCGGCGCTCCGTAACGTGTTCAGAAAGTATTAAAAACCTTACAAAAACAAAATTTAATATTTACGAAACATCGAATTTGCTACCTAAGGAAAATACGAGACAGTAGTCTAATTTCCAATAAATATTTACTCAATTGAAACAGATTATATTCATAAAAATTAAGAAAAGAATTCGTAAACCTCATGTTAAGCAAAGTATTTTTGTTTATTTTACATGATTTTAAAATTTGGTTTGAAATAAAATGTTCAGAAAAACTTACCAATGGAATGTGTATGGACATCCTTTGCAAAATTTTTCATTACATCCATAAGCGGCACATGTAAGAACCATTTTCTGTTTTGTTTTGTGTGCGATCGACGTGAATCATCGCTGCTCCTATTGGAAATCTATTAGGAGGAAAATAACTTTTTCGCGCGGGCGGGGAATCTGGATACTGATCACGTGACTCGGTGATGGACTCTCGTAAATCGGCATTTTTATTCCTCTATTTTTATCATTACTCTATGGTCGTTTCACTCTAGACATTTAAGTACAAATAAAATTTAAAAAAGAAACTAAAGCATATTCATAATCTTTTGAGACTGGCTATAATTTCATATAGGTTATGCATTTTATTAAAAATTAGAGCTACCCCTTCCCAATAATTTTGAAAAATTTGGGCCTCTATTTATGTGTATTAAAGTTTGTAAATAATGACCCCTTCAAAATGTTATTAACATCGGGAAATATATTTTCTCCCAAAAGTAAAAATTAGAAATCTCTTTTAACAATACAAATAACATTTAGTTAAACTACACACCACAAAAGAAATCTACATAAAAAATAAATATAATTTACTTACTTTTTGTAGCTGTTAAATGCAGGTAAAAATATCTTTTAAAATTGAAGTGAAAAATCGGCCTAAGGAATGATACTGGAACGTCTAGTTTCTTAACAGGTTTTTTTTTGTACTGGAACCATACCAAAAGGATCCATTGAAATACTTTTCCACCCCCCACAACTCCAGGCCATATATTTGTACCCTAATCCCTTCAAACAAATACATGCCAAGAGTTTTCCCAACAATAAAAAAAACAGCTGGTGCCCACTTAAGAGATCTTGCATAGATAAGGAAGGGTGCAATAAAACGATTTTGAACAGTAGGCAGTCCGAAATATATTGTCAACTGCTCGACCACTCAATGCTGAACAAAAGGATTTTTGTGGATGGGAAATAGCTACTTGGGAGAGGGGCAGGGTGTGAAAGCTTTTTCCCCTCGTTAGGAAGAGTGTCAAAATCGGGCCTTTTCACAGGAATGGGGATGTCTCTGTCTAACGTCATTCTTTCCTATGCCACAGATTCAAGTTTATGTTTTTACTGTTGAAAATTGATTAAACAAAACTAAATTCCGGTGGGGCAAATCTGCATGACTGGTGGTGCATTTCTACACACTGGTAGGGAAAAATCCCCACCAACTCTATGTTAAAATAGGCCCTGAATTGAAAATATAGTGAATTAATATTAAACTAAAGAAGGAAGAATAAACCAAAAATGTATCGCATAAGCAGGTGAATAGAAGCAATATTGTGGTATGAGTTATTCTGACTTATAGAGTTACCCTGTTAAATGCAAAAATATTTAAAAAATGCTATATAATCTCAGATATTTCAATATCAAATAAATTCCCAATTGGACTAAAAATGGCGCAAATTGTGAAGTCAGAAGTAGTTTATATGCACAGCTAATAAAGTGTCATCAGTGATTAGAGGACCCCATTTACAACATGTGTTTTCAATATACATTTCTAAATTTTTGGATCGATCTCGCCCAAACTCGTACCTTTTAAAATATGTAAATATATCATTTACCGTTAATTTATTATGCATTTTTAAATGTACTTAGCCGTGTGTCAATGATTTAAATCAATTGATTTTTTTTTTAAATCATTGGTTTAACTTGATTGGTTATTTTTTTATAAAAAAAAATTATTAAGAAATTCTATTTGAAATAAAAAATCTCACTGAAAGTGCCTTTTTTATGATCACATAAATTTTTCTTCCTCATTCTGATTTTTTTCCCTGAAGTTTATTTTTCAATTGCCCATTCTTACCTATTCAAAGTCCTTCCAAGCACTTTTTTCCTTACTTTACACCCACCTTCAAGTTTTCTATCTAGAGCTAGACTGGACATTCCCATTTACAATGCCTTCTTATCCTATGTTACAATCTGTTGAACATGAGTGCTAAGACTTTCGTGCACTGAATTATTTTCTTTTCTTAAGAATCTCAAGTCTCTTCTTAAGTTTCAATTAATAAAATGTCTTCTGGGAAGAAAAAAAAAATCAAAGTTGGTTTAATTTTAATGATAAATTTGAAGTTGGTAAAAAAGGAAGTACAGCTATTAGTAAAAAACGTTGAATTCTTATAATAAAGCTAATGTGATAAGCTTGTTTATAAATATGTAATACGAGTTTGTTTAATAACTTTGCTCATAAATGTCTTCAGAATGGTCGTTAAAATATATGCTACAAAATAAATATACATTACATAAATACGTCATAGTGATTTATCTTTTTTTTTTAAATCGTGAATTTTTTACACTCTGGTAGGTATAAAAGTAGCAGAGAAAAAATTAAACCCCAAAATTATCCATTGACTACATTAGAAATTAAATACAACATGTAACGAATGCATGAAAGATGTAATTTGGGACAGGTATTTACATGAAGTAAGAGTATGTAAATGCCCATTTTTATGCACCCTACCCACTGGGTATTTACCAGACCCACATCTGTAAAGTAGCTAAACGTTTTAAGAAAAAATCCGAATTAAAATCAAGAAAATCTGATTTAAATTTTTAAAAAATCAAATAAAACCGATTTTTTTTTTTTTAAATATAATTTTTTTACATTCTGGTATTTGTCATTTTTTTTCGAGTAAATCGTAGCGTTGCTTTCATTCGCTCAAATAGGAGTAATACTACCTAATGAAAATATTATAATGGAATGGAAAGGAAATATTATAAATATGTTAATTTAAAGGTAATAGTTAAAAAATTATTTATTAAACAATTTTCCCTCTTAAATTATTTAGAAAAATATTTCAATATTGTAGGGCCAGGGTTAAAAAAAATTGTCAGTGCCCAGGCTCCCTTCAGCCTCATACAACAGACGCTATTGTTTTAAATATATTTATCTAAAAGTATATGTACATAATTAAAATTTCCTGTTTATAGTCATGTAGCAGGAATATAAATTGCCATGAAAGATATATATATATAGCAAAAACAAATCTATCTTGATGTTGGTCATTCATATAACAGTATACCGACTTTTTTTTATACTTTTAATAAGATTTTTAAAGAATTTTCTCGGAAGTCGTATATTAATTTTTATATCTAAGGTTTGCAACTGATTTTCAAGTTACATTTTCTCTTTTTAGTGCAAAGAACACACCTTCAAAGGGCACAGTGACAGTGTCGATCAACTCTGCTGGCACCCTTCTAATCCAGACATCTTATCTACGGCTAGTCTTGATAAAACGGTTAGGATATGGGATGCAAAATCACAGAAATCCATTGCAAATATCCAAACAAAAGGTGAGTATTTCCTCCAGAATATAATATTATATTTATAATATAGTTTTAGTTTGGCTGTATATTCCATTGTGTAAGAATTAGAGTTTTCCAGCTATTTGAATTTTCGAAAAAACGTTTAAATGTTAATCACAAAGTAATTTTCTAATTTGTATGACTGTAATGATTATTTGCTGGAATCGTTAAAAAATTTGTTACTTAACCATAACCATAATAAATCTTTAGAATTGAAGGGCTTTGTGTATATTTGTTATGAGTTGTCCACTTGTAAAAGCTGTTGTATGCACAAAATGCTTTTTTGGGTAAATCGTGAAAAAACTGTTAAAACTTAATTTATGTTTGTAAAAGTAAAGAAAAACTCTTTAAAATGTGTAAGTTCTCAGTTTACTGAATTATTTTTAATAGAAATTGAATATTTGCATTAAGCTCTGCTTTCATTTATTTTAGGAGAAAATATCAATATATGTTG
Organism: Troglohyphantes excavatus; assembly: GCA_963932185.1. Classification (NCBI taxonomy): domain Eukaryota; kingdom Metazoa; phylum Arthropoda; class Arachnida; order Araneae; family Linyphiidae; genus Troglohyphantes; species Troglohyphantes excavatus. The sequence continues at coordinate 51,160,156 of OZ010675.1, forward strand.
GGCCCCAAATGGTCAGACAATTGCAGTCGGAAATAAAGAAGACTTAGTTACATTTATCGATGTAAGAACACATAAAATAATTGCTGACCAGCAGTTCAAATTCGAAGTAAATGAGTTGTCTTGGAACAATGATAACTCCTATTTCTTCCTTACAAATGGACAAGGATGTATTTACATACTTTCGTAAGTATGAATTGCTTTTTTAAAACATTAATAGGGTAGTTTTACTGTAAGTCATTGTAGTTTTTGGAATGTGTATGCACATAAGCTGTTCAACAGTTGTGTGAAGCATTTGCAATGTTTAAACTTTCCCTCAGGCTAATGTGTAAAACATTGTCCTATCTACAAGTGTTAACCATCTTTGCCCTCACCATATAATTAAATCTTCTTATAGTTTTGGGACCACTCTTTAGTTGTCAATAAATTTATTTACTCTTTAACCGTGCAGCGAACTGGAGTAAGTAAAATCTCCTTTTTTGCCTTTTTCGAATTCTTGTAAGAAATGTTCCATGACCTCTCTTGTTTGGATTCAGGACACAATCAGAAATTGCAAACAAACAACCTTCCTAAGAAGTGTCAGGATTCCTTTAAACAAAATACTGTGGAAAGACATTTTTTTGGAATGGCCAGAGAAACATGCATTTCTGTTGTGCTCTCTTTCTTGAATGTATATCTTCAAAAATACCTAATTGTAAAATTTTCTTTTTAAAATTGAATATGTTTCTACCCTATTGTCCTGACCAACCATCTTAATTTTAAAACCTTTTTATTTAACTTTAAATTGGAGTCTTTACGTTTGTGTTATCGCTACTTCCATGCGATTAGGCCCCACAACCTTTTTAAGTGCAGGATATTTATTTTAGACATTGAGATCTATTAAATAAACATGCAAAATATAATTTTAAAAAATAGACATTTCTTCGATTGGGGACCAATTAGAATTGGCCACAAACATATAGTACAGGAAATGCCTATATTTTTTTTCTAGTAATGTGCAGGGTTGGTTCCTCTTTTTTCTATGACATACACTGTTTTGATAAATTATAGTAACTACATTATTATTTTTAGTGATTTAAGAGAATTCACAAAAAAAAAATTATTGGCATGTCTGTCTTAAAACAGCAGATATACTATTATCAATATTAAAAGTAAAAGGCGGTTTTCAAATATTCTGTTCATAAATTAAAATGATTTTTGTGTTATAAAAGGTTTAATTTTTGTGCCACCACTGACTATGAAAGGGTTAATTAAAAAAATTATCTTGTATCTTTCTGGATAAAAAAAACACAGAAAAGTGTGTATTCCATTCAAATTTTAAGTGTGTGCCTGTGTAATGAAAATAAGAATTTTAGTAATAATTATGACATTTAAGTAATAATTCGGAAGTTTATTTTCAAATGGAAACATTTTTCTGTCTAGTATTTAGCAGCCATAGCGAACGCTGTTAATACTATACAATAAAAGTGAATTACTTGAATATTGGTACCAAGCAGTGTTCACTATGGCTGCTAAATCACAACCAGGAAAATATTCCCTTTTAAAAATAAGCTCCTTAATTCATTCTGGAGTCTTCTAGAAATCCTGATTATCAACTATTTTAATTCTCTTTCCCAAACAATGCTTACAACAAGTATATTATCATTGTAGTTACCCTGAGCTTCAAATCAAGCAGATTTTGAATGCCCATCCTGCCAATTGCATCTGCATTGAGTTTGACAATACAGGGAAATACTTTGCAACAGGAAGTGTAGATGCCCTCGTCAGTTTGTGGGATGTCGAGACGTTGGTGTGTGTTCGAACGTTTTCCAGGTGCAAATTCAATTTACTCTTAGTTTCTACTAACTGTATCCAACATTAGTAATGTTTTTGTTCAGTGCTCGAAATTTCCGCAATCGTTTCAATTTATATTCTCTATAATGAAAAGTGCTAAATACTAATGAAACTAATGCTTGTTTTTTCAAAGTATTTTCCTAAGAGTTGTTGTGTATTTTGTTTCTCACATAAAGGTACAAATACAATGTAAAAAAAAACTGGTATTTTGTATATACACTGGTTAAAAAATAGCCTTGATTTTAAAATTCTGTACAAATTTAACCAAATAAAACCTGCTACTCTGAATAATAACTTCATATAAAAAAAGTTTTGGTAATTAAATTAATGTTTTTAATTTTTAAAAAATACATCAAGCAGAATAATTTTCTATATATTTTTTTTTTTTTTTAAATGTTATTAACATGGTTTGGTCATCTTAATAATAAAAGAAAATTTGTTTATGAACACTTTTATCTAAAAGTCCATATTAGCTATAATTTTATTACTTTTTAAATTGCATTATTAAAGCATTTCTTGCTTTAGCATGTATTTTTTACTTTGCTAGTTTAGATTTTATAGCAATTTCTTTAAAATATATTTTTTTCAGGCTTGAATGGCCTGTAAGGACAATCAGCTTCAGTCACGACAGCAGTATGCTTGCTTCTGCTTCTGAAGATCATTTGGTAGACATTGCAGATGTCAATACTGGTAAGAAACTAAGTTTGTTTCTGTAAAATATGCTTTAACACACAGACACTATTTTTTTTATTCTAAATTGTTTTCACTACTTGGAAGTTTAAATATTTTCCCCTTTGCATGGTCTTTTATAAATGTTGAATTCATGGTAAAGAGATAACTCGTAAGTGTACCCATTAAATTAAAAAAAAAAAATTGTAAAATAGAATATTTTTATAAATTAAAAAATTATGTGCATTGCTTGAAAAAACCCTGGACACAGAATATTAAGTATTCCATGAGCATCAGGGAGTTAAGGAATTCTCATTTATTATAAAAAAAATTGCCAAGAGAACTTGTATTTAAAATTCAACATTAAAAGCAGCTCTATCTAGTTTTTATCAAAACTCTATGCTAAATCCTACTATAAAATTAACCCTCCTGGCGGCAACGACGAGATATCTCGGAAACTTTTCTGTACGGGAAATGGCACACGACGAGTATACTCGTCTAGCTTTTCTACCCGCTGAGCGGCACCGACGAGTATACTCGTCTCTTATCTTTTTTCCTTCCCCCCAGACCTCCCATAGCTTACTAATTGGGGGGCTGGGCTGAAAGACATATGGAAGTTCTTTCCCCTGTTGGGGGAAGGACTCTATTCACTTTTGTAGAAGACGGCAATCTTTTAGTTATCTACTTGAGAAGCGTAAAGTGATGATTTAAAAACCTAGTATTGATTTTTTAAATTAATTTCAGATGTTGTCTCCCATTAAGTATTCGAATTTATATTTAGCTGGAATGTTGCTATTATTAATTGGAACGAAACTGTTAATGTGCTGAATATAATAATTGCTATTTTAAAAAACTTAAAGAGAAAAGTTATGAAAGAAAATATTTTTTGTTCTGATTTATCGGTAAAATTAAGGAATTAAAATATTAAGGTTTAATTATATCCTTTTATTTGGATTTAAATTGGGAGGATGGTGACTATGGAAAGTTTTAATACAAAATTCTAATAGTTTTTCAGCTTATTAATATGTATTAAAAATACATTTTAAATAACAAGTTATTTCATTTAATTAAAATTATTTGATATAATTCCAACTATTTCATCTAATTCCAACTATTTCATCTAATTAAAATTATTTCAACTAATTAAAAATTATTTGATCTAATTCAAATATATCAAGTAATTTAAATAATTTCATCTGCTTTAATTTTTACATTAAATTTAAATTATATATGTACTAATTAAAAGTATTACACCTTATTAAAAATATTTTAGTATTTTACTTAAATTATTTCATTACTTATTAAATTATTTCATTACTTATTAAATTATTTCATTACTTATTAAATTATTTCATTATTTATTAAATTATTTTATTACTTATTAAATTATTTCATTACTTATTAAATTATTTCATTACTTATTAAATTATTTTAGAAAAGTTTATAAATTTATTGAAATTAACTTATGACAAATCTTATAGAATAAACCTGTATTTTGAAAATAATTCATTAACTTTTCGAAATATTTTCCAATATATCAAAGCGTTATGTACAGGAGCAGTGTTTTTTTTTTATAAAGTTTTAAAAATCCTCGATTATTTTAATTTTAATCTATCTTTTGGTTATAAGAAAGATTTAATTTATATAAGTTTTTCAAATTCATTGAGTTATTATAGAAATAACTTAAACGTACAGCAATTATTCTGCGATTATTTTTTTTACAACTGTAATATTTATATTGGGCATGCTAAAATGCCCAAGTTAATCTTGTGTTATCCCAGACAAATACTATTAGAAACTTATCATGTGATGAGGGCTATGCACGTTATATCTTTCATAGATCAAGACCTCTAGGAAAGAAGCTGTATCATCTAAATCGATTCGTCAGCGAATATGTGCATCAAATGTGAGAGAGTAAAATATAAAAAACATTTTGTATGCTTCCAATTTGTCAGTTCACAATCGGGAGATTATATATACGTTTGGTTTGATAAATTAACGTCGCATTAGAGCTGCACATTGGGCTATTGGATACGGTTTGGGGCCTATCTCGAAGGAAAGATCCAAGAACGTATTTTTGAATGGTCAGATGACGAGGACACAACCTGAGATGGCACCCCATGCAACCTCAATAGGCGTCATGACATTGTTCCGAGATCAGATTTATCGTGTACCAGTCCCGTATACACGCCAGTATAATTTGTTCGATATTCATGACGACTTTCTAGCATTTTTGTAGCGACACTGGCAACCCTCCAATCGCAAGATTACTACCTTTTTTTAAATTTTCTTTGTCAAGTCCAGCGCCTGGGCTCGAACTAGCAATCATCTGATTACCAGCTAAAGGCCTTTATGCATTGGGCAACTGGAGGCCACAGATTATAAATACAAAATGTGGGTTAAATCGTAAGATTAATTATATGATTTGACGTATACATTCAGTTCGAAAATTAAAACTATTTATAGGAATAAATTGATTGTTTAATAAATCCATAAAACTTACAAATCGATTGAGGAGATTTTTTTTAAATGTTTTAATTCATTATAAAATAAGATTGGGAATCTTTCGTAAGATTGGGAATCGTCGTAGCCCACGTGTTAGGCAATGTGAGTTTTTCTGAGAAGGCTCTAATGACAATTTAAATTTACATAATGCCTGACTCTAGACTGTATTTCAGGGGAAAAAATGTGTCGGTGAAGTGGTTGTGTTTTTTATTTTGTTAGTAAATACCAATGGCTAACAGACCCGGTTTCCTGCCGAAAAGAAAAGCACAAACAAGCACCATTCTTTTGTACGACTGCGGCCTTTCACCAGGTGTGTTTTCAGAGAAGGAACAAACGGTTCAACGATGGCCCCGGACAAAATTTGTAAGATGGGATGGGAGGGGGGAAGGGGGGGGGGACTAGAAAACATAATGATGGAAAATAGAAATCCCTGGTTGATAGGTTTAATACGAGCGGGAAAAGAAAGAGGTTTTTAAGGTAAATATTAGGTGAATATGTGATTTCTGTATTTGTATAATTAATCTTATCACATTGTACGGTAGGGAATTCAGATAAACTATTTTTGTTTACGCTGTGTGGAAGGAATAATAAAATTTCTCTTATTTGTATTTGATTTTTTTTAAAGTAAGGACTAAATATTATAATTGAATTATAGGCTACATCCACATCGGGAAGATGTTATCTAATATTCTAAATTTTCTAAATTAAATCAATTTTAAAAATCAATGTTAATTTAGAAGATATAATGTTTTTCTTTGTTTTCAGATAATTTGAAAAAAAGTACACTTAGTTTATGAAATAAGGGATTTAATTTTAACATATTCAGATGACGAGGACAGACCTGAGCTGGCACCACCTGCATCTAACATAGACATGAAAACTTTGGATCATGGCAGATTTAACGTGCACAATTCCCCTATACACGGTTGATGTTTGCGGAGGAATGAAACTGGCAACTGTCCGATTTATTCTTTAAATAAATTCGAAAATCTTACTCAATTATCATTGGATTAATATAAAATACTGTTTTCCTAGCTCTATAAGACCACTGGGTATCCATAGTAAAGTCGTAAATTTCGTAATTGGCGAGTTGTGAGTGCAAATGTCGACTTCAACTGCGCAGCGAGGTCGTGATCAGGGGGTAGACAGCTTCGCACATTTTCATACGCAAAAAAATGTCCATCCTAAATAAATAGCGGATTTGTGCACGTTTAATCTGTCGTGGCTCGAAGTCCCCACGACTGTGTCAGGTGCATAGGGTGTTTGCTCAGGTCTTGTACTAGTCAGCTGATCATTGTTCAAAATTACGAGGCAGTGCTCCCGGGTTTTTCATTTATGGAGAGATCCTGAACCAAAGCCAGTGTCTATTGCTGTCTCCCAACCCCTATTCATTATGTTGTATAGAGAGCATTCTGTGTTACATTCCTACGACATGACAATTGCGGACCCGCCCTGCTGCTGTCTGTTGACCAAAGAGGCGCATTGTGTGCGAAAACTATTTCCTCCATACGGAAGCCACGTGCAATACAAAGTTAGTTTTTCTGAGAAAGGTGCGAATAGCAGCTCACATCTTGTCCTGCTATGGAAGGGGGGGGGGGGGTAAGCTTGTTAGGAATGACGGAGTTCTTTTGAGAGCTGTGGTTTGTGTTGGTCAAGTAACCCCCAAGTTACGCTAGTTTTTCATTGTAAGTTTTTAAAAAAAAAAAAAATCTGATTATATATTTATTTTTATTAAGAAGGTATATATGTGTCGTTTAATTTAAAAATACGATATATATTTAAACTGAATATATCCGGAGACAAAATATTAATATGCCATGTGTATACCCTTCGTATACCCGACTGATTTATAGTATACGAGAAATATGCCAAATATGCTATCGAACTGATGATTGCGGGGGCTGTATGCCAAGAGTATGCGAACGGCATATGCTTCCGATTTCGATCCAATTTATTGCAACATTAATTGGATGTTTACAACTTCTTCTGTTCCACTTCATTATTTATGGGTTGTTTGAGGCGCCCGCGAGGAGAATTACGAAAGCACACTGACTCGGCTTTTTTATTCCTACGATCTATTTTACTCTATAGACTTGACTTGGAGTATTTTTGTGAGACGGTGTGGCCAACGGTTTTTCGAATAGTATTTCAATTCCGCTGTTTGCGTTAGTTGTACGGTCGAAGACAAAGGAAAAAAATTGTTGTTTCTGCCAATCTCATTAGAGGCTAGTTGAGGGACTGTGAAATAATAACTATGCTGTACCTTGGAATGCTGTGAACGGTTCAGCCAAATACACAGCGGAATACCTCCCAGAGTGGAGAAAGGTGCAAGCTTAACATGAATAATAAATTCGGGTGGTTCCTCAATAGAGTGTCAGGACGTGAATGAATTTATTACGGAAGATATATCCTCAGGTACTGGTGGAATCAAGGTAGGAGTTACCAATAGACGCATTAGACCCGTGCCTAGAGGCCACAACTTTTATTTCACTAACTAAAATTTATTCAACTTACGCGTGCTCATATATACTTAAAAAATATGCTTGTTTTTCAAAATTGCAACATAAGATTCGAAGCTATTATAAACGTGTGAGGTATTCTAAACTGATTTCGAATTAACTTACTAGTTTGTTATATTTAATTTTTTAAATGAATATATTATTACGTCGCACGATAATTAAGGATGTCATCTTAATAAATGAGAGGAGAACGTTGTGATACACTATCCTTTCTGACGAATAAAAATAATTGAATGGTAGTAATTGTACGAAACCAGCATGGAAACACAGGCACTCTACTGCTTCTACGTCCTGTTGACAATGATTATACATAATCACTATTTCAAAAATAAGCAATAATAATCATTAAATCATAAACAACACAACTACAGTAAAATCCATTAACATAATATCTTAACCAAATTGTATTCAATAATCTCTACTCAGATGAAGAGGAAAGAATGAAACTCTTATAAAATGGAAATTTTAATGAGGAAAAGTTTTGACCATGCAATTAAAATTGTTTTGAATATAACGTAATCTATAAAAGTCTAAAATAAGTAAATGTAAGGTATAAAATTGGAAATTTAAGAAAGGAAGTAATAAAACGATTTAAAAATTCGTACAAAGAGCGGTCATTTATTACGCCACGCTATTTTACATTCTTTTCTATCCCTCTTCTCCATGTCAAGCACTGATACATTAGTTTTAATCCTCCCCATTCCTCTCTCCCCCCTTGTCTCCACAATACATTTTTGCATTTAGAAGACAGTCATTAAAGCTGCATTTTCTCACACCGGGAAAACCGGAGTCGGTTACGGCACCGGCAGCAGGAGGCAATGTTAAATTAGAACTTTTCACGTAATCCGATACGGCAATGTATACCGTAGCATTGAATCCGGCGCCGGTGTCATCACTGGTACTGGTTTGTCCGGTGTGTGAAAAAACGGCTTTAAACTTACACTCTATTTACTTTATTCAACATCCCTTTAGAAAGGCTGTGAATTTTATTACAATAGACTTGTATCATTGTCTGTAAAACAATAAAAAATTGCCCCCCCCCCCCCTCCCTAACATTTTGCTATTTCTTCGCATATACTTATAGTCAGTGCTCGATTTCTAGAAATAGAGGTACCAGAACTGTAACCTATTGTGGGGTGTGGGAGTGCAATGCAGCAGCCATCAAACCTAAGTCTGGAATCGTAATTAATTTTTCCTAAAGAGTTGTACCGGAACGCCGTTCCGGTTAAAATCGAGCCCTGCTTATAGTGGATAAAAATTTTAGGACGGAACACTATTAATTTGTTTTAATAAGAGTAAGATTTTAAATATAATTAAAATTGTTTGATATTTTTACATTTCGCGGCTTTGGTATATATAATATTGTCTATACCATAAATCTGCAACTTTATTTTGAAATACTTAGATTTACGAAGCGGGTAAACAAAAAATTATATAATCCACATAACTATAAAAAATAAAGCATATATATATATATATTTTTTGTATTAGGAAAATAGTAACGTGTATGCTTTCAGTTATCAAACACATCTTCTAAATGTTGAATCTTCATTTGTTGCGCAGAGGCAAAAATTGTAAAGAAAAACTACTTCCTTAAAAAGAAAAAAATGCTATCTATACAAAACACTGTGCAGTGCGATTAGTCCGATCCGACATTGTATACCGTAACATTGCATCTGGTGTCATCAACGGCACCGGTTTCCCCGGTGTGTGAAAAAAGGCCTTAAACTTACACTGTTTACTTTATCAAACATCCCTTTAGAAAGGTTGGGAATTTTATTACAATAGACTCGTATCATTGTCTGTAAAAAAATAAATTCTGCATCCCGCCTAATATTTTACTATTTCTTCGCATATACTTGTAGAGAAAAACAGCTTAGGACGGAACACTATTAATTATTTTTAATTATAAGACTTTAAATATAACTAAAATTGTATGATATTTTTACATTTCGCGGCTTTAGCGATTCTTAAAATTTTAATTGTAATGGGATTGGTAAAAAATTGTCTATACCATAAATCTGCAACTTTATTTTGAAATACTTGGGTAATCAATAGTGGGTAATCAAAAAATTATATAATCCATACAACTATGAAAAATAAAGCATATATTTAGTTTTTTTTTTTGTATTAGGAAAATAGTAACATGCATGCTCTCAGTTATCGAACACATCTTCTAAATGTTGAATCTTCATTTGTTGGGCAAATGCAAAAGTTGTAAAAAAACCTACTTCCTTGAATAGAAAAAAAATGCTATCTGTAGATAACACTCCCCAGTGCGACAATGCACACTTTAAACTAAATCTTCCTTTACTGAACAGACCACATCTGGCGAACTAAGGTGAGGGTTATTTCCACACCCCTGTCCACACCGGGAATCTCTTTTGTGCACTAATGATCTGTTGCCCACTGGCGAAAGGGGAAGCGTTGTCGCGAAAGAAGAAGACGAACCCCTCCCGTCCTGGGTCCGGTCCCCCATTCCGCTAATTGAGCAATAGATCACTGTCACTTGGAAAAACCGCAAAGGGGGGATGAAACTTGCCTCTTAAAACTACCTGCCGCTAAGAAGGCCACACGCTTTTAAGATGGGTGACGCTCGGCAGGTAAATGGAAATTGGACATCGGTCACTGGGAGGGTTAAACAGAACATTTCTAATTGGCCATAATCTACTTACAAATGGTGTAAAGTTAATCCAATAGCATTCTTGTTTCATTGTATACTACAAGGTTCATACTGTCATTAAAAGCCCTTAGAAACTCGAAGGCTCTTAAAAAGTAATTGAAATTACTGTCATTTTACAAAACCTTTTTAAAAAATGTGTTATTTAAATGTTAATTAAACACAATGTAGCATGTGAGTAAAAAACCCACTGCTTCTTTGCACCCGACAGCTTTTAGCTATTTGCACCTATTTCATATTTATTAATTGCAATTTTTTTAATATTTCTTTACTAAGAAGCAGGGACGGGAATTCTGCGCCAATTGCGCCAGAGAGCGCCAAAAGTGGTATCCTGCGCCAACCTGCTACAAAACCAAATTTATCTGCGATTCTGCGCCAATTTTGTTTTAAATCCTTGTTAAACACGTGCGCCAAATGCGCCAAGTCTTGGTGCCCGTTTGTCTGGCCATAAACGAAGTTAAGGCAACCTTAGGAAGAGGAAATGGGAGAAAATTTAAGCAAATTTTTCTCAAGTTTAAATAGTATTTGTAGAAATGTAAGGTACGAATGGAGTATAAACATGCTATACATCAAGCAGAGAAATGGAATAATTCGCGTCATTAAAAAGAATTTGATTCCTGATGTTCAACTTTTTAGACAAGGGCATTTCATTGTCATAACACATTTCATCATTGGAATATCGGATCGTTTGTTTTTTTTGTATACAATCGATGCTCAATCTTGAAAAACTGAGAATTTTAAAAGAATAGAGCAACATGTAGGAATATTTGCGATCTTCGTCAAACGGAGATAATTCACTCGAAATTTGATGGTTTCTGTTGATGTGTCTTTCGTTGCATAATGGCACTCACTGTTTAAAGAATTTTTTTCGGTCTTGAAAACTAAGATATTCACTAAACGCGGTCGGCTGCTATCTTCGTTGAAATGCTTACAATCCTTTTGCATCTGATAAATAAGTACTTTTTTTTCATTATTTTCTATTTCATCGTGATTTGCTTTGCACCCAGGGGTGGTACTTTTCCGTTTTTTTTTTTTTTTTTTTAATTTTCGGAACCCGAAATGAACGGGGTTTTAAAAATTTAGAAATGTAGAATTCAAGATTTTAATTTGATTAAAAATTTCGTCAACGTTCAAATTTAAGCATATTTTCTAAATTTTAAATATTTGTAAAATTTAAGGTAATAACTTTTTGAGATTTGTCCGAATTTTTAGTCAAGGGTATTTGATTAAAAGACACTTGATCATTGGAAAATTTCAGTTCGTTTGTTGTTTTATGAAGAATTGATGCTCAATAAAAAAAAACCAGATTATTTCACAAAAATTTAGCATCTTAAATATGTAGAAATATTTGCGATATTCGTCAAACGGTGATGTATCACTCTGAAGTTGAAATGAATGATTATAACTATAATTACGTCTCATCTGTCGAATGCAACTTTCATTTGGCACTCTTTTGGTATATATTTTCATTCATGGAAACCTTGAACTTGTAGAAATTCGCTAAACGCGATCTGCTGCGATCTCCGTTGGAAGACTTTCAATCCTTTTGCATCCGATATACAAGTTCATTATATTTCACTGCTTCCTGTTTTATCATGATTTGTCTTGCACTACTTAACAAAATTACATTACATTTTTCGAAAATATAATTTAATTCACGAAATTGAAATTTAGGACTTGTAATTTTCAGTAATAAAAATGGATTTTTTTTTAAAAAAATCTTGTTTCTTCTTGTTTGGATGGTATTAAAATTCCAATTTAATCCTTTTTTGTTTGAATGTTCATATATTTTATTAAATTAATTATTTTTTATTGGAAACTTTTCTTTCTAACAACCCTCCAACTTAAAAAAAAAAAAAAAAACTTGCTTTTATTTAGCTTTTTGAAAGTTTCCAAATTTCTTATGAAACTAATTTTTAAGATAATAACTTAAGTGTAATTTTTAATGATTTAGATTAACATGCTTAAAATATAGCAAGGTATGTTTTCTATAAATTTATTACTATTTAATAAATCTAGTATGTCTGGAAAAGTTAAGGAATTTTATATCCCTTAGACAGTGGTGACATTCTAAATTGTCTTTTTCATGTACAATGTATGTGATATTGTAGTTTGTTAGTGTTTTGGTTTATTGATAAACCACATTTTACTAAAAAATTCAAAATTGAAAGTTAAGTATATATTGTAAAATATTGTGTAAATTGGTTAATTCTTAATTAAAAACTCTTTTGGTTAAATATTTTTAACTGCTTTTAAATGGTCTCATAAAGCTTAACAGTATAAAAAAAGATGTAAACAGCAAAATACAGTTTTGGGGTTTTTATTCCTTAGTTGAAAATATTATTTATTTACGAAATTGAAGTTTTTTATATTTTATGTAATAACAATGGACAATTTGAAAAAAGCTTTTTTTTTTTGTGGGATTTGCATTTCGTTTTGGCATTAATATTTGATTTAAATGTTTATATACTATTTAATAAATATTTTTGTGTTTGAACCCCTCACCCCTACGCTTAACATGCTTAAAATAAGTAGTAACATAGGTTTTCCATCAAATTATTACTCTTTAATTCTAAAGTTTGTGCGAAAAAATTAAGTAATTTTATTTCCCTTAGACAGTAACAACCTTCTTAATAGATTTCATGCACAATATAAGCAAGATTGCAACACTGTTTTGGTTTTTATACACCACATTTCAGTGGGTGAAAAAATCAACATATGAAAGTTAAGTAATATATTGTAAATAATATTGAAAATTAAATAATTCTTAATTAAAAACTAATTTTTGTTGACTATTTTCAATTGTCTTTAAACTGTCTCATTTATAGCCTCTACTGGTTTTGATTTATTGCATAAAAAATGGCATAAATAAGCAATAGAGACCTTCAGGGTTTTTACACCTTGGATAGTGTACCACATCTGATTTAAAATCACATGTTACAAATTTTAATTGCTACAATTATTGTTTAATATGCTAAATTTCACTGCTACGTTTTATTGCATTCTTGCTACAAATCTACAGTTTTCTGCTACAATTTGTCGCGTTTCTGCTCCAAAACTTAAATTTTGCTGCTCCCAAAACCCTACAATTTATTGCGTTCCTGCTACAAATATTCAGTTTTGCTGCTACAATTTGTCGTGTTTCTGCTCCAAAACTTAAATTTTGCTGCTCCAAAAATTGCTCCAAACTGGTCTTTAGCACTTCCCATCCCTGAAGAAGCCTATTTGAGACTTTAGAGCTGACTTTTCATTCTAAATGTATACAAATTGTTTGCATTAAAAGATAAGGTCTTTATAAATGGCTTTTAAGGTCTTTGAAAGGTCCTTATTTTTATTTCTGTAAAATTCGTACTAACTCTGTACTAGCATTGTTTATTTTTAGTGTATTTTCCTACAATAAAAATCTTGAAAAAACGTTAAATGAAAAGTTAGAGTCAAATCAATGAGGGAAAACCTTGCAAATTTTAATTAGTAATCCCAAAAGCTGCTTAAATACTTTAGAATGTAAACTTTTGATGCAATAAAATACATAAGATTTTATAGTTTTAGCTAATGATCTGTGTATAATTTTTTAGGAGAAAAGATTGCTGAAGTTCCTTGCGAGTCTCCAACCTTCACAGTTGCATGGCACCCGAAACGACACCTTCTGGCCTTTGCCTGTGACGACAAAGACAAGCACATGCGAGAGAGGGATGCTGGGACAGTTAAACTCTTTGGACTCCCTTGTGAATCTTAAGTCCTATTGTTTCATATTTATAGATAGACCTCAGTTTCTTTCATCAGTGTGGTGATTACAGCAAGAGTATTTTGTTATACATCAGGTCGGGTCAAACCGCAACAGGTAGTTTCGTACCTGAGCATAAGCACCGTAAGGTTGTCATACCTGACAATTTTGTATCATTAATTTTGTGTGTGTATATAAGAGCTGAAATAAAAGTGACATTTTCTTATTGTATTTTTGTCTTTCATTTTTTAAAATCTGTTTTATTTATTTGTTGTTAATAAATTAGTATGATTGGTTATAAGCTCAATGGCCATCTGTGCATAATGATGTTTGAACAGGCCTGGACCTAAAGATAGACCTCACTTGGAATTATCAGGAAAAATTAAAATGCCCTAAAAAGTTTAGAAAAATGTGCCCATCGTATTCCTTTTATTATTATTGAGATTTTTTTCATCATAAAAATATTAATTTATAAAATTTCCAAAATATTTCATTTGCATGCTTTAATAAGTTTTAGTTATTATTTACAAGCATTTAAATTTTGTACACAATATTAATATCTGAATAAATAAATTTCATGTATGTCTGGAAAAGTTGAAGAATTTTTATCTGAATCTTGAGAAACAATCCTAATTTTATCAAAGTTGCCACTTGCATTTAATTTATTGACAAGGTTTGAACCTTGAAAAAACAAAACAGTACATATTTACTACCTAGATAAGCAAAATTAGTAAATATAAAAATATGCAATACCACAAATATGATTAAAGACAGTATTGTAGAATTGAATTCTTTTTAATGAAAGTTAAAGTTTTTAAGTATTCATACTATAGCTTTTAAGATTAACTGTTCTTTATTTCTGCCAATTTATTAAATTATATGTTGAAAAATGTTTCCATATTTGTCTAAAATTTGTTAGCCCCCTGTTTCCGATTTTCTGTATAGAATGAAACTTGTTAACAATATTATTGTTTTTGTATAGATTACTGTTACTTGTGTTCAATTTATCCCCTTAAATAATGATTCAACACAAATTCTATAAGTTTAAATATTTTAAAGTTATTCAACGAAAATACATCACAAAAGCTTTGTATATTTAACTCCCATAATTTTTCATTTTCAGGCTGAACACATAATTGCAAACTATAGAATAGTTTTCAAATTGTTAAAATATATTGCATAATGCTGCTTAATATTTTTTATATGAAGGGTACAGGAGATAAAGGTGCAATGTCGAGCTTTTGTCAAAAATTAAATTATTATACCATGTAGTAGCATCCGAAGGGAACTCTAATTTCATTTTGGCAATAAAGATGTTAAGTCAAGTGTAAATGACAGGAAAAGTTTTTCTATACTGAAGAGAAAGGTGCATTAAAAATAAAAACCTGTTTTCTGAAAGAATCATTTTAGTGGACATTGCTCCTTTATCCCCTTTTTAAACTATACATTATTATACTGGATTTATGATATCTCAGAAACTTTTTTATATTCATTAGATACTACAAATGAAACTTGCAAGTATTAAAGAAGAACATATTTTAAGGATCTATCCTTATAAATTTATTCCGATGTTGTTTTTAATTATTAAAAACGTAAATTTTTCAAACTGTAACTGTTTTATTGAATATAAATTTATAGTTTTAAATTAGAAATAAGTACATTCACAGATTTAGTTTTTTGGCATTTGTTTCTATTCACATTTGTATGTGTTCGCAAAGCCAAAATGCCATACAATTTTTGTGTTTGAATTATATTTGTATTTTTTATTTGATAAGAATAAATTTAAAACTTACAGTTAAATTTCATGAAAATTGCACTTGTATATCTCTTATAAAGGTCCTTAGAAACTTTATTTTATCCACATTACAAATGACTACAATTCCAGTAATAAAACAAGAAATGAATCTCAAAGTATGGAAAATGAGTTGCCCATTGTTTAGCATTCTATCCTTTGTGTGGGATCCATTATCAGAAGTTTGAGTTTTCTTATCATTCTTACTCACAGGTAAGGAAGATAACAAAGAACTTTAAGCATTGTGTTCTGAGGAGTGTATAATATTTTCAATCATTTCTTTTAAGATGGAAAATCGGTGCTTATTATTTGAAGCAACTATATGCAAGAAAATATGAAATACTTAAGTATATATAAATCCATACTACTATAATTACAAGAAGGCTTTTTTATAATTTTATTTTAAAAGTTATAATCATAAACCTTTTTGAATCTAAAACTTATATTTATAGGCTAACAGTAAATGTGGTTCAGAATAAGTGTTTTTGTTTTATTTTATGTTATATTTATTATATGTTTTTATGTAATTAAAGTTTTGCATTTTATGGTGATGTAGGTAAATTTTATTGTGCTGAATTATAGTTATTTATTTTCAATAATAACTTAATTAAACAAGACATTAAATTATTCACCATTTATCCTTCAATTTTAATTATTTCATTACATTATTCTTCAAATATTTTTAAACTATGAAATAGAAAAGTTTTGTTTATGAGAGGAAAACTTGCTTAAATGAAATGATTATTCTTTGCTTTTGAATTTGTTTTTTATTCATTGTGCTTTTTAATATATTTCAGTTTTGATATTGCTTTTGGCTTCTGGGGTGCTTTCCGAAGATCTTCAACTTCCGGATGGCAGGCTTTTCAATTTACCAAGTCCAGAGGACTATCCTTATGTATTAAAGGATGAGTCACCTTCTTCGTTAGAGCGACTATATGTGCTCTCAAATGAAGCATCCTATGTACCTTTGTTGTGCCCCAAAGGTTACTCAATACTTGAAGTAAGAATTTTTTCTGATGTTTATGTGTGATTGCCATGTGTAATTTCATTATAAATCAAATGTAAGCAATTGTCACAAATAGTTCTTTAAGTTAAAGCACCAAGAATTATTTGAAAAAATATATATGTTCTGTCTTTTTTTTGTGTTAAACATAAATAATATTTATTATGATATACTTAAAGTAGAGTTTTAACCATCTAATGCATATAATTGCATGTTTGATTATCATGGTTAATATTGAGACCAAAACATATTTTTAAAATGTCATTGTTATATCACTGAAATAAACATTCCAATTGTATCTGAAACAGATTTTACTGATAAATACTAATTCGATTATGTATACATAAATAAGTTTTTTCAATATACAAGAATATTTGTCCTATGTACTTCAAACTCAAAACATATTTGATTTAATTTGGTTGTATAATATTTCAATGAGTAATGAAAATATCAGATATACTTCTTTTCAAAAGTCAAAATACTGTTAATATTTTTAGTTTTTGCTTGTTTACATTTTGTTACATATAAAACAACTTCATTTCAAAATATTTTTGCATGGGAAATTTCATATACTGTGTGATAAAGGGTTAAAAAGCTAACAAACTGTTAAGACTGCTTGTTTTCATTAAAATTGAATACAAGCTATCTATTGGGTTGGAGGGAAATTTCTGTCGTATTTTAAATAGGCAGGTGATTTTTCTTGTAAATAAAAAGAACATCTGGCTAGTGAGTCAATCAGATTTTTTTTTGTTTTTTTAGACTGTTGTATAATATAAAAGGTGCCCTTTTTTACCGTTCATCATTTACTTGTGATATTTAAAGTGAAAAACATGTCAGTAGATAAAGTGCATTTACGACACTGCATTTTATATTAATTCCAAAAAGGAAGCAATGCATCGGTTGCATGTAAAAATTTATGTGCGGTATTTGGAAAAGATATTGTAAATGTTCGTACTTGTCAAAGATGGTTTAGCAAATTTCGTTCCGGGGATCTGAGCCTCAAAGAAAGTGATCGATCTGGACGACCATCCAAGATCGATAATGATGTTTTGCGATCCATGTTGGGAAATAATCCACATTTAACAAGTCGAGAAATTGCAGAAGAGTTTGGCATTCATCATACAACTGTTGGAGATCACATTAAATCTCTTGGGTTTGTGTTAAAGCAAAGTGTTTGGGTGTGCAGCTATCAAAGAAAAAAGGCCAGCATTAGCGTCCAGAAAAGGAATAGTGTTCCACCACGATAATGCTCGCCCGCATACTGCAATGGTGACACAACAAAAAATGAATGCGTTAGGATGGGAAGTCCTTAGTCACCCACCGTATTCACCTGACATTGCACCATCTGATTATTACCTGTTCAGATCTCTTCAAAATTATCTAACGGGAAAAAAATTCACGTCTTTTGAAAGTGTTTCTAAGGCAGTTGCTGACTATTTCAACTCCAAAATTTCTACAAAACAGGAATTCCCAGGTTACCTAAAAGATGGCAACAGGTTGTAACAAATAACGGAGCATATATAATTGATTAATATTAAACACATATTTTTATAAATGAATTCAAATATTTTCTTTAAAATACGACAGAACTTTCCCTCCAACCCAATATATTGTTGTTTTTAATAGTTTTGCATAGAACATAACAATTTTCAAACTCATTTCTACTAGATGCATATTTCTTTTTAGATGACTCAGGAAATAGTTGTGAATCAAAGTTTTAGTCACTTATTTTCTAGTGACATAGAAAAACGTCATACAGCTTCTCTACTGGAGCATATTAAACATGGTATAATTCCTTTTTGCACATTTTGTATAAATTTTAAAACAGGGTAGCTATGTGCTCAGAAATCAAGGAAAATCTGAAATTGTTAGAAAAAGTTAAAATTACCTAAGAAGTCACGGAAATTGAACAGTTTTTCCAATTTTCTGTTATAGTCCGGGAATTTTTCTAAAATGTTTAAGTCAATGAGTACCATCACATTAATTTCGTCACCATTGATGTACTCTTTGTTGTACATATTTAATTTTGTAAAAAATCCATTTTTTTCTGTATTTCATTGCTAGGTTATTATTTAAAGGCACTACATTTAAAAATGTCCCAATATTTATGTATGAAAAAATCACTTATTTCTGCATGTAATTCTCAGTCTGGAATTTTATTAAAATTTGAAAAAGTCAGTTAATTTAGGTTAAAATGTATTAACCCTTTTTATCCCTTTGGTGACTTTTTCTAAAAGAAACAATATTTGCAATGCTTTGGCGCAGTATTGGCGACAAAAACCGGTTTTGTTGTCAATCAAATAACTTCCACTCCCCCCCCCCCCCCCCCCCCCTGCAGGGTTACCAAAATTAGTAACTAGATTTGGCGAAATATCAGGGGGACCATAAAGTACAATTTAACCTTAATATTGAGTGGCAACCCTTAATGGTTGAAATCATAATCCTTATTAATTTAAGCATTCTACTTTAAGGCCGCCATAAGGAACCCCTTTGTCCACCACTATATGACTGCCTCGGCTACCAAGCCTGCCTGTTCCAGTATGATCGTCACTTTTGCCACCAGATTTCAGTTCCTATAGATAAGTATTCTTTGCTCTTGACCATTGGTTGCTTTCGAGATGACCTCCGACTAGTTCCCAAGAAATTCAAAAAGCAGAAGGATTTTGTGCTCCATCTTTATCCCAAGCATCCAGCATCTCCAAAAATGATGGATCTCGGTCACATGGAATTGCCGGAAAAGGTGGTTTTCAATGGGAGCTGCTCGTACCCTAACATCGCTAAACAAATGGGGTATGATGACAGGTTTTATAGTATTATGTCTGTGAAGTTAATAATCCATTTACTCTGACATTGCTGTAGGTATACAAAAATGTATTCATCAATCATAAACAAATCTAAATTATTAGATAACTGAATTCATATCAGACCATAGCTAGGCCATAAACCAGATTGTTTAATTACTGCAGTGGTTTTAGTTATATTAAACATTATCTCAGTTTAAATTATTTTTGTAGAATGATTTAATTTTGTATTTACAAAATATATGTTTCTCTGATTTAATTGCTCAACTTTTAGTTTGTGGTCTATTACTAAATGCATGTTATTGTGGTACAGGTGTTGTTCCATCTGTATCCAAAAAGTTAAAATTGGAAGTTTTCCAAAAATTTTATAACTTTCCACTTGCCTTTTTATTTTTAAGTTGAAATTGTTATATAAATCCTTACATCAAACCATAACTGACAATCAAAGTTCTAATACTATATGCATTTTTGAGATATACTTTTATTCTCTTTTTTTTTAATTGAAATCATTTAAACTAAAATGTTTACTGTTCCTGAACTTTCTTAAATTTCAGTTATCCCTTTTTTTTCTAGTATATTGATCTTTTCCAATTGTTGAATTTTTAAAAGTTATATTTTGTTCAGATTTATTTATATTATTCTTTTTAATTATTTAAATCACATCATCTACTAAACAACTGTGAAATTTGTTTATATAAATCTGTTATTTTTGCTAAAATAAAACGCTCAAATTGAACTTTTTTAAAAGAAAAATATATGTACTTGCTTGATTTCTAATATTGTTAATGCTTACACTGAATTCAATGTCTGAAAAGCTAGTCTTTTTTAACAAGTTGATGTGTCTAATTCTATGTATTTTCCTGTACAATCACTATTTTTTATGATTTTTATACCTTTATTAATCACATTCCGTAACTTCTCACAACCAACTTGAAATTACCTCACATTGCACATTTAACGTTCTGATAATCTGTATCATGATAAATATAATTTTTAGATATCAAGGAACTTGTTCTGAAATCCCACCATCATCAGAATTAACATCAGAGCACTTGTGGCCCCTTTTGGGAAGGTATGTTTTATAGGCAATGATGCCGATTTACAAGATTTATACCTGTATATCTTGAATAAATTTGCTTCCTCAATTTTGATTTCAGAACATTTTCAGGTAACTGTAGGGATATTTTAATTCAAGTTTACTGTGCTTTTCAGTATAACAAGAAAGGCCTATGTGTACCTCCCCTTTATCACAAAATGGTAAATAATATATTATAATTTACATTTTACTATTCTTCATTTATGTCAACATTTAGGCAAGTCGCACACTACCAACAATTGGATTCCAACTTTTAATCAACTAACCAACTAAAAAATCACACACTAACTGCGATTAATTATTTAATTGTATCCAACTCGGACATTCCAGGTCTCAGATTTTGGAATTGCCAACATGAAAGTTAAAAATCGCCATATTCGTATTACTGCAATGCATTCAAAATCGCCAAATTGTCATTTATTTGCCAAGCTGGCGAGCGAAAGGATATTTTGTGCGATTAATAATTGGTCAGATAGCGGATACAATTCGAATTTTCTAATTGTGGTTGATTAAACAGTTTAGTTGGACTTCTGATAGTTGGTGGGAATGTAAAAATTAAAACATTTTCTATAAATATCATTGTTTGAGGCTGCTTATTTATTATGTCATGCTCATTTTGGGGAGGAGATGGATCTATTTTGTGTGATTTAGGGAAGGGGTGATTAAACTAATTGGATTTGGCAGATTATTATATACAGATATGAGGGAGTACAAGAACGAAAAAAACCAGCAAGACACAATAAGTGAACGCTCCTTTAATAAAATGCAACGTATTAAAATAATTTCAACAGTATAAAAATCACAAAAGTATGCACTTGTATGCCAAATTGCATGTTTTAAAACTGAGGTATTTGTAATTTCATTTACTTTAAATGTTTTGTTCCATATTTTTTAACATATATGTTTCACCTTTTTTTTATAGAATGAAAAATCTAGAACTTTCACATCAAATGCTTTACGTAAACATATCAATAGATCAAAAATAGAATTGTATCAAAAATGTAAGTTAATGTTGTGTTTTTAGTGCATTGCCATTTACATATGAATACAAATAACATTACTTAAGTACATATTTTGTAAATTGATGTAATTAAAAAATATATATCAATGATGTGTGTTTATAATTCTAGTTTTATCTAAGCATAATCCATTTCTAATACCTGCACGTCTGGCTTTCATCATTATGGTACATACAAATGTACAAGCAGTGGTAGGTTAGATACGTGTTATTTAAGTCTACTTAATATTGCCATATGATTGTTTAAATCAGATTCTGTGTAACTAATTGTGAGCTTATTTTTATTTGCAGAAAGACCTGATCCAATCTATATACAGAGAGGAATTTCTGTATGTTATCCATGTGGATAAAGAAGCTACTTCCATCAGAAAAGTAAAGCTATAAAAACAAAATTTTCTTTGATTTTTAAATTTTATAACACAGCCCATTTTTAAAAATCTATATCAAATTACTATCAACTTATTTATTAATAAAGTCCATAAGTTAAAAAATATATACATATATATATTTCTATAATTTTACTGCTCCACTCCTGTTCCTGAACTAATATTTTATTGTATTTAAATGTTACAAAAGTTAAAGTATTTTAAGATAATTAGGCTAAATAACTGTTGCATATGCTTTTTACATTTTTATTGTATTTCTCATGAACAATATACAATTTAAGTTAATTTTTGTTGCAACATCCTACTATGCATCATAATTTATTTATGCAGCTTTTTATGGAAACAACTGAAGGAAAAACTGCATATATATTTCTTATTATGTTTTTCCTTATTGTTTGTTTATTATGAAAACTGGTGATAATTCCTTACTTTCACTAAAATCTTTTTTAAAAGTAGATTTAAAAAAATTTTGCTAACACAATGCATTATTTTTTTTTGTTGTTCTAAATATCAAATAGCATAGAGTAACAAGGAATGTCTTATTTTCTTTTTAGGATTTAACTGATTGGATTGTTCATTCAAATTTTCCTATGCCTACTATCCATATTCTCCCTAAATCAAGATCATTCCCTGGGCACAAAACTTCTTTTCAATCAATTCAAGCTCAACTAGAAGTAGGTGATTGTAATTATGTTATATTATTAAGCATTTGATATGGCCAAATCCAATGAGATTTAAATTAGTCAAAAAACTGGTTTTGTGTTAAATATCTGTATTAAATTTATCTTGCAGCTTTAAAGTATAAAATTCAGGTCTGCAGTATCACTCAATATTGATATCCAAAAACCTTGAGTAGTGTTTTATTAATTAGTATCCCAAATATGTTTATAATTCAATTGTTTATAATTTTTTTATCTACTGGGTTGATTTGTCAAAAATTAACTGTTCATAATTTTTTTAAACTTTCTGTAATGTGTTGTAGGTCATGATTTTCCTATCCAACAAAAAGCAAACTTGTACAGCAATAATTTTTAAGTTTTTTCATCAAGAAATATGTAACATATGTGTGTATATAAATATTTATCATAACTGTTAAATTCAGTAAAATGGTTTACAAGATATTTCAGTAGAAAATTATGTTATGTGAAAAAATCTAATTTTAAAGAAAAATAAAACGTTTTTTGTTTTACCATAAGCTCAAATACAGATATATATGTATTGCCTATATTTTGATTTAAATATTGTATAATATACTTAGAATATTTATAACTGTGGCTCATATTTTAGGTTTAAGTTTATACAGGAGTTCTGTACTTTATCTAATATGACTTTTACAACTTCCACTATTCTTTTCATTTTTCTTATATTTTAAAGCCTTTCAACCATGCCTCCTAGCATTGGTTTTCAAATGAATTTAAATTAATTTTTTTTTAAATAATTTTTTCAATGCTTCCATTATTTTTTTTACTATTATTTGTATTTGTATCTCTTTACAGGGATTTAAAGAACTCTTAATACTTGGACCTTTTGATTTCGTTATAAACTTATCTGAAGACGACTTCCCTCTCAGAAATGTTGATGATTTTTCAATGGCTTTAGCCCCATACAGAGGTGATAAATTATTACTTTTATCTCATATCAAGCTTTTAAAAATATATATTATTCCTAAATCTTAAAGTTGGCTCAGGCTTTTAGATTTAATAAAGGTTAAGATTTAAGTTTAAAGTAAACTTTACAATTGGAACATTTTGCATTATTAAAAAACATTTTTCATTTTTCATTGCATTTAAAAAAATATTGTAATATTTTTAATATGTTAAACATAATTATTTATTCAAAATAACTGGGTTTTTTTTAATTTAAAAATGTGTCTAATAAATCAAAAATATTTTGCTTTAAATATTGTAAAATTAACGGTGGCTCATATTTTAGGTTCATCTTTTCTGTCATCTGTTTATTTAACAACTGAAATTGAAAGGAATCAATTAACTAATTCAAATGGAGCAGCTTTGTAAGTATTAACTTAAATATTTTGTGTTTAAAATAATTCCTTTAAATTTAATTTAATATTTGAATTGTGTTTTACTAGCTGTGCTTGTGATGGCTTTTCTTACAAAGTAGCTCCAAAGACTCTCATTTCCAGCAAAGATGAGCTTCAACTATTTAAGTCGCCTCAAGGAGGAGTATTTTCCAGGCAATTTATTTTGTTTGTTAATTTTATAAATTTTTTTCATTAAAATTTTTTATCACAATTTATTTTGTTCTGAATTTTTAAGACTTTCCAATTTGTTTTCTTTTGACCCTTGTAAACGTTATTGAATCTATAATATAAAATTTGGACAATTCTTGTGCGTTTTTAGAACTCCTTATTTTTATTCTTATAATTAATAAAACTCTTAAGTGTCTAAATACTTACTGTATCTTCGAATTCGAAAATTGCTTACAATATAAGTTTGTCTGTTTCCATCCTTTGAAAACTTTTTCACTTTTAACGTTTGCAAGCTATATTCAATATTTCGGTCTCAAAATATAAATTTTCTTCCCTTTCTACCATGCAATGATTGAAACTAAGTACAATTTTTGATCTTTCTATTAATGATCTCTCCACTACACAATTCTGGGAACAACCACATTTTGAACAGTGTGTGTTTTTACCGACAATAGGTTTAATGAAGCAAATTTATCATAATATTTGGATCTACATGTCTTTTTTATATTTTTGTATCTATACATTGTTACAAATAAAATCTAGCACATCATTTTTTCATTTTTTTTTTATCTGCAGAGACTTCATTGAATATCTTGTAAATGAACAAAGTCATCCTCCAGCGATAAACAAATTTAAGTTTTATCTACAGACTGATATTTCCCCTGGTGAAAGTTACATCCCAACTATATTAATGAATTCACCATTTAGGTAAGATAAATTACTGATAAAGTAGTATAGTTTTCTTTAAACTTTCAGTAATATAAATCATAATTTCTTAGGAACACATTGCATTTAGCTCCTATTCTAACCTCATTTCAAACAAGAGTAAAAGAATCTTTACAAGAATTGCAAGCTGTAACAAAAGTAAGAAATGTTTATTATCTAGTGAATTAGAAACATATTTTCATTGCTTGCTCATTTTTTTTTCAGAAAATCTTTTTATTTTATTATTTTTAGAATTTATTACTTAGTTTTTAAAATCAATAAATATTTAATTAATGTATACCTTCTTTTTTGCAAACCTATATATACTCTTTTAGTTGCTGGATTTGGGAAATTGTTACAATGCGGAAATTAATTATAAAACTGTTTTATTTTGTGTATTAAATATGAATCATAAAGATTTTTAATAAGTAACACAGGATGTTTTATGTTTTTAAATATTTTTCACAAGTTAGTGTAATAACTATATTACAATAGTAATAAATATGCTATTCTAACATCGTTGCTTGAATTCATAGTTATTGAAAATAAAATTAACAATGTGATCAGCCACATAACATTACTTTCTATTAACAATCTTAGAGCAGCAGATTAATAATTCAATTTTATATATAAAGGGCAAGGTTGCAATCACTTACTTTAGGGCACCTAAAATATATTTGCTATGATAGTTTTAAAAAAATATTCAAGCCATTTTCAAATATCTAGAAAACGATAATTCAACGATAGTAAATCATCTTTTTTAAATGTTATATTATTAAATATTGTTATATAAATATAATCAGAATCAGTTATCATAGCATTATATTTTATTTTATACATTGTACACACAAACACAAATGATCAATTTTTAAAAATCCCTATTTGTAAGTTTGAGCTGAAGACAATACTTTATTTACTTTACTTTCAAATAGGGAAAAAGTATTACTTTCTCCCTATTTGAAAGTAAAGTTAATTAAAGACCCTATTATTAACGAGTTTTAACTTTAATATATTTCTGCATCTAGGATACAGACATGGGAAATGAAATTCAAGAGCTCCTGTCTTTGTCCCAGACTTCATTTTTTGCAAAAGATCTGTTTTCGCTTTCTTCGCCTGAAACCCAAGCGTTTTCTCTTGGATTAGCAAAACACACTTATTATGAGTTTTTAGAAAGTTATTTACCAGTATTAGTTTTAAGGTGAGACTTGTTTTACTATTAATCTGCTGCTTTTAATTAACTTATTCTTTCAATGAGTATGACAAGAAATTGTAAAAATGCAGTTGTTACTTCATAAGTAATTTACCCTATAGTTACTTACTTCTTTTTATAATAAAAATAGACAACATAAATTACCAGATGTCTTATTCAATAATAACTTTTAAAGTCAATTTTAAAATCAAATGTCAATTACAAATTTAAACTTTGTAAATTATTTTCCGACAATTTAAAAACTATTTTTAAGAAAATCTATGCCATACTAATATAACATTTACACAATTTTAGGGTATTGACAGAAAAGGGTATAGCAAAACTTTCATCTATAAATAATCTACATGCTCAAGATTTAGTTTTGGAATCTATTTTGAATTTGAATGTTGTGCCCTCTTTGGTTTCCAATGACAGCTGCTGTAGGTCTAATCTAATAGAAAGCCATACAAAAGTTACTGATTTCAATTATTGGATGGATGTTTCCCTTGTAAGTTTTTACTTGTTTTATTTGTTGCTTATTTTTAGGCATTTAAATTACTTTGAAGTATTTAAAATAGTTTCCAGAAATATTTTAGAGTCATAAAATATTGAATTTTAGATCAATAATTAATTAAAATTAATATTAAAAATTCAACCATAACTTATGGGTCAAATTTCGAAGACTTAAAAAAAAAAATCTCTTATTTTTTAGTCAAATAAATTAAATGGAAGATACGAAAAAGTTCGCTTAATGTTGGTAAGTTCATTTCTAAGATAAAAAAATATTTGTTTAATATTTCATTATTATGTTGTGCTTATTTTTAAAAAAAAACTTATTCGTTTTAGCAACCTGCAATTAGACGAAAAATTTGCTTTAATGATGGTGATTTAAAAGCAATGTATATATCTCAATGGCTGACAAATAAGAAAAATTCACAAGCTGAGGAATGGCCCAAGTATTAATTTCTAATCTTACAAAAACCATACATTTTGTTACACTAATATTTGGAAATAATAATTACATAATTCCAACTTTAACATTCAGTAATTTTTGTTGCAATTGCAAGTATTTTTAACTATATAATTAGTTAATAAGACTTTTTATTTATTTTTTTGTACTAAATGGCTTTTGCTTGTACTTCAAGGGACATATTTATTATTCCAGTTCCCAATTGTGTTTTTAAGTCAAAAAGCAAGCTCTAGGTTTGTAAATGATTAAGAATGACTATCAAGCAATTAAATAGTAACCCCAATGATTTCCTTATTCGGATCAATGAATATTACACAATTCCAAGTAATAATATTTGTCTTAACTATCATAAATCAACGAGTTTTTCCTAAATCCATGAATATTTACTGTTATGTGAAAATTATCAGCTACCCCATTTTTAGGTAAGAATTGAAAGTAATTTTCTTCTTAAATATATGATGAGTAATAAGAATCTCAGTTAAAGAACAACATCATAATATAACATTTTCCAATTTATTTTTTAATTTCAGGTTAAATTTTGATAATATCTTACCAATGGCTTATGGTCCAGCTTACAGTGATGGCATTACAGTTAACCTGCTTTTTACCAAACTTGAAGAAAAATGGAATTGCACCCATTCAGACAGTGGTATTAATATATATCTTCCTTCTACAAAATAAACTATACCAATTATATTTTTTTTAAGAATGTTGTTTTTAATAAATGGGGATATTTATTAAAATAAACCCTTGTTGATACTTAACAAGACTTAAATAAGTCCTAGAATTTGAAGAATTCATTTATAAAATATAATAATAAAATGTTATTCAAAATATCATTTTTAAAAAAATGATAACTTTGGTATAATTTTATCTTATATGTAACATTTACATTTTGCGTCTTATACTAATAGTAAATCATTGAGTTAAGTGAAGTATTATTACTGAAAAATAATGATTGAAATTCTAAGGAAAGAAAAATAATTTAAAAGCTACAACTTAAATTAACTTCCATGGATATTATTTCATAGGTATTATTTCATAATATATATTAAATTGCTATGAAAAACAACAATTACTCTCAGTGGAAATATAACAAGGTTTACTTCTAGTTCTCTACTTTTTTTATTAATATTATAATAAAAAATATTATATTTTTTATATTGTCGGTTTAATACACAAACCATAACGAAATCTGCTTGATGACAAAATTCAAGTGATTCTTTTCTAAATATGGAATTGTTTAACAACAAGAAGTGATCGATCGGAACACCTGAACTTGAATTTCATCACCAAGCAGCTTTCGATACGACTGCTGAAGCCTTGTTTTGGAGTTACATATAGTATTTGAATTCAGATGACAATATTTTAATTGAAATAAATTAACAATTGTATATTTGTACAGTCAGAATTTTTGCAAGGAAATAAATGAAATATTGATGTTTAAATTTGTGATTGTTATATTTTCACTTTTATTTTATTTTGCTAACTTATAATATTTACAAAACAAGTCACATCAAAACTGTAATTATATATATATATTTCTCTGCCTTAAAAATGAATTTAATTTTATCAAATGAAAATTTATTATGTGAAATCTGACATTAAGAGATCCATTGATTCCTATTCCTTTATATTTTAGGAATGTCTAGAGGGGATCCATTGACTTTTAACGGGAAAACACCTCTCAAAGTGAGCGTACGTTTAATCTCTCCGGAAGATAAAACGGAATGTGTCAACAACATAACTTTGATTTGGGGAGAGATGCATCACGACTCCATTACGAAAAAAAAGACTTGTACAGAAAATTTGGTAAACCCCTTACTAATTATTGTATTTTTTAATATTTCAGTTTTTAATTTAAACATATTCACTGTTTAAAATTTTATTCCTGGACATGCGTATTTCAATCTTATCTTAGTTACTTATTGGAATGTTTTACTTTATTTACTATTGTTCAGAATTATATAATCCCCCCCCCCCCCCATTATTTCAGTTTAGAACTTATTCACATTATTATAATTAATTTCAGACCAGACAACTATTTAAATACTAGAACATATTTATTCTAATTCTGTTAATGATCTCTTTTCTTTTGTAATCAATCAACATACATTTTAGTAAGTTTTTCGCCTAAAAATCAGAATGTTGGGGTACATCAGAAAAAGTGTTTCATCAAAATCTAAGGATATTATCTTGCCATTGTACAGAGGTTTAGTAAGGCCACATCTTGAGTATGCTGTACAGTTCTGGTCACCATATCTTAAAAAAGACATTGAATTGTTAGAGAAAATTCAGCACAGGGCTACTAAAATGGTTCAAGGGTTTTCAGGCATGAATTATGAAGATAGATTAAGAAATTTGAATATGTATACTCTGGAAGAGAGAAGGGTTAGGGGAGATTTGATTCAACTATTCAAATTTATCAAACAAGGAGATGTGGAGGGTTTAGATTTTAATATGAGTGATAGAACGAGAGGTCATGGGTTTAAGTTAAACAAATCTCATTTTAATCGGGAAAGGAGAAAACACTATTTCTATAATAGGGTAGTAGACAAATGGAACAACTTGCCAGTGAATATTGTTAATTGTAAAGGAGTAACGGATTTTAAGAAGAAGTTAGATATGCATTGGGGAATAGTTAAGAGGTACTAGATGGACCAACCTTGTTGGGCCTTGAGACTGTTGTTGGTTGTCAATATTTGTATTTAGTAATTTATGCAAAAAATACTTGCTTCCGAAAGTAATTTTTTGTATGTTATTAATTTAATAATTCACATATAAAATTAATCAAAAATTGAAATTATGTTAGCATTGTTATTACATTAAAGTTACAATAAATGTTCTTTGTGTCATGGACTTTTGTTTAATTTCAGCAAGTAGATGTAATTTTGAAAAATGTTACAGTGCCGTGTAAAAACATGAAGCCTGGACATTGGACCCTTCTACTTCATGAGGTGATTTATTTTTATGATAAATTCGATGATTAAATTAGAATTTTACTTTTACTCGTTGAAAATGTACTCTGAATATTCAAAAATCAAAACAACCTATTTTATGAAAATCTGTTTTTATTTAGCTTAAATAAGTGAAATCTTTATTTCTTAAATAATTTAATCAGACTTCAAAGTTTTCATCAGTAATATGAAAATATATCAGTCCAGTCAAGAGCAGGTAAATTTTCATTCATATGTCTGCACAAACAGTAATGTAATATACAAATTTAAGTGTTTTACAAATGTTTGTAGTGTGATACGTTTAACAAAATTATTGATATACTATTTCAATATTTGAGTTTTATTTTAATGTAATTATATTTCCAGTTAGAGAAAGAAAATCCCCGATTGTACACACTTAAATTCTATTTGTTAGATCTTCAGTATGTTGATAATCTAAGTAAGTTATTTTGTTTTACATATATAAATTTACAGCTTTAATTACTTGGTAGAAAATAGAGATTTTAATTTCTCATATAACTATGTGCCTTTATGAATGTCTTGAAAATTAAATCTAACAAACTATTTTAAATTTCAAATGTACATGTATTACATATTGTAACAAATAAAAATAATTTATCTAATAATTTATAAAAAAATTTCATTATTCAAATGTAAAACAAGTCATTATTTTAAATTTCAGGAGAGCAGTTAAATGATGTCAGTGGTTTATGGGAGTTGAAACACTTTGCTGTGTTAAGCCAAAACACTTCGTTCGATTTTCTGAAATATGAAAGTCAAGAAAAAGAATTATTTCAAGATATATACCAAACTTTACCAGAAGAAAATGTAAGTGATAAATTGCAAATACTTTTAAATTGCTTGTATAATCTGCCATCAAAATTAACATTTTGTGTGCTACTAGTTTCTAAGCTTCAAAATGTTTATTTACTTAAATAAACAGTTTTAAATGGATTACTTTTGTTACAGAAAGAAAGAGCTATTAATAGATGTCTATTTTTTAAATGTTTTTTTTTTTCATATATTATAAATATAACTAGAATTCAATTTACTAGTTCAATGGAAAAAAATCTTATCCAAGCACATTTTGAAATATATAGACTTTAAAATATTAATAAACTCTTCATCCAATTTTATTTTAAAGGTATCGATATTTTTATAGTTACAAAATGTGTAATATTACTTTAATATGTAGATTTATTTAGTAATAAATTTTCCATTTTCAGTTTGGTTTGCCAGACATCATTCAAAGAAAAAAATTCCACCGAAGCACTGGGTAAAAACTTTTTTACAGTACAATAAAAAATTTTAAATTACTTTAATTCAATTATGAAAAATAATTGTGCAAGAGATTTAGGTGAGTGCTAAAAGAAAGCATAAACAAATGATAAAAATAAAGATTTTTAACATTTAGCTAAAATAAAGTTTTTGACCATATGATTAAAACAATCTACTCAAATTACTTTTTTACTGTGGATTTTTTTTAACATACGACTAATTTTTTTAATTTTACCAATGGAAATGTAAGTTTTAGCACAAAAGCATTTTTCAAAACTATTTTCTAATCTTGTAGTTAAAGTCCAAATGACTGTCTAAGGCTCTCAAATTTAAGTGTAAAAAAATTAACAGTAAATTACAAACTACACTAATTTGGTATTAAATTAAATTCAGCAAGTGTATTTTTTTTAAATACACTTGACAAATGAATCAAAATAATATCTATCATTAAAAAACAAAAATATCTGAACATGCATGAGTGCCTTCAAAATGTTATTTTATGCAAAAAAAAGAGGAGCACCAAAATTACCCTTGCTTGCTCTAAAAAATATTGTTGAACTGCCTCTACTTATAGTTCTAATTTTATAGTTCAGCATTAAAATAAAAATATAGATAAAATTATGTATTATGATTATATATCGTAAATTAACATTTTTATTAAAAAAAAAATTACATATCTAGTTAATGTACATACCTAGATATTTAGTTCATGTTAAATTATAATCTTAATTTTAAAAGATATATTAAATATTTATAAGAATGTAATAATAAATCCTTCATGACTATATATTTTCAGGTGGATGAACGATTGGCTCATTTGTAATAGGGGGTTTGCAACTTTTGTTACTATTTGTTTCACTATCGTATTGTAAGTAATATTTTTTTATTTATTAAAATTTAATTATTTGAACTACTAGAAATTATATTAGAGTACTATTGCTGCTTAGCAAAGCCTAGTATCTTTTTTTAGATTGTTAGGCCTTAACATACATATTAAAAACTTAGTTAAACAAATTAATAATAACTTTATAAAGACATTAATTTATTTACTGAGACAGGGCTACACTTTTCATATATTGAATAATGTAATTCTAAATATTATGATTTTCACTATTTATATTGTTGGACTGTGTAACACATTTATAATTCTGCATTTAACTAATGTACAATTAAATAATAATAATTATATATTTTTTTTAATAATTAGTAATTGTATGTAAAATGTATGTACATAAGAATGTGTAATAGCATTTTGTATGCATTCTGAAAACTGAAAAGGAGGTTATGAAGTTAAATAATTTATCTTCAAATGTGTTTGCATTGTAATCTGAAAAAAATGACAATGCTATTTCCTATCAGTAAAATTGACAATTATATTTTTTTCCATAAAAATGTAATGACTTGCATTGAAATTATATGTACACAATGAAAATTTTTACTTCATAATTATCTTACTCTTCAGAATACTAAGAAGCTAAAAAGTTTTTAGCCTGCTAAATACATCATTACCTTGCGAATTAAATTTTCCATTAATGTGTATCTCAAAACTATTTTATTTTGCATTAGGGATAATCATGTTTACTTTGGAGGCATATGTTGTTATAAAATTATTTTTATAAGTCAAAAAAGAAGCAATTTTATTTTACCTTTTTTTTCAGGTTGTGTGTTTGGCGTTACCGTATATCTCGACACCTTGTGATGTTCTTTTTGCTTTCATTAGTATTTGTTGCCATGTTTCAAGTAGCATTATTTATGACACTTTGCGTACAATAAATTGTATTTCCTTAATATTTTTAATGGCTTATTTCTATTAATCAATTTTAATCAACTGCAGTTTTCACCTTATTTTTATGCTGTATGAAGCCTCCATGAAACTTAACTAATAGTAACAGATCAAATATAGTAAACCAAAATGTATATTTCAAGCAGGTTGGGGATATAACAATAACCTTATGTGTTATACGAAAATTTAAACAATTATGCAACATCGAATAAACATGTTCATATTGCAACAACCTACATGCTTGTACATATTCCTTATATAGGGTAATGATTTTGCACTGCTTTATGCTTGTGCTGGTAGCTGACATAAAAGTATGCAAATTATGTAAATATATATATATGTTTAATTTTAGGCAATGAAAAAAAAAACTTAAATTAATTCTTATAATTCTAAATTAAAAACAAAAAATCTACAGTAATTTAACTATAAATGTTTAACCAATTGACGTGTTTTTTGTGCGTTATGTACAATTTGAAGGAAATAATGTTATACACATGTCTCTAGTTAACATGTAAACACAATTAAAATTGCTTATGAATTCAGTTTTGAAAATTTACTTGCATCGAATTTCATAAGATATCTTCTTTCATGGTCACATGGTTCGCACGGTCCTTAAAAGTCCTTAAGAACTCCTTAATTTAGGTGGGCTCTTAATTAAGGGCCCTTAAAGTCCTTAATTTTCAACTAAGGTCCTTAATTTTTTTGTCCCTCATGATTTTCTTTAATAATTCACAGGGGTGGTACTTTTATGAGTCTAACTCGAAATTCCAGGGTTTTAAAATTTTCGGTGCCCGGGTGCATTAAAAATATCGTAATGTAGAATTGCGGATTTTACTTTGACCGCGTTCGCACTTTTGACTGTTATACGGAAGTGTAAATCGGCATGAATAGATGGGATTCAGCATCAGAAAAGTGAACTTTTGATTCCTTTTGTCCGATTTTGTAGTCAATGGTATTTCATCATATGACACTTCATTTTTAGAAATCTCAGTTCGTTTGTTGTTTTGTGAAGAATCGATATTCATTCTAGAAAAACGGAGAATTTCACAAGAATGTGGCATCTTCAACATTTAGAAACATTTGCGATCTACGTCAAACGGGGAATAATCACTCGAAAGTTGAGATGGTTATAACTCTATTTCCGTTGGCGAATGCAACTTCCAAATGGCGCAGTTTTGAGAATTTTTTTAATTCATGAATATCTTGAAATTGTAGAAATTCATTAAACGCGATCTGCTGCGATCTCCGTTGAAAGACTTACAATCCTTTTGCATCTGATAAATAAATGCTTATGTTTCAGTACTACCTATTTTATCATGATTTAATTTGTGCTACTTAACACAATTACATTAAATTTTTCGAAAATATAATTTATTTTACGAAATTGAAGTTTAGAATATTTGAGTATTGAGGTATTTTTTTTTTTTTTTGACTGGCATCAAAATATTCTAATGTGTTTCTATTTTGTTTAAATGTTTATAAATTTTGATACATTTAATTTATTTTTATTAACCCCCCCCCCCTCCTATTATTCAGTTTTGCCTACCTTTTATTTAGTTTTTTTACAAATTTTTAAATGTCTTATTACACTAGTTTTTAAGGGAATAACTTGAGTATATTGGATGTTGAATGGTGTATAGAGATTTTTATCTTCTAGAAAATAAGTCTTTTCAACTCTGTGCACATTGCACTTTTATTACTCCTAACTCTTGATTGGGAGATTCCTTTGGAGTCATTGGATCTTTTTTCAGGGTACATTGCAATTGTGATCTATAGCACATTAAACTTTCACTTTTAGTAATTCACACTGGATTTGCCACTGAAGGCTATTTATTACTCTTGGGGTACATTGTTATTTTTCTATTCGGTGCACTTGAAAAAATTTCGCCTTTATATATTGAAAATACATTTTTAGAATGCATTATTTTTGGATTTTAGGGTGACATTAGCCTTTTTAATTTAATTTTTTCAATGGATTTTTTAATTAAAATAAATAATAGATGTAAATTAAAATAGATTTTTGGGGTTAATTTTTTCCTATGGAGATGCATTAAATTTTTATGCTGAGAATACATTGAATTTGAATTTTTGGGGTGTATTTAAATTTTATACTAGAAGTATAGATTAGAATTTTGTAATTAAAAGTACTTTTGAATCATTGATCTTAAGATTCATTATTAGGGTACATTGGACTTGGGTTTTAATGTGAGGACAAAGTAAAAAAAAATCATTTTCGGCTGCACTGAAATCTCAGGCTACTTAAAATAGATTACTTACATTTGAAGGACATTAGACTTTTGGAAATGCATTGTAATTTTGATCTTAAATATAGGTTGGAGTAATTCAATCTTATTGTACTTAGTACTATAATTTTTAGAGCATAACGTTGGAAATTTAATGTTGATTTATATTGGTTGTTTACACAGGTGGTTCATATAGGGGTTTTGTTTTATTTATTTTTTAAAACCTACAATCTTGTTCAAGCATAGACTATTTTAATAATGTTAACTTTGAAAACGAAATACATTAACTTAATTATTCTTAAACTGCTTAATTACTTAAGTTCTATTTGAAACCTTTCAGTAAGCATGTTGTTAAAAACAATTGGAAATCCATTATACATGAAATTAAATATGTGTGGGTGTATCTACAACACAAGGATCTCGTGTTAATGACTGACCCTTTGAGGGAAGTTGAGCTTTAGCGACAAGGGGGAAAAGTAGGAGGATGGACAGCAGCAGCTTGAGATCCTCAGAGATCTGGGATGTCACTTTCCAGGTTAAACTGACGAATTAAAAAAAAATGCTAAATCTATTTTACTGCTTTAAATTTTAATTTTAACTCCTCGGATTTTATATATATTTTTTATTGTTTAACATTGCTTTGATGATATAATTGAAGGGTAATTTTAAGTAAAAAAGTAAATTTTACAGGGGAAGCAAAAAACGGGTTTTACAATGTAGAAGAACTACATGCAAGTGCCATCTTCTGTCGCTCGTAGAAACTAAACCATTTTGCTGATTGACTTACTGTTTATTCCATTCCATGCCATTGGCTTGAGCGTTTAATGTTTTTCCGTGGAAAAACTTGAAATTTGTGACTTACTGTCTTCTCCATGTCAGCCCCTCAATTCTATATCCACTATCGTTAAAAAATATAAGAGGTCCTTAAAAATTATCAAAAGGTCCTTAAAAAGTCCTTAAGAACTGCTTAATTTTTACTTTGGAAAATTTGTATGAACCATGGGTCACTTTTGCATAGCTAGAGAAGTAATATTAAATGAGTTTTACTATGGTATCAATTACCAATAATTAAGCTATTGCAAAATATATGTTTAAAGTAAAAAAAAAAGGTTGTGTCTCTTTGGAAATACAAATATTTGCAGGATACATGCTAATGTCCATTGATACATTGCAAACAATCACAATACAAAAATTTTGTGATTTGTTTTCCTTTTAAAACTAAAACATTTAGCACAATTAAGAACTAGATCAACACTTTTCTAAACTATAGCACTCAAACTATAGCTAAAAAACTAAACTAAAACTATAGCACTCAAATATTAATTAAAAACAATATGTATATACAAAAGTTTTAAATACAACATTTCAAGATCTATGATTATTTTTTCAAAATCGATTTTAAAGTATCATTAAACTGCAAATCAAAAAATGGCGCTTCCTCTACACTGTCATCCATATCTTCGTCAATCAACCTCTCATCAGAACCGAGATTCGAATCGAATTCTTTGATGTCATTTCTGCTGCCATGGTCGACATCTTCTTCAACAGGATAAAGTTGGGTGTCTTCAAGAGATGCGTCCCCGTCGCTCTTCTGCACGTTGTTTCTCTCGCGAGCTCTCTGCTCTCGGGTCATGCCCTCCAGCAATTTTTCCCTCTTCCCTTCTCGGTCCATCATCTTAAAAGAAATGCTGTGTTAAGTGGGATACGAAATCCACTAAAAATTCACTGATCTCTAACTGTTGAAATATTGGTACTGTACATAGGTGAAAGTTTTCCGTCCTAAGATGAATTTCCTTCTTTTTTATTGTTATGTGGGACGGGGAAAAAAAGGCATGCGATGCCATAATTAAGAATTAACATGTTTCACTACTATCCAATCAAGTTGTAATCATGATTGCAATACAAAGAGCCATGGTAGATGCATTTTTAAGTGAATAAATCTTATTGTCATCTTCCGAAAATCCTGTGACAAAGGATTTCAAGAATTTAAATATTTAACCAAAGATAAACTAGTTTTAAATTTTAGAAATTTTTTATTGAAATTTGATGAATTTTTGAATAAGTATTGTTATCAATGTGGCATATTTTAATTCCTGAATTTTGACAATTTGATTAACAAAATTTTAAACAATTAGTAAAAACAGTACAGTAATTGTTTATAAAATGCAAGTAATTGTTTTCAGTTCTAGACCATTGAGACACATCAAAGGCTTTCGATGATAATACTGTATTTTCCAATTTAAAAATATTGTGAGTTTGTGAATATTACTGAAATTTTAAATTTCGGTCCTGCGATTTTTACCAGCTTTCCCCCGTGATACTGTAAAACTTAATTTCGAAAAAACTCGCTTGATTTGAATTGTTAGTGCAAACCAAGTTGAAAATCCTCACTTAAAAGTATATTTAAAGTATGTTAAATCATTTGGTTATTAGGAATGCAACTTATAAAAATTACTTGGTAATTGAAAGATATTTTTGGAATTTAAAATGAATGGCTAATAATAAGCTTAAAATAGAATTATTGAACTTCTTATTTTTGAAAGTCTCAGTTCTGTTGATTTAGTTCTTTTTTTTATATAATGAAAGTGAAGGTAATCAAAAGAAATATATTTTATTAACATCGGAACTGAGTTTGAAAATTACAATTGCAAAATAACAAATCCTTAAATTGTCAATTACAAAAATTGTGACAATTTTTAAATAAAAATATTCTTTAAATTCTATATTGCAAAGTTTACTATGCATCTCTGGTTTAAGATATAGCAGGTTTTATACATTGTTGTTAAAATGATTTTATTTTGCACGTAAGTGTAGAGCTAGGGAAAGTATAAAACTTCATTAATCATTACAAATTGCACACAAAAAAAAAATCAAAGTTTTAAGTTGAAATAAATAAATAGTTTAGCTTCATACTGTACTTCAAAAAGCGAAATTTAAAAGGGGAAAAAAATTTAAAAGTGTTAGCAAATTTATATAAGCCATTTTGTAGTAAAATTAATGTTTTCTGAATGTTAAAAATTTCAACAATATTTCCGGAATTAAATAATTTTCTGAAGAATCTGTAATAAACCCATAAGTTACAATAATATATATATATATATATATATATATATATATATATATATATATATATATATATATATATATATATATATATATATATATATACCCATATACAATACAAGTGCGACAAGGATTCAATTAACCTCGTGCAGTAACTATCCGCAAGTTCGTCACGGGGTCAATCGATCCCGTACCGTACCACAGTGAACACATTAAATAAAAAAGTAAATTATAAATTTGTAGCTCCTTATTTATACACGAAACTGATTATTACAATACATTGTGAAATAATGTAACTGAACTTACAGCTGAAACCAAGTTCTTCTCATGTTTGGTTGAGAAATTGGTGTACTTCGGAACTTCTAACAAGTGAATGCAACCATTGGCAGTTCCACATGCTACTTGCTCTCCTTGCTGCTTTGGATGCACGCTAACTAGACCATCACTTTCTAACTAGAAACATTTATTTTATGAAACTCATAAAATACCTTCTAAATGCACCTCGCTAACAATTACTATATTGCATTGTGGTAACTTACTTTAAAGGATAAAATAGGGTCCTGATTTTTAACGAGAATATCCCACAGTTCTAGACAGCCTGTCGTCTTCGTGACGAACAAAAATGATGCATTCGAATTACTCCAGGCTACATCTGTCACATATCCATCTTGTGATCTTCAAGGAAATTATTAGAAAATAACAAAAGAATTAATCAGGCATTTCTGTATCTCTAATTGCATACTTTATGTTGCTTACATAAGATCACATTTTACATAATTATATTATTGTAGTCAGTATTAAAAGTTACTTACAACAAGTTTAACATGGGAGACACTGCAAGATCTTCTGACCACACCTATTAAAATTCAATTAAACTTTTTGGTATACTTAAGAATCATATAACGTTAATTTGTTATTAGGACCCATCTTAAAGTACATAGGTCATAACAACAACATGGGGTACCGTTCTGGTCATTGAGTTGTTAAATAAGTAAAAATTGTGAATGTGAAGGCCACAAAATGGTACAAGGTATATATACAAGGTATTGTATAAATTATATCAATTGAAATTTGTACTAATTAATTTGATTTTATTCAATTATATATATCAAAGAAATGTATTGGTACAGAATTTATAAATGCCTAAACCTAATATATCCTGCTTTTTAAAAAAATAGTGTTTTAGTGAAGCTGAATGTTTATAAAATAAATCACAAGTTTAAAAAAAATTATACATATATATACTGGCTGTTTGACCCAATGTTACAGGGCAACCCATTAAAGCATGTACATTAAAAAACATTGAGTTACCCTGAACCCGATACCTATAGTTCGGAGGTCCCGCACGCTACCGATTAAGCCAAAAAGGCGTGTTTTAAATCTTGGTAATATTTTTTTAAGATGTGTCTTTATGCGGAATTTTACAAATTCAAACCTCAAGTGCATATCCTGAGGATGAATAGTACTTATATATAAATTTTCATTCTTTTATACGCAGAGAAAGTAGGTGTTTTGCGATCCACAGATAGAATCTTTCTGATGAAACTCACAATAAATTACTGAAAAAGTTATTTGCGATAAATTTCTGTTCTAAAAATTGAGTCAAGACACGTTTGCTCTTAAACTCAAAAGTTTGTTTTTGATCTCTTTGTTCTTCTATCTTTATATTGGTGCTGGATAAAGAAGGTCTTTAAGACGACTACTGTACGAAAGCGAAGTGAATTACTTTCACGTCCCAGGTGCTGCAAGACGCGAACAGTTTTGGGAAGAAGGTGTTCCTCTCGATGGTCAGCACGGGGCCTGTGCAGGAAGTGTAGTGGGAGGACACCACTTCACTGGGATCTTTGAATTTCCGATTGCAGGACAGCATCGCTCCCTGTTCTGTACCCAACATAAAACGATGGGGCTAAAATAAACAATGTTCAAGCAAATTGCTGTTGTATTATACAATCGTTTTGTATATAGCCACTCCAGTATCTTTAACTTCAGCAACAAAAAATATAGTACTAGCAGTTTTTATATAAAATAGTCCTGAATTTAGAAAATATGGAAATGAGGCTTAATAACGCAATTCGCTGAATTTAATTTTGTTAACTTGACCCTTATTTCTTGGGAAAATAAAATAGTTTTAGTTGATAATGAAACTATCTTATTTAAAATACCAAAAATGAAAGAAACAGTAAATTGCCACATTATAATTGAATTCTTATTTTTCAAATCTCCACCACTCTTTTTCTTTTTGAAAATTTTAATATTCTATACAATTAAACTTTTTCTCATTTTAAAAAGGTTTCCTAAATAGTTACAATTAATTAGCTAATAAGATAAAAACATGGCTACAGTAGTTTATTCTACTGGGGCCTATCACATTTTTGAACCCTGACCCCACTTATTTTGAAAACAATTCATGCATAATTTAAGGGGGAAATTTTTCAAATTCTATTCAAATAAGTTTTTTGCTAGTTAAATTAACTTTTCTTGATTTTATATGTCCTTATATATTTTTTTAATATTAACTATTGAATTATACCATTTAGGTTTGATTTTTCTTGCAATTCGTGCCTTCTCACTTTTCATACTAACGAGCTGTCACTGTGCATGGTTATCATTATCCTTGGCATATCATCTGATTAAGTCTTCCATGAAACTAGATGCATGCTACTATTTTTCAATTCTTAAATTACAAACCGATTCTGAACTTATATTGTCTGAAGAAGATAATATTTATATTGGAAAATTTCTAAATGAATTAAAATTTAGTTATAAAATAAACTTACTGAAGTGGAATCATATTCCATACAAGTGATGTTATACACATCTCCATTGTTCAAATCATCTGAACTTTGATTAAAAGTCATCTGGTTAGTGTGTGCATTCATATTTCTTGCATCCCAATACATTAACTGAAATAGAAACACTTTTAAAAAACATTTAAAGAAATTAAACAAGAGTATGGTCTTTTAATTAAAATGTATAACATATTTAAATGCATATGATGTTATGTTTGATTCACTGACGTTCAAGCATTTTTTGTTTTTGCAGTTCGGTGAGAGAACGGTACTAGTCCAATGGAACTTAATTGGACTGGTACTGGTTTTCAATGTAATGTTGTTTTCATTGCTTGGAAGTTTGATTTTTTTTTAATTAAATATAAAGAGACAACTTGTTAGCTATACCCCAAACCTTTCAATATAAAAAAATATTGTAAAATTGAGTTATTTTATTAATTTAAAAATTTGGTGCAATGCTGAAAAAACTATATGAACTGTATGTGATATCACGTCCATGAACATCAGGGGGTTAGTCAGGGCCTGATTACCCAATAGGCCCGGGAAGCCCAGGCTTACACTTTACATTTTTGAGGGGCCCCCAAATCATACATTTTATATAAATATTTAACTGCCCTAACATAGTTTGCTACTAAATTTACCTTAAAAATTATTTACTTTAGCAACAACAAAAAATTGCCACTTCTGCTACATTTGTTCGAATATTGAGAGGAAAATCAAAAACATACAGAATATTAGGAATATTCATTAATTATTAATATGTTTTTATATAATTTATAAAGTGTTTCGTTTTAATGGCATTCAGTGGCAAGGACTTTAGTGCAAGTAAAAGCTCAAATTGATGTTCCAGGGTCTATTTCACAGCAATAGGGCCTCCATTTAATTGCGGGCTTCCCTTGCTTCAATGTCTTAATCGGACCCTGGGGTTAGTTAATTAAATTGTGCTGTACATTCATTAGGAATTCCCATATTTAAACTATAATAAATCCGCTTTATCTCAAAATACAAGATGTTAAAATTGCAGATAAATTGTTAGTTGGGCACAACAACTTTACATTCCTTTCATTAAAAACAAATAAACTGATGCTATTTCAGCAACAACAAAAAATCCATGTGTAAAACGAGCCAATTTATCTTTGTGTATATATACAGGAAAATAATTACCTTTCCGTCCATAGATCCACTAAAGAACTCGAACCCTGTCTTTGAACTTATCCATTTGATATCGGAAACCACTTCTTTGTGGCATGCATTTACGGGAGTCAGTAACTGGGGTGGGCCTCCAGTACGCACATCCCATAGACCTTGCGAAGGGGGAAAATGCATTATGCACGTAGTATAACAAAAAGAGCCTACTTTTATACATACACTTTTTGTAAAATTCATCCGTTGAAAAAAATAAAATAAAAGATTAATCGTAAATAATGAAACTATTAACAAAATATGCTACCGGAAAGCACAATAAACAAGCTGCAAAGTTCCTGAAACGTTATATTGCTGGCTTAATTCCCAAACCCGGATTCAGTAGCCGTAGCAAAAGCTGCTTGGCGACGAAATTCAAACAATTCACTTCTAAATGTGGATTTTTTTTTAAAAAACAAGAAATTATCGGAATACCTGGGCTTAGATTGTAAGTGAGGGATTTGGTTAGAGTCCCCTGATTTCCGAGCTTGAATTTCATCATCAAGTAATTTTCGATACGACTGCTGAATCCGTTTTTTGGAGTTGCTATCTATTGTTATTTCATATGACTCTGAGGTTTTGTGGCAAGAGTATGGCGAAGCGTAGTGAAATTTTCCATGTTTGACATCTACCACAGAATATTTTATAAAGTTCTATCCTCCTACTTAAATGCCTTCAACTAAAATTGACAGGTTCGACAAAATATTTCATTAGATAACAAAATCAGCGCATTGTCTATTTTGTCTTTTGTTTAAATTAACATATTTGTGATGGACCGAAAGCTCTTCGACGCATTCATAAAAAATAAATTTGCGTGTGAGAAATGTGATGAAAAACTATTATAAAACGTGTTAAAAAAGGTGAAAGTGATTGGAGGTAACTAAAAAACTGTCATACGCGTAAGCATTTACCCTATCGAGCGTGATCACATTCGTGTCAATCGTGCTATTTGTCATAAAGTTATAGTGTTCAAATTAATCACTATACAAACGGACCATATCATCCGTCCTAATGTGCCATGTGTTAATTAAAAGTTGATTCACGTTCAATAATTTCTATAAATATGTTCATCTTGTTTTTCGACTGTTGTTCCCAAAATGCACAAATTAAGTAGAATGAGCAAAGTAGCAAAAACTACACTATATAAAGTACTTATAATCTTATGTTTTACCTATTTGTCCATTGTTAAGGCCACCAATAAGAAGTTCCAGGTCCCGAGATGAATACTCAACGCAATTTAAAGGCACATCAGGGCTCAATGTGCAATAAGGAATATTAGAGTTTTCTAAAAGAAAATAACAATAGCATTTACTTTATGAATTGAGTTTTATTTCAAGCAATTATTTAAAAACGAATATAAAACCTATTGATATAATGTACAATTAAATTATAATGTACAATTAAATTACAAATAGTAATATACTGACGACAGGTTATGTTAAAAATTATCTGAACTTATATCATGCGTTTAACTTATTAAGGAAAACTATGGAGTTAAAAACATCGTTATTATAATGAAAATTCATAATAAAAGTTTCAAGCATGGGACCCCATAAAACCCATTAAAGCAGACCCCGTAAAACTCATTAAAGTAGACTCCATAACCCTTTAAAGTAGACCCCGTAATCCATTAAAGTAGACTCCATAAAACCCATTAAAATAGACTCCATAAAACCCATTAAAGTAGACACCATAAAACCCATTAAAGTAGACTTTATAAAAACCCATTAAAGTAACGTGAAATAAACTTTTACTAAAACTTGTTTGATCAGTCCTACCAAATTATAGAAAATTATTTTATTGCCAGATTCATTGATAGAAACAACATTAATGTCTGAATAAAGAATATTGGAACTTTTCAATTGCAATGCAGTAATAAAATTATATTTATTAAAATAAAAATAATTAATGTTGATATTCTTACCAATATCCCACACATACGAGTGGCAGTATAATGACTTGAGTACCGTACCTCCCGAGTAAGCTGCCGCGATTTTGTAGCCATCAAGAGACCAAGATATATTGAGCACTTTCCTGTTAACTTCGCAAGTGTCCCTAAAATTTTATAATTAAATCTATACTAAAATTATATTTAATTATAAAATATTCAGAAACAATAAGAAACGTTTCATATGGCATGTTTCCTATTGCGGTTCTGAATTGTTACACCAGAATGTCTTGTTGATGAAGCATTTCTTGTAGTTTTTCAATTGTATGCATCTGTTTCTTTAAAATAGGCACTTCAA
This sequence comes from Troglohyphantes excavatus, assembly GCA_963932185.1. NCBI lineage: Eukaryota > Metazoa > Arthropoda > Arachnida > Araneae > Linyphiidae > Troglohyphantes > Troglohyphantes excavatus. The sequence continues at coordinate 51,204,793 of OZ010675.1, forward strand.
TGTAAAATTATTTATCCATCTTTTAGACCATTTCCATAGGAACACAGTGAATGTAAAGAGAGAGAAAGAGCAATTAATGTCCTTAAAAAACCAATTTTAAAGAAACAAGAAATACATAGTACCAAACCCAATTTTTATTTAAATTTGTTTTGTTTTTTAAACTTATTCTCTAGTTAGATGTTAGGATAGTCCTGTAATTTTAAACAAACGATTTGTATTCCAATGTTTGTTCGGCAGTGTTTGCAGCAAACCTAAAAGTTCCTTGATCATTGAGTATGCACAAAAGGGATATGCGAATCACATGTTGAAAACGATTGATTTAAAACGTTACAAAGCATCTAGCTGTTTATATTTTTATCGAAATACAAGAAAATGTTCGAATTTTATACGAGGTTGATATGCCGTGGGTGCTTAGCTTAAATTGACTACGTCAAAAAACGTAATTTGTGTGAAATTACAATTTGAAGTTCCAATTAGTGCGAAAAATCAAGATTTAATATTTCCTTCATTTTCTAATGTTTTTCTTTTCTTGTTATTTTAATAACAATTTTCTTTATGTAAGGAGTTAAAATAAGGATGAGGGTTTTCAAAGGAGGGGTGGGCTTTGACTTGGTCACTTTTGACAATATGCTCACGATATCTTTGTTTCTTAATACAAGAACCAATATTGGAATCCAAACATATTGCCTGCAAAAACTAGATTATTAAAGTAATTTGCCAGTTATTTTGTAAAAGGTGCTCACATAAATCAGTTTGCAACATTTATGTAATAATAAGTTTACTATTTTGCATCAAGTTGTGAGTATCAAGTGTAGAGTATACAGATAAGTATAGTATTTCTAACCTATACACGCTGAGTGTCTTAAATTGGGCTTCTTCTTTGCCCTTGTAGTTGTCATCTACAAAATATTCTTCAAAGATGTCCACAGAATTATTTTCCATAATGAATGTTTCAATTACCTAAAAATATTTTATTTCATTTTCAAGATTATTTACCTAAGAATGAATAACAAACAGTACTAATATAATTAAGTAACTTATCGACTGCTCTGCAGAGTGTCAATATTAACAGAGAAACAATTTTGAGAATCGACACATTACGTATCGGAAAGTTCCAATTGCGGCCCATGACAACTTTTTGTCTGGGCGATGAACAATTGTGTTCTTCTTTGAGAATATGGTAACCCAGCTCCCTTAGGGCCGCAATTGGACTATTGCTCTACGTATGATAATTATTGAGAAAATACGAAGATATGCAATGAAATAGAAATGTAGGCAGTTATCACATTGTATTGCATCTAGTGCAGATTTCAGAGGAAACGCGATTGCTACACTGTTAAAAATGCTCGCTAATTTTGGTGACGAAACTTTGGTCATTTTTGAAGCAAACAGACGCCTGCTAAACGCTCCGATTAAATATTTCGTCAAACTGAGGAAGCTTTTTTTTTCTCGCGAAATTCATTTCCTTATAAATAAGGAAAATTTCAAATGAAAATCGTCGGCTCAGCTCGAACCAGCGATCTCTTTCCGAAGTCACGCACGCTATAGACCATGCCAAAAAAGCTTATTTGAATTGCTGCAATATACATATTAGACCCGAAATTGAACTGATACAACCGGAAAGGAATCGCAATAAATTACTTTCGTTCAAAAATTAAAGATTCTTGTTTCATCGAAATTCAAGTGATTCAATGACGAAACGATTGTCAAAATTGACGAAAGTAGCCTTGACGAATGTTCAAAAATGAGAGAGTTATTTCTGAGAGTTGTATGTTCTAATGACACTTTCCAATTAGAAAATCGAATAAAGCCCTTTAAAGAAAAACTAAAATATCTTACTGTACTCAGTTCTTTGATGGTGTTGATGAAGTACTCATCTTTGTGTATCTTCTTTTTGTAGCGAGCCACTTGGTCCGTGTCCCTTGGGTCGACATCGGCAGGCCATCCACCTGCTTCGTGGTTCATACCGCAAGAGTTCGTAGGCTTTACGTCGGTATTGGCCTGAATATAATACCAAAGTTAATATTTATGTAATCACGTATAGCATTTCGTAGAGGTCACGAACTTTTTGAACCTCAGACAATTAACGTTGCGTAGTTCACTGGATCACCCGGCAGTTATTGGTACGCCAAATGCCCATGATGAGATATAAACACTACAGAAAGCCTACCTCAACGATTGTGTTTCAATTATCTGCCATGGGTTTTTTGCTTTTATTTTTTTAAATTTTTATATCTTTCTTTTATTTATTTACTTATTTATTTTTGCTTTTACATCATTTGTAGGGGAATGTTCCCCATATAGAGAAAACACTTGTATATTGTAACATCTCAAATTTTGTTTAAACCTTTGAGAGTGGTACTCAAAAAATTATTATTCTGGCAGATAATAAGAAGTACAAAATGTATGAAGAAAATTCTACTGTAAACTCACAAACTGTAAAATTCTGTAAAGTATGCATATTATGGAAAATAATAAAGTTGGCGTTTGGTGGTGGTTCCGTGGGGGGAGGGGGGGGGGAGGGGCTTTGCTCTGCTGGCCGAACCTGCGGTTCCACATACCCGTATATCCTTCGGGAGATGTCGGGTACATACGTCTATACATACGTATATAGCAGATGTTTAAGTTATATACAAAATGTATTGCTAGACTTTAATTCATTGTAAAGTTTAAATCATTAGTCTACTTATAACACATGGATTTTACAATGCGTATTTGATTCACACGTCATGGTTTACTTATAACGTTAAAAAAATAACAACGTTAAAAAGTGTTTTACATGATCATTTCAGCAGATTATAGAAATGGGGATTAATCGCCACAAAAACATCGCCAAGACGATTAACAAGCTGTTCCGTTGGACGCCAAAGACCATCATCCACGTTCCGTACTTTGTTTTATTTCAAGACTATAGACCTAAGGCATACACACAGGCATTTTTATTTTAGTTGACCCCGTAGAGACTCGAATTCGCGATCTATTGTTCCGAAGTCCACCGTTCTATTGACTTAAACTACAAAGAGGTTCTAGAACCTTGGAAATATATTTTCTTAACGTGTTCCATTATACAATATTTCCAAAATTGCTGAATTTATTTAAAAAGTTAAAGGGAATTTTACAAATCCGAGCTTCTGGTGCTTGAGGATGAATATTACTTAATTTTCAACCTCTTATACGTTAAGAAGCCGTTATACGTGTTATGTGGTCTACAGACAGACTTTTTTATTATTATATATTTTACATGCATTGACGTCTAATATACTAATGAACGAAACGAATTTGTGTTATAGTGTCGGAATGGATCCCTCTAGAAGCGTAACATTCGTTAGCTACATTTAACTGGTTAAATATAAATTTGAGTAGCAAAAAACTTACATTTTCTTTATAATTCAAATTTTTTAAAGCAGAATTGACAGTGCAACTTAGTTAACATATTTATGCTAACATTAACAGTTATTTTATGCTCTTGTGACATTGATATGCACCTTCACCAAAAAATAAAAACTTTTATTTATTGAACTAAAAAATAAATATAAAACTTCGAACCTTACTTTAAGATTAAATCTAAATTATAAACACACAGTAAAATACATAAAAATGAACTCTTATTAAATTATTATTATAAGTGCTTTGTTGATTTCCACATATTTTTAAAAATACATATAAACATGAAATAAATGCCTCTTACTGTGTGAAGAGATAAGTTTTTGGAACACTGGGTTCCTTTTTCACTGCTTGTAACGGTAATAAATTCTTCTTTGAGTTCGGAATTAGGATTTATATCAACGTTCAAGTGTGGACCAACACAAGAAAAATTGCAATTTGCACCGAAATGTCTTCTCTTTCTGATATAAATACCAGTTAGCTCCATTTCTGTTTAATTTTTATACATGGAGTGGAACTTCAATTCACCCTTTAAAACGCAAACGTTTACAATAATATCCGCCGAAATTTGTCCACCGTGAAACAATACAAGCACACGCTTATTTTTTACCGCAACTGAACCGCGTGCTTTCGTTGGGTAGTAGGATTTGTAGTTGTCATGGCAACATCTGTTGCCAACAATCGCAAATAGATTCTTCTTTCTTTCTTCAATTCTTTGTTGCCACCGTTAAACCAAAAGTTTTACTTTTTTTAAAAAGAATGTTCTTTTATTGTTTTTAAAAAGTAAATAAAGACATTTTTAATTACCAATAAATTTTTGCAACTCTTGGGAATGCTTTAATGATAATAATCATATCATATGATATTATAAAGAAAAACAAAGTAATGTAACGAAATTCAATGGCAGTATTTATTTAAATGGTTTTCAAGCAAAAGAAAACCAATTTAAAATTTTGTATTTTTTCTAAAGAAAAATAATGAAAATTTGTTCATTAATTGGTTTTGTAAACATTTGAAGCTCCTTTAAAAGGTAAATACAAATCTTACTAAATAATACACATCTAAATTAATGATAAGTCCTAAATTTAATAGTGTAGTGCAATGGAGCTAAAAAAAAATTGAATAATATTTTTCAGTTTGTATGCAATGTAAATTAATATTTTTCTCTTTGTTAATCTTACTCACAAGGACAAACGTAGACACAAAGATGATTATTAAACAAGCCAGCAACTTAAAATGGATTTGCAAACCACAACGAACACCCAAACTTTTCTACAATTCAAACACACCTTTAACATGAAAGGGCAGGGCATTCTTTTGGAATACATAAACTTCGATTGATATAAACAAAGATAAGGTCTAACTCTGAAAATAATATAAATCAGCAGTTAAAATATGCATAATACCTATAATTATTTCGCATTAACAGAATATCTCCGGGATATTTCCATTAAAAAAATTCATTTTGTCTGCAACGTCCAGACGCCCTGAACGAGCTTTTCCGGTATTTAAATTAAGTGATGAAAATAAAACGTCTGGTTTATACACAGAAATCCATACTTTAAGATGATCTTCGACAGCTCTCCGCCCAAAGCAGCTGTTTTGCGAATTAGCTACGTAAAGTAAGGCGTATTTTAAGCACCCTTCCACCTTTTCGGTTGAAACATAATCCGCATATTGAACGGTTCGTACGCTTTTCCATTAAAACAGCTAGATTCAAGACATTGGCAAACATTTGCATTGCACCTGCCGCAATGTTCTTTGCAAATTCTGTTCGTTAGTTTCAGCATAGTAGTATCTCCTAGACTTGTTGACTGGAAAGAGATACCTCAACCTTGAACCTAGTGGGAGAACCAAAGTAACATGATCTTTTTTCGATCATCGTCATCGATCATTTTTAATTATTCTGGTTATATTTTGGTAAAAAGGAAACAAGAAGAGTGTAAAATTGGTTGAAAGTGCATTTTTTTTAAATTTTAAACTGTAATTAGAAGATTTTGTGAGAGTTATGAAAAAAAAATAGTAGTTTACTAAATAATAAGAATTATAATATAATATAGTTAATCTCTTTCTTATTTGCATGCTGAATTATAGGGCATGAAAAGATACCTACAGCTGTAAATGGGTGCGATTTTTAAATGATTCTATATGGCAAATAGCATGATTGGATTAAATTTGGTCTCGGCTAACTAATTAATAATAAACTAGGCGCCGATGCGCGTAATTCTTTTTGTAGGCGAGGTTATTATTAACGACCAATTTATATTTTTATAATCTGCTGAAATAAAGTTTTAAAACTCTATAATTTGTAGTTAGGTTTTTATTTTGCTATTGGATCTCGAATGGAATTGCGCATTTGGAAAAAGTATATTTTTCGAAAGCTACATTGTCGCATTTTAAAATATGAAAAACGCTAATTCAAATTTCGATAACCATCATCAAGCATCTTAAGATAACTAATTTGTTCACAAAACCATCATCACTTCACTTTTATTCATCCTTCAATCAGTTTTAATCTCATTATATCACCATTATTTGTGTTCTAACGCGCTATCAGTTTTCCATTTTCAGAATTAACCTTCATTAAGCGTTTGTTTACAAAACGAGATTTCAGCACCTGGGCTATATTCGAAATCACGTGTTCTAAAAATAAATCTGTTCCGTTGTCGCAACAGCACCCACGTGTCTGTCCACTCTCTAATCACATCACTTGAATCCGAAAAAAGTAGCCAAGTCTCATGTATACGCAAATGAAGTGATTATTCTAATCCTCTGCTCCATGGATGTTTTTTGTTCTTTGGAGTGAAGTGGACGACAGTTTGGCGCCATTTTGAAAGCGGTAGAAGTGAAATACGAAATAAAGAAGAAAATAACGATAATAATAAAAAAGATGTTCCGTTGTGTCTGGCTTATTTACAAGATGGAAAGCTCGGGAACTCTTATTTAATGAGGAAATGACAGGGTCAAGGCTCTAGGGTCGAAGAGGTTTCGCGAAGTAAATCTGAAAGTGAACAATAAAGGCTCTTGGGGACAGAGACTGATTTAAGGGAGGGCATTCGGGGCACTTGCCCAGGGCCCCCATTTTAAAGGGGCCCCCAAAAGTGATTTAATGCTAAATATATGTAAAAAAGTTAAAAATAAATTTACTTACGAATTTTTTAAAAATCAATTAAATTTATTTTAATCAAAATTTGTAATTTTTTTTTAAATCAATCGTTAATTGTTTTGCAAAACTTATATTATTTTACCCAATAATATAAATTTCACTTTTCAGAACGTTCATGATGGTATGTCACCTTTTGCATCGCGTTTTTCAAAGATATGCGCTTTGGATCACTAGTAAAATTAAATTAATTACCAAGCTCCAAGACCATAAACAAGCTGTGTTTACTAATCTCATGTAGATTTGTCGTTTTTTTTCCTATACCAAATTTCCTAATATTGTAATCATTAGGGATTTGCTAGCTATAAAATGGGTAGAACATACAATCTGGCTCAACTAAAAAAAGCTAAAAAGAAAGAAAGAACAGAACTAGAAACATATAAAAAAAACTCTGTTGCAGAATTGACCATTAACGTTAATTCAAATTCTCAAAAGAAGAAAATCAATTAAAAATATATATATATATATATATATATATATAATTATATATTTGCATTAAAGCTAACTGATTACGTCATTTTGTATTCTGTGCTTGTGCATAAATTTAGCAGTTTTATTTTGTGTTACGTCGAGGGGCCCCCTAATGTTCTTTTGCCCTGGGCCCCTAAGCTTCTAAGTCGGTCCCTGCTTGGGGATACATTTTCGAATTAAGTTGTAAATAGTGTAAGAAATGGCAAAACTACTCACTTCTCTTGTCCGCAACATTACAAACCAGATAACCCATATACCTTTTTTGTTATCATATCATTAACTTAAATAATTATAACGAAGATGAGTACATGAATTTTCTAGTACATTTGGTATATGTATAATATTTAAATATAATATGGACTTTATATAAAAATATTATGCTTATACAAATGTACGTAGACCAAATGGAAAAATATCGGCCTTAATTTATGATGCAACTGACATGGCCCTTTTAGCAGCAGCGCGCGGGGCCTCTTTTAATCACACATAAAACTTATTGACAGGTTTAGCAGATTTTTGAAGCGACAATCGAGTTTTAATCCTGTCACAAGGAGTGATGCACATACAGTTTTACTATAGTTTTTGAAATAGAAAAGTTTAACCAGACATCAGGAACGAGGTACGTCTATAATCGTCCATGGATCTGCAGTTTTTCTAGGAAAATGCAAATAAATTTTAAATTCATATCGAGCCTATGTTAAAATATTTTTTCAAATCTAAAGCGTTGGGATATTTTATAACAGCTCCATCTATTAAGATAATAATTATTATCTTTTAAGTTGTATAATACATTTATTGGAAATATAAAATAAACAATCTTGCAGTGAAAATAGCTTTACAATTTTGATGTTTTCCTTACCGCTTTTAGAGTTAAGAGAAATCCAAGATTTTTTTTTTTAAATTATCTTTTTAACACTTATTATTTTATTTGCTTTTTTCTGAAAAGTACACGGCGTTTTTCAAAAATGTGGGGTTCTGTGCGGTGCGGTGGCACAAGCACAACCATAAGACCCTAGCAACATGACCCCTAGCAACTGATTTCAAATGCACATGTTTCATTCACGAGTGTATACAAACATATTTATGCAATTATAAGTCTCATAAGAAATAAAACAAGACAAAAATAAGTCATAACAAACAGTTTTATTCCTATTTGCTGTGACTGTCCGCTTAAAAAAATAACTTTAGCTTAGTCCATATCCTCAAAATCTGCCAAGTTATACTGCTTAGAATACAAATTAGGTGAAAAATGTCTCGTTCCTTTACATTCTTACGTTCGGTTTTCGAGTGGGCTTCAAGGAATTTGGACCCAGAACCGGGCCTCTTCAGGTTTCAAACTTAGTACCCCAGGGCGCAGATGGATCAAACTTTGATAGCTAACCTTTATATAGAATACCCTAACCTAGAAAAGCAAAATCATCTAGTCCAAGAGTGGCCTTTACTATGTCTCATTAAGAGTGCGATTATTATAGGGTTTGAATTGAATTTTAAATCTTAGTCAAAATTGAATAGAGTAGATCCTCGTAATAATAGGGTAGTTGTTACAAGGAAGGGGTTTATTACATCGGAGGATCATGTTGATGCTAGCCTATTATACTATGCCAATATTTATATTACAATATTGGGGAAGAATCGGTTTCAAAACTGTTTCAGTGGCGGCTCGCCTACTACAGCAAGTAAAGCCGGGCTGCACCTAAACTCATTAGTGTATTTTAAAACTAAAATCAGATATTTCACTAATTTTCTTAAATGAAGATTAGAATTGAAAATGAAATTTCTATGGTAGCAAACAAAATCTCCGATAAATAGCAAACATGTTACCGTAATGCACAATTCAGGAGGGGAAAAAACTCCATTCAATCAAAATTCCAGCTAAAAAGCGAAATTCGAAATCGGCTGCATCGTTGCCATGGCAACCTCTACGTAGTATGGAGATTCCCCAAATGCTAATGCACTGCATTTGTGAGAAGGTACAGCCGAAATGAATGTTCTTGTTTTAGCTGCACTTCAGGTTCGATATGCTGATTGGCTCGTGGGATGAAACGAGAACTTACGAGAATATCTCCAAACGGAAATGGTTTTCGTGATACATTTACTGTGTGCTGTTGTTTCAGGACATGGTCCTGCTGTTGTTTCGTTATGTAAGTTAATATTAAAATTAACCGATTCGCATTTAAAAGAAAGCAGGATTGCTTTAATTTTCAAACAATAAGTAAGTGTTTTCTATTTTTTTTCGCATGTTATCATTTCGTAAAAATTGAAAGGAAACTTTGCTTTGCGTAGTGAATAATAAATAATTTCCGTTCATGTATGGTTTTTGAAAAATAGGGGGGGGAGGGGGGGGGGGGGGATTCACATGATTTCGGCTGCACTAACATTTTCGACCACGGGCCGCCACTGAACTGTTTAAAGATTTTTATAAGACAAATATATATTGAATTGCATACCGTCAGCCGGGCCAACTTTTCCAAGAGAAGTTTGAGATTTGATGACGAAGCTTGAATTGAATGATTGGGCGGTTCAGGAATTTGGCAAGACGGTTTTCATAAATAGGCAAAGTTGCCCTCCATGGCAAAGTACTTGACGGTAACGGTATTTAATAAATATATTCAAAATATATAAAAAGTTTATTTCGTAAAAATATAGGGACCCGAATAGCACCTCTTTGCAGTCTTATTTAATTGATAAAAGTATGGAATGGTCGCTGTAGCCGTTATATCTTCAAAATTAATCATATTGATGTTAGCATACTATATTTTTTATATTACTAGTTTTCTTTCTTTATGTTATCCATTAATCCTTGATAAAAAATTTTGATTTATTTTTATGACGATTTTATTAAAGCGCGCCAACAATACCGACAAGCTCGCCATGAAGTAGGTTATCAATTTGACTTTTTTTTTTTAATGTATGTCCGAGCAGGGATTTCTGTTTTAATTCAGATGTTTGGAATTTTGTTTTTGTTGGATAGGTGATACTCACTTGGGCACTTATATATTACCTATATATTATTTATATTTAGAAAATTCACTTTCGCAAAAAATGCAAAAAAAAACAAAACAAAAACCCGGTTATTCGACTTTATTTATCCGAAAATATCGATTAACCGGAATTAAAAAAAAAACATTTTGGCCGATTTCTAAATATTTTTATTAATGGTCGGGGACTGTCTAATTACAATATAATTTCGCTTACCCGGCATGTATTAAACAAGATAATCTTTAAAAATATACTATATGGAACGTGGGAAAAAAAAATGAGCAACCACTTGAGTTTGTTTCAGTGAATATAAATAGCTAGGGGCTATTATATTCACTAAAACAAACCCTCCCCTGCTAAATTATAAAAAAAATTTAAAAAAGATAAATATAAAATATTCTTTTTTATAAAACCGACGGAGACCGAAGGAAAACCGACTTAAAGAAAAAAAGTCGTTAAAAAAATACAAAATAATTTTTAATTTTCCAATTTTTGAAGAAAAAAAAATTAATATGAATTTAATACTTATTACAACTTTTTGAAGTTAGTGGACATTTTAAAAAAATGTTCCTCAATGTTGTCACCAATTTCAAATTTTTTTAATAAATATAAAATCAACAATAAATATTTAAAAATTTTCAATTTGTTTGTAAAATTAGCAATTATCTTTTACTGTTTAGCACTTTTGTTTTTAAGAGTCGGGTTTCTTTTTTTTCTTTCTTTTTTAAAGATTATTTTATTTGTCCGTACAATGTGCGATTTTTTTTAAATTAGAAAAAGTATTTTTAATGGAATTTTTATCTGTATGGGTGTCTATATATAGTTTCAAGTCTGAATTTAAAATGTGTTCAAGAATTTAAAGAATTAAGAACAACACTAATCTTAAATAGTAATTTAAAAAAAAAAAAAAACGTTGGCATTAAATGTTCAGAAATGTTTTATATATTTATTCAAATCATATCTCTTGATTGAAAAAAAATCTTTTTGGCTAATATTCTTGATTTATTGGATTTTTAGAAAGAGCTAAAAACATTATTTTTAAATATTTTTTATATAAATTATAAACATTGCATTCTATTTAAAAGTGTTTATTGTATTCCAAGTAGTTTGTAATATCATATAATTTTCTCATACAAAACAGAAGTAAAATTTAACGCAAACAAATAAAGTCGCAAGTGTCTCAACAAAATATATACAGGTAATGTACTAAAAAAAAAAATATGACAAATGTCGATAAGTTGAAACTGGGAATTTTCGGCACTGTTGAGTTGAGAATTTCGAATAGTTTAATTGAATTGTTTAATTAAAATATATACAGGTAATGTGCTAAAAAAAAAGATGACAAGTGTCAATAAGTTGAAACTGGGAATTTTCGGCACTGTTGAGTAGAGAATTTCGAATAGTTTAATTGAATTGTTTAATTAATACCCCTCTCCCTTTCTCCCCCAAACATTTTTTATCGGCACTGTGTAAAAGAACGTTCACGCGCATGCGCAATAACTCCGGGAAAACATTTTTTCCCCTCGCGCTCATAGAAATGTTACTATTAGAGTTCAGTGCTCGCGCTAGACATTACTAAAAAACGTACTTTACCAACATTACTCCACTCATTAACTTTTCTGTGCGCTTTCGAGTTGTAAAAAAAAAAAATACCCGATTTATCTGCATTGCCTGAAATAAATCTCTAAAATTTATTATTCTCGTAACATTATAAACCACAAAGTTGTTTTTCAGAAAATAAATATTTAAAAAAAAATTGGTAATATTTTTTTATATATACATGATAATAAATAAGAAGTAAACAAAATTATGAGAATTTCTTTATAAAATTTTATTACGACCCAATTCCTGAGGCGCCGTGGCTTAGTTGGTTAAAGCGCCTGTCTAGTAAACAGGAGATCACGAGTTCGAATCTCGTCGGTGCCTAGTGGGAGAATATTTTTCAATGTTTATTCTACCAATCGTATGGACTCTTACCGATTTCCAATTCATTTAGGAAATAATGCATATATTTTTAATTTATACAATAAATACTGGGCAAGCAATAAGCGTTAATTTGATTTTTTTTTAATATGATTTTTGTTTACATGAACGTATATTTATTTTAAAAATACATTTGCAGACATTCTAATAAATAATAATTTTCGTTTGAAAGAAGATATTAAATCAAAACAAAAATTATAAAAAGTAAAAAAAATAAACTAATCCTTTTTTTAAAAAAATATTTTAAATGGTAATATAAATTCTATCCAAAAAATCTATTTAATTATAAGAAGAAAGTTTTACTGTATGGCAGATAGATGGCAGCACTGTTATTTTGAAATGTCAGAAATCTTGGAACAGACGGTTGAAGATACATTCATTCTCCGTAGGAGAGGAAGAATTAAAAGCAATAGAAAATTTTAATCAATTTAAAACACTTCATTTTTTTTTTAAATAAATTTTTCTTTATTTGTTTTATAAATGTTTGATACTGAAAATAAATAAAAATAATCCCTTATTTCAATTTTTAAAAATAAATAAATGAAGGAAGAAAATCCTTGAAACCTTACTTTTATATACATTTTATAGTAGTTAATACTTAAACTTTACTCTCGCTAATTTTTTTTTATTTAAATGTACTCATAAAAATGTATTAGTCACAGTTGATGAAAGTAATGTAATAGTGTTACGATAATTGTTTTCGTCAGTTTTACTAGTAACTAAACGGTAAATTAATTACAATTTGTGTAAGGATTTTTTGTTTTGTTTATTCGCTTATGCATTGTTAATAGTTTGTTTGGTCTATCAACTCATTTAAACTAACTTTATTTTGATGACATTCGGATCATTCAGAACATTATAGACGTAGTCAAATCGAAATATTCCCAATTAAAAATATAAATATCTGGCATTAAAGTAGAACTCTATAGAACTCCAAAATTATCCGAACTGCAGTTATCCTTTATCAAACAAAGCGGATATAGCTTTAAGAAAAAAAAATTAAAACTAATAAAATCTATATTTTAAAAGTTTTTTTAAGGGGAATGTATTGTTTTTAATAGTCATTAAATTACATTAACATACTAAAGGAAAATGAATTTTTTATTTAGAAATGTTTAAAATGCTGATTTGGTACCGAAAGGCTAAAAATAGCATCGGAACAATTTTTGAGATTTTTTGACTAATCAAAATCTTTGAAACCGCACTTTTTAAAATAATATGATGTTATAATACCAATGTAAGAAATATTTTTTAGTATTTATGGTAAATTATGTGTTAGCAAAAAAAGCAATGCACATAAATTTTTATGCACAGAGGAGACCGGAAGGCTCCATTGAAGACTTTTTTTAAGGCTTTTGAAGAAGTTTTGCCTTTTGGTACAAAAGCAGCATTCGAAGCATTTCTTAATAAAAAATTAATTTTGCTTTAGTATGTAATGTAATTTAATTACTTTAATGTGTTTTATTTCTTCTAAAAATGCGATTTTTTTTTAATACAATTTTCCTTTTACTCACAATTTATGAATATTTTACTCTACATTTTTTATACTTATTAAGGTTATAATTTTACAGAAAAAGACTTATAGGATATAAAAAATTTTAATCAATTTTTTTTTAAACTTTAAAATTTTGGAAAATTGAATTTTTTTTAAAAATTATTATATTCAAAATAATTAAAAATTTTATAAAGGCATATGTCAAAGTACGTAAAAGGGCTTGCATATTAAACATGAAATTTTTTAAATCACTTCAATAAGTAGTTTCTGCGAAAGGTTACCCAAAAAAAGTCTTCAATGAAGCATTCGGGTCTCCTCTGTACATAAAAATTTGTTATAGATAAAAATGTGTGTATAAAACAGTACGTGACGTGACATGGGGGTGGAGGAGATATAAAAGCGTCTAAAAAATAATAGATGTCGTAATAAATGAACGCTCCCTGAAATAAAACAATGAATTTTAAGGACAGCTTCTTCTACCCCTCTTTTACTAAATTTATTATTTTGAACAAGATTCGGACGTTTCACACAAGTGTAATATATACTCGCGTCAAACTTCCGTGTGAAGAATGCACCTAATAATTTGCCGAGATTGTTATCATACATTTTTAACTACATCAACAATGACAATAAATATTTTTAAAAAATAATATTAAGGTTCTGAAATTCGATGTAGGTAAGAATAATAAATGAATAAAAGTTCAGAATATAATACACAAAAGAGTGTAAATTACTAGAAAGTTTATACAAACCCATTTTATTATGACTTTGACCTTCTCACAAATGATTAAATTTAGAGATTCTCCAATGGCAAAGGTGTTTTTCTGCGCGTTTTGTTTAGGAGAAAGAAATCCTCATGTTTTGAAAACAATTCTATTCAACTTCAAATTGGTGCGAGGTGATAGTCTATTTCCAGGAATTGGACACTAGTTTCGTATGTTCCGGATTACATTTAATCTACGTCTAGAGACGACCATAAAAAAAATGCTCCCAAATTAGAGACTGTTTTTAGAATATTCTTGTTTATGGAATGTGCTCATTATGGACCGACCTCCTCATTTAAACACACGGTAATGCCACAGACTGCAGAATACACATCTTCGAATTTCTCAAAAAATTTTGGTGTTATTCTGGAATTAGGCGTCGAAAATGTTTACTCGGCACTGCAAAAATAACACTCTTTTCCCAATTTGGAATATGTTTACAGTCCTATTAGAGAGCAAGAATGGGATGAGACTAAACCCATACTTTAGAAGCTTTTTTCACGTGGGAATTTCAGTAATGACTCGCAACACCGTTCACTACTTTTTCTTGACAAAATTCGAGAGCACAAACACGCTTCGGAAGTTCGCTTCTTCTTCGAATTCTAATAAATAACCCACGGTTCATTTAAAAAATAACTCCTGTTTTAATTAATATCCATTTTCAAAAATAAAATCCATCTTTTTGTCTTTCTTCAATATAATTGCATATAACCAGCTCATTAATCTAAGGAGGCCTCTGTGGCCGAGTGGATAAAGGCGTCAGCTGGGAATCAGCGGATTCCTGGAGTGACGGACTGGACTAAGAAAAAGTAAAAAAGTAGTGATCTTGTGATCGGAGGGTTGCCAGCTTCACTACAAAATACTAGGAATGTCGTCCAGAACATCCACAAAAATTTATCGGCGTGTATACGGGGCTGGTGCACGATAAATCTGATCGGGGTCCAAAGTCCCGAAGTCTATTGAAGGCGTTGGGTGTCAGTTCAGGTGTTATCTTCGTTATCTGACCATGGTTCTAAAATACGAGGCATTGTTCCCGGATCTTTCTTTCGAGATAGGCCCCGAACCGTCGCCAATAGCCCACTGTGCAGCTCTAGTGCGACGTTAATTAAGAAAACCAAACTAAACCATTAATCTAAGTAAACGATAGAAAAAATATATAAAAACCGCTATTAATTGAATAAAATACTCACAAATAAAATGTAAGTATTTTCTAGAAAATGTTTATGGCCGACTTCATATTCCAAATTATATCTTCCGAAAGGACCCAAATCCTTCCAGCAGGACCACAGAATAGTTGTACTTTTTGTACATGCAACATTTCATATATCTCTAGCACACTCATAGTTAGAAATACAATTTTTTTTTATAATATGCTACTTATAATATGAATATCGTTTTGTAGAAAACTTAAAATATTCACTTTATCATTTCTCTCTTTGTGTTGTGAGTGCACGCAATCTTATATAGATCATTCTACCAAAATAATACCACTTAACAAGTTTTTTGTTTTACAAAATTTCAACATCAAAATCGAGTTCTATGCATTGCCCCAGTTTCCAACTTTCATATGTTTGCTTGTACAAATATTAAAAGTTCTTGATAAAGAAACATTTGTATTTTGTTAAAAAAGAATTTTTGTGGTGACTTATTCTGTTCCGTATATTTTCAAGAATAGAATATTTAATACCTGTATCGTATTTGGTGCCAAAATAATATTTGAGACGTGAATTCTATTTAGTATTTTTTAAAAGTGGTGGTCCGCGCCTTGTCTAAACTTTTAATTTGGTGGTCCGTACTTTGTCTAACTTTAAATTTGGTGGTTCGCGCTTTGTCTAATTTTTAATTTGGTGGTCCATACTTTGTCTAACTTTTAATTTAGTGATCATCGTTTTGTCTAACTTTTAATTTAGTGATCATCGTTTTGTCTAACTTTTAATTTAGTGATCATCGTTTGTCTAACTTTTAATTTAGTGATCATTGTTTTGTCTAACTTTTAATTTAGTGATCATCGTTTTGTCTAACTTTTAATTTAGTGATAATCGGTTTGTCTAACTTTTAATTTAGTGATCATCGTTTTGTCTAACTTTTAATTTAGGGATCATCGTTTTGTCTAACTTTTTAATTTGGTGGTCCGCCCGGTTTGGGACCCCAATCAACATGAGTCAAGCCCTGAATTTATAACACAGGGAACTGGCTTCATAAAACCATTTAAGTCATATATGTCAAAAACCTTTTTCTAGTTCTATATCAGAAGCTAACAATGAACTATATCTAGGAAATTGAAAAAATATTCTTCCTTTTGAAAGTTTTAACCGCATTCATATATTGAAACCGTAATTGCTTCGAAATGGATAAAGCGTTTTGTAGGGGAAACTTTTTACTGTTGTCGTTGTTTATTATGCTATTTCAAGATATCTTCTTCAAATACCTTCTTCTCTTATTGACTAAGTTAAAAGTCAAGGTTAGGAGAGGATCATAGAATATTCAAGTGTTTTTTTTTTTACTATTTGGGACGCATATGCTGATATCTAAATATAAAATGGCGAACAATTGCGAAAAATAGATCAGAGCTGATTTAAACGAGTTTGAGATTTATCTTTATTTGCATGAACTGTCAAAGTCCGAAATTCTTAACTTTTTTTTCCAATTCCCAGAAATACAATGAGTATCCACTTTTTAGCTCTTTTTTTCCGCTTTTGGGGAATTTCAATCAGATATGAGAATATTTATAATTACACTTGCGAAATATTTAGAGATTAAAGCTAAGATATTAACTATTGTCCTACATTTCAATAGATACCTCTTAGAATTATCTCTCTAAAAATTGTGGTATAATTTCCTTATTTATGTGGATTTTTTTATTATTTTGCTATAAGATAAGTTTTAAATCATCGGAATGTGTTGGCATTTATAAAATATTTGAATTTTTAATTGGCAGCTCAGGTATTAAAAAATAATTTTTAAACATTTCCGGAATTTGTAAGGCATTTGGGTGGCTCAGAAATAGAGTACTGGACTCTTAATCGGTGGGTTGTATTTTCGAATCTCGACTTTAAAAATGCATAAAACTCACGGTCGTAGGGTTGTCAGTTTCGCTCCTCGTCGTTCACAAAAAAACATGGGCTGTGGATAGGGGACAGGGGTGCCAGCTCTGGTGTTGTCATCGTCATCAAACCATTTTTAAAAATTACAAAGTAGCGTTCTCGGATATTTCCTTTGGTATATATCCCAAAATGTCGTCAAAAACACATTATCTAGTTCTATTGCGATCTATCTAGTTCTAATTTCAACCAACCTAAAATTTAACCAAGAATGGTTTTGGTTAATTAACGTCGCACTAGAGCTGCACAGTGGCGACGGTTCGGGGCCTATCTCGAAGGAAAGGCCCGGGAACAGAGACTGATTTACGGCAGGGCATTCGGGGCACTTGCCCAGGGCCCCAATTTTAAGGGGGCCCCCAAAAAAAATATTAAGCTAACAAAATGTGAAAAAGTTAAAAAATAAATTAAAAAACTAATTATTTTTTTAATCAATTTAATTTAATCAAAAAATTTAATATTTTTTTAAAATCAATTTCTAATTTTTGGTAAAACTTCTACTATTTTATCCAATTGATTTCACTTTTCCTGCACGTTCATTTTTTCACCCTTCATGTTCATGTTCACCCTTTGGATCACTTGCAAAGTTCAATTCATGGCCAGGACAGTAAACAAACTGGGTTTACGAATTCCACTTAGATTTGACGTTTACTGATACTTTCAACCTATTCCAAATTTTCTGATATTATAATAGTTAGGGATTTGATAACTATAAAATGTGTAGAACATACGAATCTGGCTCAACTAAAATAAAGCTAAAAGGGAAGAACAGAACCAGAAAAGTATGAGGAAACTGTTGTGAAGTATTGAGAGAAACCATATATTAACGTTAATTCAAATTCTCGGGGTTTAAAAACAAAAGTTTTTTGCAATATTTACATTTTCATTAAAGCTGATTGATTACGTTATTTTGTCACGTGCGCTAATACATAAATTTAGCAATTTTAGTTTGAGGTACGTCGAGGGGCCCCCTAATATTTTTTTGCCCTGGGCCCCTAAGTTTGTAAGTCGGTCCTTGCCCGGGAACGATGACTCGTATTTTAGAACCATGGTCAGATGACGAGGACAACACCTGAGCTGGCACCCAACGCCTTCAATAGACGGCGGGACTTTGGAGACCCCGATCAGATTTATCGTGCACCAGTCCCGTATACACGCCGTTAATTTTTGTAGATGTTCTGGACGACATTCTAGTATTTTGGTAGCGAAGTTGGCTTAACCAAGAATGTATAATTATTTTACTTCGCGGGATTTGACATTTCGATATTGCTAATATATCAATATTTTATTTTAATGTTAAAGGGGTTGTGTGGGATATCAATTGATAATGGGGAAGATATTTTTTGCTATGATAACGTCACATTACCAAATATTTTTACAAAATAAGTGACAATAAAACTAATCCCAACTCTTGTTGAGCCCCAGTTGCTCAGTTGGTAAGGCGTTCAGCTACTAATCAGAGGATTGGTGGTTCGAATCCGTGAAATGGACTTGACAGAGAAAAGTAAAAAAGTAGTGATCTTGCGATCGGAGGGTTGCCAGCTTCGCTACAAAAATACTAGAAAGTCGTCCAGAATATCCAACAAATTATACTGGCGTGTATACGGGACTGGTGCACGATAAATCTGATCGGGGTCCAAAGTCCCGACGTGTATTGAAGGCGTTGGGTGCCAGGTCAGGTGTTTCCTCGTCATCTGACCATGGTTCTAAAATAACGAGGTACATGTATGAATCTGTGTGTGAATGTGTCTGTGCTCCCGGTGCTTCGAGATTGACCCCGAACCGTCGCCAATAGCCCACTGTGCAGCTCTAGTGCGACGTTTATTAACAACAACCAACAACCAAACCCAACTCTTGTTATATCTTTAAATGGCGATAAACACAAATTACAACGACACTCTCGTCCTTATCGGTTTACAATGTTTTCACGGATCCCCTTTTCACCCCGGGTAATGATGCAGCAAATAGCCTCATTTGGGATGCGCGAACGCATTCAAGTCGAGCTCCCTCCTGAGAATAATATTTACAGTCTCACACGAGGTGCCGGGTGTAAGAACGCTTATTTATAAATTATCCCCAGTTTATTTTGAAACCGATTCTGGTTAGTTTAAACTTTACAACCTGTGGAATGAGTGGGGCATGAAAACAGACGTTTCACACCTTTTGTGAGGGAAATTTTTTAATTTTAGATTCTTTCCGTCGCGCCCTTAATTGCTTAGGGGCTGTTTGCAAATCAGGTGGTTTATTTTTTGACGTAAATATAAGTCTTTAACCTTTACGTGTGAGCTGGGAGACTGCATATGCTTGTGCTGCAGTTTTTTTCTTTATAGATGGCGCCCAGTGACGTTCCACAAAAAATATTTTGGGGGGTTGGAACAAGAAATTTCCCAACTTAACGATTCGAAATTCCTAACTAAACAGTGCTGAAAATTCCCAGTTCCAACTTATAGAATTTTTTTTATCTTTCTATTATATAATTTAGGTAATATTCTCTCAGAAGCATTGATTTGTTGCACCCATATTCCGATGCGGTGTCCGTTCTGAAGTCTAATTTAAATGTAATCTTACAAGTTGGACAATATCTAATCTTCCCTAGCTTTCATTTGCTAATAATATTAATTTTCTTCAGGCATAAATTTTCCCAACTCGGGGATTTTTAGAAGTTGAAATTCTCAACTTTCAGGGTTTCCAGATTATTTGGGGGATAGGGCGTCTCCCCCCGGTACGACGGGCCTGATGATGCCAAGTGCCGCCATATGATTTTCATACAGCCCCCTGATGTAGAAGAAAGGATACAGACAAATATCAAAGATTACTTGATAATTTTTTTACTACTCCTTCACAGACACATTCTTGGGCGCTTTGGAACGACATCTCCGAAGGAATCCAATTGACACTTTTCCAAGCACTTGTGGGGGTCTGTAAACAGTGGCGGGGGCCAAGAAAGATGACATTGTTGGAGCGAATCCAAGACGATCTATTTGGCTCAGGTGGTTGGTTGTGATGCACAGCTGAAGTGTTTCGAAAACCTTTGCGGAGAAATCTGAAAATAATCTGCAAGGATAGCAAAAAAGAGTTGCCATTCAGACGAGTAGGACAGCCTTGACACTGGGGTTTGTGAGAGTTGATTAAACAGCCATTGAGTAACACATACGCGTAATGTATCGTGTGAACGATACATTACGCGTCACCGTAATGCAAATCGATACAATATGTCTTGTGTGAACTTGCCTATGCGATGCAATATAAATTAAATAACATTGGGTTTTTAGTAAGATAACAGACTCCTGTGTGCAAGGTTGAGATTGACCAAAAAGTACAAAAGCTGAAAAGTTATACGCGAGACGAACAAAATAGCTTAACACAAAAATTGGAGGGAATTATTTACGATAGTTGTTCCAAGAAATAAAACAGTCAAGTGTTTTGCATTCCTCACAAAAATACTACAATACATTGGAGAAATAAAGATTTAATGCATATATTTAATATAAAACAAACTTAGAAATTACAACTTTTCAATATTATTTTACTTACATTGTGACGTAAATTCTTGCTTAACCAACCTTTTTTGCATATAAGTATACGGGGGAGGTCGCACAAAAATAGAAAAGTTGTTCATCCTGTGTGTTACTGACATTTTGTAACGTATTCAGCAATACAAAAGTGTACATGAGGAAATAAAGTGTAGCCTCTTCCCAAAGTAAGATGCATTTTGCTAAAAATAGTCAACAGTCTTCTATGATTGAACGTATATAGTAATTTTATTTTCACCCAAGTAAAGACTATTATCACTTTTAGCAAAAATGCATTAGATTTCTTCATTTCAACGTTTAAAAAAAAAGTAATGTTTTGAAAAAAAAAAAGGAAAACGGACTATTTGGAAAAAGGCAAAAATGTGGAATACCGCCGAAAAGCGGAAGAAGAATCTCATCCCTGTGTGTGATGGTTGCAATGTTGATTACAAAACCTAGCGCGATTGTGATAATCATTGGCTGCATTTTTTAAGCCAAAAGTTTGGTGATCCTGTAACTCTGTATGATGTCCGTGTACTTGGGAGTTGTATTACGGTTTGGTTTGGTTAATTAACATCGCACTAGAGCTGCACAGTGGGCTATTGGCGACGGTTCGGGGTCTATCTCGAAGGAAAGACCCGGGAACACATACACATTCACACACATATTCATACCTGCACCTCGTTATTTTAGAACCATGGTCAGATGACGAGGAACACCTGAACTGGCACCCAACGGCTTCAATACAAGTCGGGACTTTGGACCCCGATTAGATTTATCGTGCGCCAGTCCCGTATACACGCCAGTATAATGTGTTGGATATTCTGGACGACTGTTCTAGTATTTTGTAGCGAAGCTGGCAACCCTCCAATCACAACTTTTTACTTTTCTTTGTCAAGTCCATCACCTGGCATCGAACCGGGAACTTTCGTATTCCTAGCTGACGCCTTTAACCGCTCGGACACGGAGGCTTCCGATAAACTTCGAAGAATGGTTGGTTTGGTATTGTTAATCAACGTCGCACTAGAGCTGCACAGTGGGCTATTGGCGACGGATCGGGGTCAATCTCGAAGGAAAGACCCGGGAACACATACACATTCACACACACATTCATACACACTTCGAAGAAATGTGGTTTGGTTTTTGTGAATTAACGTCACACTAGAGCTGCGCAGTGGGCTATTGGCGACGGTTCGGGGCCTATCTCGAAGGAAAGACCCGGGAATGATGCCTCGTATTTTTGAACCATGGTCGGATGACGAGGACAACACCTGAACTGGCAACCAACGCCTTCAATACACGTCGGGACTTTGGACCCCGATCAGATTTATCGTGCACCAGTCCCGTATACACGCCGTTCATTTTTGTGGATGTTCTGGACGACATTCTAGTATTTTGGTAGCGAAGTTGGCAACCCTCCGATCGCAATATCACTACTTTTTACTATTCTTTAGTCTAGTCCGGGCAAAGGTTCGAACCGGGGACCCTTTGGATTCCCAGCTGACGCCTTAATCCACTCGGCCACGGAGGCCTCGACTTTAGAGGGACGATCTTTATAAGAGTCCTATAAAATTGGTTTAATAAACGCTGCTTTCTAAACAAAATTATTTCGAATTTAATTTCCAATTGGCTCAACCGTTATTGCAGTCAATGCTGTTTAGTTTCAAAACCAGATGGATCCCTTTTGACAAATTTTTCAAGTGAAACAAAAAACTTATTAAGTGCATTATTTAGGGAATAACTTTATCTTCTCTTTTTACCAATTGGTATTAGATAGATACAGGTCTTAACCAAATTTTAGCTCTGTTTAAGTATAACTTTGATGTATTTTTGTACTTCTTTTGGATCCATATGGTTTTGTGACCAGGCTATGGGATCTATCTGGTTTTGTAACAAAACCGTGGGATGTGGCTTGACTACAGCGATGAGATCGGTTTCGCAGTTGCCTACACGCATCTTGATCAATCTGGTTTTTAAACTGTTTTCTTAGCTTATCTTGTTCTCCAACCAACCGCTATTTTCACACCGCAAAATGAGTAGTATCTAGCTGCTGTGGAGTGCTTTGACTTCGCCTACTAATATAGATCTGTAGGACAATAAAATTTAAATGGCAGAATCTGAAAATCGAAAAACTGGGTATATCTGATTTAGAAACTAGATGGCTATATTACCTCTGAGTTACCAAATTTAAAACCTACTCAGAGAATATTTTAATCCTTCTGTCAATCTAGTGAGAGTTATCGAACCTATATTTATCCCGAATCTTAATTGCGTATTTTTTTAAAAAAACATTTCGATAAAGATCAAATTTTCCAAATATATTTTTAAAAACTACTTTTCGCATTCCATTTTTTAAGCAGAATAATCTTCAAAAGACTCTTCCGAAATAGTTCCGGCCGATCCGAAATTATGCCATTAATCGTCCATGGCGGTTTACCATAGAATCTTAAGAAGAAAAAAAATAGAAGAAGCGATTCGAATTTATTTTCCCAACTTCTTCAGCAATCCATTACCCCTTCGCTTTGTGAGAAAATTTTCGTTGCGACTGAGGTGGTCCGTCTACGGCATCCGTAAAGTCAGTGATCTTCAGAAGTAAAGATCGTACAACCTACAAGATATCCGGATAGCGAAAATAAACCAGAGAAAATGGCTGAAAATCTAAAACGTAAATTACAGGTTCGGAAGAAGTATCTCAAAAGCGGACAAAAACTGTGTTTTTCAATAGATACAGGATATTTACTGCAGTCCTGTTTTCAGGGTTCACTATTTGTGGAAATAAACATAAAGGGAAGGATGAATAATGGTTTAATTGTAAAAAAAGAAGTAGAGGAAATAGATGTTTTAAGGAATAAAACTTGCTGTTGTATTTATGTTTTCAATTTGAAGTTTAAGCTGAACAAATTGGAGGAACGCGTATAGCTAGCTATATATGCATTAAATAAGAAGCATAAACGTTTGTATTCGATTTATTTTAATGGTAGATTTAGAAATATTAGGCAGATTTTTTTATTGGCTGTATGTATTAAATCAAAGACGTTCTAATATCCCACTTTAAAAAATATATATATATCCACATAAAGAAGGTAATCTTGCCATTATATGTCAAACTGGATTTCAAAAAAAAGTTTTAGAGCAAAATTTTGAAGGTGTAAAATTGTTAATTTAACAAGTACTGGAAATGTGAAAAGGGCGCTTACATTTCTTGATATCATGAATAAAACTTTGAATGTAAAACCAATTTATGAAAGTCTGAAGTAGTTAAATCTGAATAGTTTTTAAACATAATTTTGTTAGTTATAATCTTTAATTTAACGGGTATAGGAAATGCTAAAAGGAAATGACTTCCAAATTATCTGATAATCAAAACTTGCATGTGAGGACAATGGAACGAGGAACTATAAAATTCGTTATGCGAAATATATTTATCTTTATTGACACAGCACATTTTACTAATTTTTTTTATATATATAAAAGTAGGTTGGTTGAATGCACTTTGCACTAGAGTTACTAAAGGGGGTATTGGAGTCCTATAGGGATCTGTGCCGATAAAAAAATAGACACAAACAATTTCCTCGAAATTTTGAATGATGATGGTCAGATGACAAGGGCAACACCTGAGCTGTCACCTCACTCAACAAACTTTCACACAACTATCTTAACAGTTGGCAGCTTTGCTTACGCAATTTGAATTATTTTAAAATTACACCTAAGCAGAACATTTTGGCAACTAAAAAAATTGCTTGGTGCCAATGACGCCTAACTTTTATTTTCTAATTTCGAACCCTGGACCCAGGATCGAAATGGGGGCCCCGTTGCACTCATATTAAACCCTGGAACATCAAATCGAGATTTTCCATGCACTAAAATCCTTGCCTCTGGATGGTAACGAAAGACATTAGAAATAATATTTAATAATTATTAATAAGTAATGAAAATATTCCTAATATTCGGTATGTTTTTGATTATTTTTCCCATATTCGAACACATTTGATACAAGTGGTAACTTTTTTTTGTTAAAGGTAGTAATGCCACTTTTTTAAGGTAAATTTCGTAGCAAACTAAGTTAGAATTGTTAAATATTCATATAAAATGTGTGATTTGGGGGCCCCTCAAAAATATAAAGTGTAAAGCCTGGGCTTCCTGTGCCGATTTGGTAATCAGGCCCTACCTAATTTTCCCCTAGAAAATGATAAAAACTTAGGTTTTTTCTTTTATAAGACGCAAACGATTCTCTTATTTGCGAAGCGAGGGTAATGGAACAAAAACAGGAAGTACTCCATTTCATGCTGTCCAACTCCATCCATGCAGATTCCCTTGATGGTATTGTTCGCCCGATGAAATCGATCTCTAGCATCCTGATGCACGAAGATTTCTCAAGAGGGATATTGCCCTGTATCTGTGACAGCATTGAATAGGGAAAACTCGACGTTTTTATTTTTCAGCATCTTTCGTTTCTCAATGGAATCCTTGAGATGGTCAGTTAAGCCGAGGGTGTGGAAGCTTTGAGCTGATCCGATTACGACTTCTGGTTGACCAATACCGAATCCTATCCTAATTGTTGAGCGTTTTGTTTCGCTTAGATTAGATTTGTTTTTCACAATATCAAAATCCATCGATGTAGTGATCTCTTCTTACTATTACGAATGGTAGAATGTGGAAATCCAATAAAAGATGAATAAAAGATATCAGGAGTAGTTTGCTTTAACAGTAAATTTAAATAATACATTTATAGGAATATAGGTTATCTATATTTTAAACCAGTATTAATAAAAGTGTTTCGTCAAGATATGGAATTCTTTAAGTTTTAAAAGGAAGTTTTCACCGTGTTAAAAAGGGACTTAAGTCTAAAATGTCTGATTTTTAGTCAGATTTAGAAAAAGAAAAAAAATCATTAGTGCCATAGTAAGTGCCATATTTTTTACAACCCGAGTTTCAAATAAAAATGGTGCTTAACTGAATATTTTATAACATTCCGTGAAAATTTCAGCCAGACAGCGTTAATATTTTTAGTTTTTGAAATTCGCTTCAATAAAAGAGAGTTTCAATACATTCTTTTAAAACTTTTAAGGGCGTTATAAAATTGAAAGTATTCCAGGATGTTATAAAATTAAATTTAATAATGAAAAAAATTTCTAAATGTAATTTAGAAAAATATGCTCTGATAAGTTTGAAAGTGAGAAGTTTGATGGAAATACAAAAATATTTCCATGATGTTGCACATCAGGTGTTTTCTTTTATAAAACTTTACCAATGAGCTTTTTACATTGAGAAAATTGCCTATTCCATCTAAGTATTACCAACATTAAGCAACTCAATTAATGCTCATAAAGAACAACACGGAAAAAATTATATTTTTTATAATTCAGCGAATTTCACCTTTAAAGGTATACTAAAAAAATTCATTAGAACTATAATTCTAAACAATGTTATTACCTTTTAACTGTATTCAAAGAAGGATAAAACCAGATATTTAGCTCACAATAAAATGTATTATACTTCCTCCTGCCGCATACTTAATCTCCAGCTGTCTTGCAATTTTCCTGCCTTAGATTCCAAATATATTTAAACACGTTTTAGATAGGATAAAACTTTACTTTGAGAATCGCCACCATCCATACTAGTTATACTTTTCTATATTGAAACTTGTTTTTAATTCTGAAAATGGTCAGCTTCAGCAAAGTTGTCAGCTTCGGTGGATACCTATTCGTTCTATTGGCAGCTGTGTGTCTTCTAGCTACAGAAGTCGTTAGTGTTCCTTATTGGCCTTATTGCTACGATTGCAACAAGCTAAACAACATGGATTTACCATGTTGCTAACTTGGAGCTGAATATGGCTACGAAATCTTTGGATGAAGCCACTCGTCGATGGAAGCAAAAGAAGATAGTATGTAACACCATTATAAAGATGACCTGATTTTATTTGTTTAAAGATATAAGGAATAAAATAATATTTTCATGAATTATTTTGAGTGAAACTGGGCACTTGTATTAAACTGAATATTGAAATAATGTAGAGTAATTCCTGCGTTATTGTTTTAAAAATAATTTTTTGAAATCTTAACTGTTTAAATAATTAATGCAGTAAAGTTGTTATTTTTGATTACCGTGTTGTTCATAGAAATATTTTTTAAATATTGAATTTTTCAGAATTTTATTTAATCAGGTGATTAATTTTGATTTTCAGTGCTTGACGTTTTCTCATAGTGTATAATTTATATTTTTTTAAATGGCCTATCGTAAAATGTCTATTTGTGTCGATTAATAAGTTAAAAGGATCGGTGGTAGGGGTAAAGGTACGCAGGGGCGTTTAGAAAGCAACAAAGTATTTCCATGAATCGACAGACAGCCGGCGTGTTTGTCACATTAGTGTCAGTAGAAAACGAAAATACATCATGCTAACGTAGCTTAGAACAACAAAAACGAGGTAAGTCCTTATTCAACAGTTTTGATATAATATATTTAATATTTTATTTAAACATTTTGTGAAGCAGAATAGAGCTACCCGTTTCGTTGGGTTTTTTTTTCATTGATAGTGATGCATTTATCTTTTTGATTTGTCGAACAAACTTTTTGTTCGCTTGTATGCAGAGCCAAGAAATAGCAAAATTGCGGAATGGGGCACATGTACGCACTCCACTATTCACGCTTTAACACTCTCACGAACAAAATTTTTTCGATGTTGTGGATTCGGTACTTTTCAGTTAAACCTCCTCAACTCTCGACAGGAAGAATATTGACACGTTACAAAATGTTGCGTTTTCTTTTTTTCCATTATAATTTTTCCTTTTTTTTTCCCCGAGATTGTTCCATTTTGAAAGGATGTTCTTATTATGCTTCTTTTATATAAATATTTTCTGTATGTTTTAAGAAAAAAAATTGTGATTTAGAAACTAATAATTTCATGAATATTAGTCTGTAAATGCACTTCGTACTTTTGCCCCATCGAATTGGGGTAAAAGTTCACAAAGAAAGGATTTAAGAAAAATTGCGATTTTTCTGTTAATAAATGGAATTGGCTCTTGGACAGGATTTAGTCACGATCCTGATGTTTAAACTTCATGTAGAACAGTGGGAAATTGGATGAATTTTTTTTCTAAATATTAAAAAAAAATTGCATACTTTACCCCCCCCCCCCCCCCCCACACACATACCCTATAAAAGTTTTTATGATGTGAAAAGGAATATTCAAATCAATTACTATTAAACAAGGGTAAAAAACTTTACACATTGTTAGTGTCAACTATTTTTGGGAAGGAGTTTTAGATCATTGTAACTTGGGGTTTACTTGAGCCCAAACATAAAAAAAAAAAGGTTTTAAATCATTAATGGGTCTGCTGTCATGAAAATATAGACGTGATTGTTGGAAAGTCGGGAAATGACGTCTATATTTTTATGACAGCAGACCCATGAATGATTTAAAATATTCTTGTTTTGAGTTCAAGTAACCCCAAGTTAGGATACACAAAGGAAATTTTATTATATAATATTTTGGTATAAAGAAGTATATTGGTAATTTTGTGGAAGTTTTTAATTGTCTTATACTATTTCTTTTTTAAAACTACTTTAGCATCACGAAAATCAGTATATAAAAATCAGTGGATTTAATTTAATTTCGTTTTTTTATAATTTCCTACAATATTTGAGACACATTTTAAAATATAAATTTCACAATGTGGAGAGTCCTTGACAAAAAATATGTTTCTTTTTTAAAAATAACATATCGCTCTTAATATATAGTAAATTAGTTAAAATATTAATAAAATATAGTTAATAAATATAGTTAAATTAAATATAGTCAAAATACTCGTGGTTCAACACGCGTTAAAAAATGTTACCCCATTAGTTTGTTATGCCCGCTTATTATTTTTGTTTTATCTTGTGGAGGGTAAAATAACCTATCTATTTTTCAGACATCTTCGCATAGGGTTAAAAATTAACGTTCCATAAAAAAATCGCAGCAGATTTTTAAGAGAGACCCTATTCCCAAATCCTAATATTTTTATAAATAAATTCAGAAATACCATTTTTTCTGCATTATTAGAACATCTTTTTCTGATCAATAATCAAAAATAAAAACTATATTTAATTTTTTTTTTTGCGTTTTCAGCTTATATAGTCTTTTTAAAAAAACACAACACTACTCCTCGTTCAATTTTTAATGCTTTAAAAAAATTAAATTGATTAAATAACATCAAAATATATAACTACAGACTTATGAATAGATTCTTGGTTTTAATCGTTTTCAATAACTTATTTTAAGCTCACAAACTAAAAAATATTCATATTTTTATGCTTATTAATTCGCACAAATATTATTAATAACTTAATTTAAAAAAATCTCGTAATACGTTTTAAAACAAATATTAAAGCTTCAAAAACTATTAACTGCTTAGTTTTTAAGTTAATTTTTTATACTTTGCATTTTAAACGTGACCAAAATGTAAAAAAATATTGTGAGTAAATGACGAATGTTGCAGACGAAACGAAGGTAGAAAGATGATAAATGATATATAAAAATCTAAAAAAAAACTATGTTCTCTTTCTTTTAATGCTTTTGAAATTTTGTACACACTTTCTTAAATATGCATAGCATCGTTATTATGAAGAAACAAATTAGACATTTTTCCGGAATTTGGGGCTAGGGTCCACGTGCAAAATTCTAGTTTTTAAGATTTTCCCATCTTTTATATTTTGAACCCAAGTAAGTAACAAAATTCACGATTTTAGGACAATCGGAAGTATCCGACACTAACGCTGAATAAGGGGTTATCCACCTTTTAAAAACGTTTGTTCCCCACCAAAATAACTTACTTTTCTTATTTAAGGCATAAGGAACAACTTTGCCAAATTTCATCTTGCTGGGTATACGCACGGGAAGTGGGAGAATTAGTGATGAGTGAGTGGATGAGTATACCGAAGGCTTTCGTATTTATATATAGATATATCTGAAGAACTACTTTATGGCGTTTTTCGAACAAAAGAAAAACACAATAATAGAAATATCGTATAATAAAATTGGACTCAAACTTTTATTTCTGTTTCAGCTCATAATTCCCTTAGAATCTTCATACAATATTAAAGACAATATAAGTGCTACTTTTGGGGTTTTAATATAAATATGAACTAAAAAAAAAGAGAGAATTTTTTTTTCTACAGTGTATCTTTTTCAGTTATTTTTATTGAGTAACGAGGTTGAGTAACAAAGGCATAAATATAACGCCTTTGTACAAATATTTACAATATTTTCTTTCCCTTACTTTATCATTATAAAAATCATTTATAAATAAACAACGAATACCGTAAGGATAAAGACGGATTTAAAGACCTACCCATCTTCCAAACTTTTGTTTAGTCCAAAATCTGTTTGGCGATATTTTAATCCGAACCATAAAATTCCGATTCTCATATAGAGTTGATGACCCCCTTCTCTTAAGCTTAACATCTGTCATACATGAGCTTTCCCTCTGTTTGTGCAGCCGCCAGCTTGTAACCTTTACAGTTTTCATGGCATTCACTAAATTCTTGTGTATTATCCACGGGAGGTTGAAACAAGTGATTTTGTGACTCAACAACTCCGTAGACATATAAAGTTTTTTAAAAAATTCTCGCTTTTACTACGTTTTCCGATTTTAAAATATCTTTTATTTCTATTTCTTATTTCTATACTAGGGAACTGAGCCCAGTTCGCTAACATAATTTATTACTTAATAATATTATAATAATAAATAATTTATTACTTATAATATTATAATAATAAATAATTTATTACTTAATAATATTATAATAATAAATAATTTATTACTTAATAATATTATAATAATATAAATAATGATGTTGAACAAAGTTTAATTTTAAATTAAATTAAATATACTTTTTATAAATAACACGTAACATTTTTTTAATAAACCTTATTCAATTAATTTCATTGGAATATAAATGCTTAACAGAACAAACGAAATTGCTTTCTAATCAAACGTATTTTGTTTTGAAAATTACATGTTCTATTTTCAGAAATATATACTAACTGTAAGCGGAATAAATAATCCATTTTACATGGAATAACAAAAACTTACGTAGGTTTTCAAATGATATTTTCTTTTACTTATCTGTTATATAGAATTTTAAACATATTGCTGTTATATATTCCACTTATGGTGTCACGTGCATAAACACAGTGAAAAAATCACAGTATTAAATTTGTTCAAGCTTTGATTATTTTAAATGCAAACGATTTTTGTTCAAGTTCTTTTTAAATATTTATTAGAAAATGTATAGTATTTAGTAGACGAAAAAGTCACGTGATTAGAATGTATATTTTCTTCATTTGAAAACGCAAACGATTTTTAAATTTTTATTTACAGACATTTTCTATGGTTGTTTATGAGAAAAAATATTTTAATTTAGAATAAAAATTATAATAAAGATAACTCATCAAAAATATTTTACACGTTTGGAATAAAAATAACATATGATGAATTAAATAACGTTTAACTGTTATTGCCGTATAACCTATTAACTCATACGCGATGAATAATTTGCAATGAAAAGAAGACTTTTAATTTGCTTATTTCATCCTTTAAATTACATTTTTCGAAGATGAAACCTATCCCAATCGAATTCTTACGCCGAAAATTGTTAATACATCAATTTTCGTGAAAATTATTAGACCGTATTTCGAGATCGCGCAAACAAATATAGTGACATTGCTCATTTAATTGTATTAGCTAGATCGATAGATAGATTAGATAGATCCACGGAGTTTTCAGAACACAATTAATCATAGATTATGAATACGTATTACGAGCAATACATGCAAAAGGGTCTTGCATTAAATAACCTCTGAACCGAAACCTTTATTTACTACTTTTAATTGGAAACGACCTTAAAATAAACTACATGGGGTATCAAGATAGGATCTCTATATTAAGCTTTTAAAATATTCAATTCCGATACTATAACTACGGGATAAATAGTACGACTGACATAAATTTGATCTCGTTTGATAGAAAACTAGGTGACGACACGTGTGAAATCTTGAGATAAAGCAAGCCCGGTAGATGTCGTTTGAGAACCGTAGAATCTGACGGAACATCTGTTTATCTTCCTTCTTTTGATGAGGTTTTAATTGAAGACCGATTCATATTTCTATAAATCAGCCAAAAGGACATTTCACATAGAACCCTTTCGGCTGCGCACCGACACAGTCACGCCCGATTTTTAAATGTAAATATATCTTTAAAATCGCTACAAGGAGTCGTAACATAAAAAGCGAGGTTCTTCAAATCACCATAACTACTAGGCGAATTAGCCTACGGGGATAAATGACTTACCATCGTGTAGAACAAAGTGAACGTGTCGTGCAGACTGATTGTTAACCTATTCCTTCTTCTTACTTTTGTACCGGGGGGGGGGGGGGGGGTCGCTCGTAACAGCAGTATACGCTTCCGTCCCCACAACTCAAAGGAAAATCAGCCTACGGAGATAAATGACCTACCATCGTGTAGAGGAAGGCAAGCCACCTCGTAGGGGGATGAATTAAATGTTGGTCACAGAAATAGCTTGTCGGGCTGTCGCTTGACAATGTATTCACGAATCAAAACTTACAGTTTAGTGGGGGATAAATGACCTACCATCGTGTAGAACAAAGTGAGACGTCTTGGCCTGTCTGCACGAAAAAATTTTACAATCTGAATGTTTGATTGGGGGTAGATATAGTAAATAGTAATTTTGTGTATAATGTTTTATAAATAAGCCTATCAACGTTCTGTTTAAATTTCAACAAAAACAAGAATTACTTAAACAAGAATTAAGAATAAGTATCAATTGTTTTCTCTTAAAATTTATGTCGCAAGGACATTGTCTACCCATTTTTAACTATTCATCGAGTACCAGACAACACTTCCATATTGCTGTCTGTTTCGTGATCAGAATAGATACAGATGCAATGAAAATGTCACTGAGAGACTGCATATCAAATTCTAAACGAAACAATCTTTAATACCCAAAGATAAAAAGGGTTATTTAGAATGAACGCTATCTCGAGGAGTCTTTTAAGCTCCGAAAGATAGTGAAAATGTCACGAAATATTCAAAACATTATTTTTTTCTTTGCATAACTACTTATTTTTTTTATCTCTTTCCGAAACAGAATTCCGTTGCTGGGGGCATCGGAAAAGTCAAAAACTTCTGGAAGTTGCTTTATTGCGACTTACAATTGAGTAGCCTAGATGCAAAAGCAGCTATATGCACTTTTAACTTTTTGAGTAAATCGCAAAAAACTTTCAGAATATAACTATTTTTAATACTTAATAATAATAATAATATATATATATATTTTTTTGTAAAAATGAAGAAATAAAAATAACATTTTTTCTCTAAAATGTGTGTAAAATTTTTGAATAAGTTGTAAGCTAAAGCGACTTACAATTGAGTAGCCTAGATGCGAAAGCAGCAATATGCACTTTTAACATTTTAAGTAAATCGCGAAAAACTTTCAGAACGTAACTATTCTTAATACTTAATAATAACTTTTTTTATATAAAATATGAAGAAATAAAAAAAAAAAAATCTCTAAAATGTATGTGATATTTTTGAATAAGATGTAATCTAAATTTTTCATTTTCACATAATTTGTTTTACAACTGGATACGGCGCCATCTTGTTTTTCTTCAAGAAGCAAAACCGCTACATCCACATTTCAGCCATCATACTATCTGACAAAACTCATTTAGACTTGGACGATGTTTATGGATGGGATGCATCGCCAAATCAAACATCGATATTTACCGAAACATTGATATGTTAACTATACAATTAAAATATAAATCTGTGATAGATTATTTTTTTAAAGTAATTTGGAATCACCCAGGTCTGCTTACAATTTGTAGTTTGTGCCCCTACTTGAAATTTGAATACCCTGCTAAAATTTTATTTTATTACAGAACATTATTTTTGGAGCTTTGCCTGAAAGCAATAAAACTTCAGACTCTTTAGATTTCAGATTTTATTGGAGAACTTTAATTTGGGAGTTTTGACAATAAAAATCCGCTTTCAGTAAAAGCGGATTTACTCTGTAAATTTATACACTTAAAACTGAAATAAAGAAAAGTTAATCAGGCTTATTTAGACTGCAAGTACTTATACAAAACCTTAGCGATATTGAAATGTGGTAAATGTCGGTTTTATTAATTCTGCAATAATCAAATGATTGATATGTAATTTGCAGTAGTATTTTCAATTTTAAACAATGAAAATTATTAGCAAAGCAATACAAATTAAGTGGAATTAAATAGTGGATATATAATTGGATATTAAAAAAAGTATTAAAATGTAAAAAAATATTATCGGATTATTTATTGATAGTTAAGTGTAAGGAAACCGTTACACATCATAAACGGAAGTGTCAAGGGCTTTTTGGAAATTTTTACTAAAAATAAAACGTTATGCGCTTCTGTTTAGTCTCCTCAGTAGATTATTTGAATAGTCTGGTATGCTAAAAAAGTGGTTATAACACATATTTACCACTTCATTTAAAGTCTGCGTACATATTTTACTAAATTTAATGAAGTGCGTGTGCGTGCGTGTGTGTGTGTGTGTGGACACCACCCAAATTTGATACTAAACTTTTCAATTAAATAATATTTTAAAAAATATATCTAAAATTTACATGGCTATCCTAAAACAATTGTGCCTACACCAAACTTTAGAAATTAACTTTAAGAAATGAACAATCGAACGTAAATTTGTGTAAGTTTAAAATCCCGCTTTTATTTAAAATTCTACAAATTTTCTAACTTTAACCAGTTTATCCTGGACAAAGCTATATTATTGCATTATTCGAGATTCAGTCAGTTGCGTAGGTCAAAGCTAGATGTTACGTAAACGGGAAGTTTATATGGATTGACATTCAAATATCAGCAATTAAAATTCTTCTCATTTAAACATTTTAATTTATTTTGATTAATAAAAATTCATTATTGTGTTTCTTAAAAATACAAAAGTGACTACACTGTTGTTGGATCATTTTTGAAGTATATTGTTTAGTAGCTTCTCTGCTGTACGTTGGTAATGAAATATGCTGCATATTCCCAGGTACCTCAGCAATATTTGCCAATATCGGCAAAGAGAGATTCGCCAACATTGGCGAATGTCGGATCGGTTAATGACAAATGGTTAACCTTTTATCAATATTGGCCGATATTGCTGAGCCGATAATGGCCAATATTGCTGAGCCGACATTGTATTGTATTGTATATATAATATTGTATTAATAATATTGGCCAATATCCAATTCCTCTACAGCTTTAACACTTTTGAGTGAGTTCAACACTTTCGATGCATTTCGTGTTGAACAGTCTTTAGTTAACCATTATCAAATAGCGAAATTACTTAAAGGTAACGTCAAGGAAAGTATTTAAAAGAGTTTTCTAAAGGAGGATTTTTAATTTTTTTTAATGTATCGATGATATGAACATTGGTTGCTGAAGCCGACTTAAAAAACCAAAAAAATGCCAAATCGCGAGAAAGATAAGTTTTCGATGATATTTGTTTTGTTTCAGCAGCTAAAATTTATATTTATTTTAAAATTTGAAAGTGTTTTAAAAAGAATTCTCTTAAAGTACATTTAATCATTTTCTCCTAAAAATATCCAAAGACCTCTAAAGCGGCTAACATGCCCGGAAACATAATTATCATTTATGCTTTTTATAGATAATCAATTGATGTTAGAGAATTTATAAGTTAATTTATACTCGTAAAACAACTACAGGCGTTAATGGCAGATTAATCTATGCCAGTGTAAGCTTATTGAAGTTCTGTTGTTTTAAAGAAAATACTTAATTTTTTTATTATTACACTTTTTGCATATTTTACGAACAAGTTGTTTAGCAATAATGTTTTATTTTTATTGTCTAAATCGATAGAGAGCGAAGAAATATTTTGTTTGCTAAAAAAACTTAACACCCATCAATTTAACACCTAAAAGGTTGTCTAACACCGCAGGAATTCATTCTTATCTCTAGGAATTGTGGATTTATCTTAAAGTACGAATCGTCGTCAAATACATTATCGAAGATGACAAATGTGTCGATCGGGTTATTTGTACGGGAGTAAAAGTATCGGAATAGATCTCTTTAAAAGCGTAACATAGTGTTTATATCTTGATATCCCATTTAACTAAGACGTTCCACGACAAAAAATAAAACACTAAAGAAATGACTCGGCTTTACCCAGGCAATCGGCTTTACCATCGATTCCAAGGAGGAGCGATATCAATGGACGGACAGGAAGGTAAGGAAGAAGTGAAATATCTCATTGATAATAGAGCGGTAATGAGAAATTTCACTTCTACACCTTGCACATAGGCGTAAAGTTGTCAAAATTTTTGGGGGGGCCCAAAATTTAACTTTTAACTGAAGAAAATTGCGTATTTTGGGGGGGGAGAAGGGGGGGGGGTAAATATAATTGAAATCCAAAAATTTATGGTAATGTAATTTTCCCTTTGTCATGATTTTCTAGTTTGTCCATTCAATTAGATTTATGACCAAATTCAGTGGCGTAGGAACTTCTTTTTTTTCAGGGGCCACTGAATTTTTTTTTTCAATATATTGTTATACAATATAAAATAGTACGGAGTTGTGAGCTATTAAACAATTAAAAAACAATCAATGCTTTAAATTTTTACTTGTTAAATGTTTTAACTCGTATCCGTTTTTATTTTGACAGCTTTAGAACATAAAGTAACCACGAACAGATTAATAGTAATTTTAAATGTCCGTATTGTACGCTAAATTGTGAATTTTTTCAGATTTGAGGAATTCGTCTCTATTTAACTTTCTTTAACAAAATGTAATTTTCTAAAAAAAGAAATTTCAATTATACAACCCCTGGCAAAAAGTACCCGATCAATGTGTGTAACTTATACAGTAAATTCAAAATATGTTTATATTTGACAAAACGTTTGTCTCGAACAAATCAAACGATAATGAGCATAAAATATGATAAAGTAAGAAATGAAATCAATGGTTAGAGCACAGTTTATAATTAGTTTTAATTATAATAAAGGCGGATGAATTACATCCACAACAGAAAAAAATATCCGATCAGCGAAAAGTCGAGAAAAAAGTATCCGATCAACACTATTAATATTTGCTGGCGCCCCCTTTTTACCTGTTTACAGATTTAACACGCTCTAGCATGGCATCTATAAGCTTCTGGCATACACCTGGAGAAATTTCGTTCCAGCTTTCTTGTATAGTTTCAGGAAATTCCATAACGTTTGTTGGACTTCTGTTGTTCACCTTTTGTTTAAAAATATTCCAAATGTTTTCAATGGGATTTAGGTCTAGGGTACCTGCAGGCCACGTTAATGTCTTGATTGAAGAGTTGCCATTGTAATTTAGAAATGTTTTTATTATATTGCTACGGTGACAAGAGGCAGTGTCATGCTGGAAAATGAAATCATGTTAATCGCCGTACCATTCATCGAGGCTAGGGAGCAAATAGTTTTCTAAAATTTCCTGATATACTTCAGAATTTACAGTTCGCAATACTATACACAACTTCTCAACTCCTTGGAAAGTCATGCAGCTCCAAATGAAAATTGACCGTGGAAACTTAGTTTTGTTAAAGATGCAATCTTCATTGAACTTATTCATCCACTCTTCTCCACATGAAGATTCCACTATCATCGCCAGTTCTAAGGCAAATATGGGATTCGTCACTAAATACAATTTTTTCCAGTCCTCGAATCCCTAATTTCAATGGTTTTTGCACCACTGCAGATGAGCTTTTTTATATTTTCTTCTTAGAAAAGGTTTTGTTTTGGCTTTGCAATATTTAAAACCGTTCTCATTAAGATGAGTTTGCACTGTTCGCTCACATACTTCTACTTGATATTTTGACCACTCCAAATTAAGCTGCTTTGATGTCAATTGCTGCATAGAATTTGCCAATCCTAGAAGTTTTCTATCTTGTTTCTTCGTGGTAGCGTGTGGACGTCCACTTCGACGAAAGTTTTCTGCGTTATTTGTAGCACGATATTTCTTCCAAATGTCGCAAACAATACTTTGACCACATCTACGCAATAATGCTACTTTTCTTTGAGACATTCCGTCTTTTAAACATTTAACTATTCTGAATTTTAAATCTTTAGAAAATTATTGCACGGGGGGTATACTTTCGCACACTGCAAAATCAAATATGTTTTCCATCCACGAATTTGACCTTTATAAGTCTTGCTAGATGTTCTATACGTACACTGGCTACATAATATGCAAATATTATGGTAAGTTTACATTTGCTTTTGCACGTGATCGGATACTTTTTTCTGATATTTTGATTGATCGGATACTTTTTTCTTCACATTGAAATATATTTTATTAAATAAAACGTCAACGATCATAATATTACGATATATTATTGTTCTATTTAAAAAGTTGGAAGTGTGCTATATTATATTTCGGATGTTATTTGTTGTTCTTTATTTTTTCCGAGATCTATTCAACTTACTTTACAATCTTCCAAACAGGAATGTGAAACGATCGGGTACTTTATGCCAGGGGTTGTATAAGCTGTTAAGAAAATAGCGCATGAATCTGATTGTTTATTATTTCAAAAGGAACAAATTATGGGAAATACGATTATAATTTATGAAATGTCCATAAATAATATTTTTTGTTATTTAAAAACGTATTTTTTACATTATTTTTAATATTACTCTTTAAAGCTTTAGCGTTGTAGACATTTATATAAATACTTAAAATTACGTTTATTTTAGCTGCTTAAATTGATAAATTTATAGGTGGTTTTCAAATTAAACTATAATACATTTATGCTTTTCTGACATTTGAAAAAGGACGTAATATAAAAAAAAATATACGTGAGCCAGAGTACCGAGTACAAAAATAAAATAAAATTAGATATTATTGTGAAAATATATAAATTTGTCATTTTAAATATTACTGAAATGAAATAAACCATAACTAGCATTCTTTTGATGCAATAAAATTAGCAATTTAGACTTTATGTAAAAACACATTTTCCTTACACTAATTCTGCAATGACATTTCATTTATTATATGTAATTCAAGATTAAAATGAACTTCAACTTGTTTTTAAATATAAGCATACGCTTAGTGTTATTCACTTAATAGTGTATAACAAAACTAGAGTTACTGCCAATTGATAAGCATAATTACAAAACGTTTATCGTTAGAAAAGATGGTATTACTTTTAATTGACTTTTAGAATCCAGAAATAATTACTTAACTGACTAAACAGAGGAATATGCTG
This sequence comes from Troglohyphantes excavatus, assembly GCA_963932185.1. NCBI lineage: Eukaryota > Metazoa > Arthropoda > Arachnida > Araneae > Linyphiidae > Troglohyphantes > Troglohyphantes excavatus. Next base: position 51,243,932 of record OZ010675.1, read on the forward strand.
ACATAAGAAATCTACCATTCGTTTGCAAAAAGAAATGCTTCCTAAGATTGCTGTCTTTACACTAAAAAAAAAAAAACTGCGGTTGTAAGATCTCACCAGGGATTTTTTTTTTGTTGTTGTTGCTGTAGCCCTTCCATGACTTTGGCCCCTAGAGGCAGGTTTCAGAAAAGCGTACATACAAAAACTGTCTACACAAGCATACATGGCTCATTCACAATGGAGGATCATCAATCAGCTAAAATCGACTATATAGGCGAGGGCCAGTAAATTACAAACAAATGGCGACGAACTATACAATCACAGCTTTGGTGGCCATTCACATGCTTTGACTACCCCCTGGTACTACCCGACATGGCTGGTCGAGTAACCAGATGGGTATTTTGCAAACGAAGTACAGCTGTTGACGATAAACAGGTAATTTTCTGGTGTTTCTCACAAAAGGTGACATATGACTAATGATATGTCGTCTTCGATTGGAAACAGTTGAGAAAGGAACTCATTGTCCTCCTGTACCTTTCAAAGCAAATTCCCCCCCACTTTAAAACACGTTTAGAATAAATAAGGGGTGCTTCCTATCGAATGCCGCTTTGTAAGAATTCTCTATTCTACGATTGGTTTTTTAAGTAATTTTTTTTAAAAAAAATAGTATAATATTAGGGGAGGGGGGGGGGGGGGCAGTGGCGGCTCGTGCACTACAGCAAGTACAGCCGGGCTGCACCTAATTTTATTAGTTTATTTTAAAACTAAAATTATATATTTTACTAATTTTTTTAAATGAAGATTATAATTGGAAATGAAGATGAAATTTCAACTGTAAGTAAAAAAAATCTTCGATAAATAGCAAACGTGTTTCCGTAATGCACAAAAGTAATAATAAAAGTAATAACTTTCAAAGCAAATTCCCCCCCACTTTAAAACACGTTTAGAATAAATAAGGGGTGCTTCCTATCGAATGCCGCTTTGTAAGAATTCTCTATTCTACGATTGGTTTTTTAAGTAATTTTTTTTAAAAAAAATAGTATAATATTAGGGGAGGGGGGGGGGGGGGGCAGTGGCGGCTCGTGCACTACAGCAAGTACAGCCGGGCTGCACCTAATTTTATTAGTTTATTTTAAAACTAAAATTATATATTTTACTAATTTTTTTAAATGAAGATTATAATTGGAAATGAAGATGAAATTTCAACTGTAAGTAAAAAAAATCTTCGATAAATAGCAAACGTGTTTCCGTAATGCACAAAAGTAATAATAAAAGTAATAACTTTCAAAGCAAATTCCCCCCCACTTTAAAACACGTTTAGAATAAATAAGGGGTGCTTCCTATCGAATGCCGCTTTGTAAGAATTCTCTATTCTACGATTGGTTTTTTAAGTAATTTTTAAAAAAAAAAATAGTATAATATTAGGGGGGGGGGCAGTGGCGGCTCGTGCACTACAGCATGTACAGCCGGGCTGCACCTAATTTTATTAGTGTATTTTAAAGCTAAAATTATATATTTTAATATTTTTTTTAAATGAAGATTATAATTGGAAATGAAGATGAAATTTCAACTGTAAGTAAAAAAAATCTTCGATAAATAGCAAACGTGTTCGAAAAATAGCAAAAACAAAAACAAAAAAAAACCGTAATGCACAAATTCAGGAGAGAAAAAAACTCCATTCAATCAAAATTGCAGCCAAAAAGCGAAGTTCGAAATCGGCAGCATCGTTGCCATGACAACCTTACGTAGTATGACTTCCCCTACACACTAAAATGGAGGATGTGAAGACACAAAAGTAGCGCAAAAGGATTTTTTCAAATTAGCTGTAAAAGAGATTTCGATTAAATGTTTGGTTCGTTGGTGAATCGGCGATGCGGGGGTGGAGGAAAACGATAATTTCGAAGAATCTCTCCAAACGGAAATATTTTTTTCGATAAGTTTGCGCGTGTGTTGTTGTTTCTTTACTTAAATTAATATTAAAATTGACCGATTCGCAAGTTTGATAGGAGGATTGATTTAATTTTCAAAAAATAAGTAAGTGTTTTCTATTATTTTTACATGTTATCTTTCATAAAATTTGAAAGGAATTTGATTTGAGTTTGAGTAATAAATTTTAAAGAATGTCCGTTTATGTATGGTTGTGGAAAAAGGCGAAAGGCGGGGGGGAGGGAGTCACATGTTTTCGGCTGCACTAACATTTTTGACCACGGGCCACCACTGGGGAGGGGGGGGGGGGGGGCTGAGCACCTGCAGGAATTATTATTTTGAAGGGGCTCAGAGTATCGCATTTCAATTCACACAAAAAGATTCATTATTTAAGAATAATTAATGAAATGCAAGGTACCTGTTAATAAACTTGCTGTAAGTTGCATTGCGGCAAAGCATTTAAACGAACCAGTAATTTCAACAAGCATCCAAATGAAGATTTTTACATTTACACTGCAGTACAACAAGTACAATAGGAAAAGTCTTAGACGGGAATCCACTATTAGCCGACACTCACGTCTACTCAAAAAGCCCAACAGGCCTTTCTGAAGAGTATCCCTAATGTCTGTTTTAGAGTTGCATAAATGTCGACCCCTGGCCAGGCCCCTGTGAGACGAGGCTGAAACTTTAAACGGAGCATTCACAGTATAGGGCCAATTACTTGTCACCATTCTTTGCTTTGATCCTGGGGCTATAGGCTATCAGAAGTTCTTGTACTCAGGACCCACGTGATCAATACGCGGAAATCTCCTCAAAGTTGGCCACTGTTACTAGAAAAAAGGGGTGTGACCAGTATTCACTAGAGGGCATTCTACCCTTCCCCCCCCCCCTAATACACCGCCTATTCTTCCCATTCTTCCACGTAGACATTGGTTCTAGCCTGACTGGCTCATGGAGGACTGGCTACATATGTTTCTGTTGAAAATAGAGATAAAGGAATTCTGTAGTTGCTAGGAAAGGTTGATGGTACATGTTGAATATTAAAAAAAAGAAAGGGATTTTTTTTCTTGCAAAATATAAGTTAGAAGTTTTGAATTATTGGGGGGGCTTAGCCGGGTTTTCAAATTATTGGAGGGGCTCGGGCCCATGGGCCCAATACAAGTTTACGCCTATGACCTTGCAACACCAAAAAACTAGAAACAATAGCAAGTTTATATTTCAAGGAGGGGCTAGATCAAAAGATGAACATAACAGTGAAATTTCTCATTGATAAGAGAGCGGCAATGAAAATTTTCACTTGTGAACCTAACATCCCCAAAAAACTAGAAACAGAAACACATAGCGATTCCAAGGAGGAGGGAGATCTATGAATGGACAGGACACAAAGTGAAATATCTATCTCATTGATCAGAGAGAAGCAATGTTTTTTTTTTATTTCTACGCCGTACAACCTTTTTTTAATTTTGCAGATATCATTATATTTTTTTTCACACGTGTACAAAGCATATTACCATAATTACATTTTCCATCATTTAAATAATTTGCATATTACCATAATTACATTTTCCATCATTTAAATAATTTATAATATTTTAAAAATACAATTTACAAAAAATTGACCCATCTTAAGTTTTATAAACATAAGAATGTGTTTAACAAACTGTCTTTGCAAGTTTTTGTTATTTACAAAAGATTTTTTTTTAAATATTTGAATTAAAAAAAATCACTAATTTCACTGAGAATTTGTTTTAAAAAAATACTAAAAACCTATAATCTATATATTATTAATACCAAACGACAAATTAAAGTAATGTGTTTTAAAATACATTTCAAATCACAATGCAGATTTGGAGGAGTTTCTTCAAATAGATAAATTCAAAAGATGATAAAAATCATCCACAAAAAAAAGTGAGTTCAAAGTTACATATTTAAGAAATCTTGTAGCATAGCTTAATATCGATTTGCAAAACATAACTAGTTATAACGTATACATATAATTTTGATGTCATTAAATTAAAAATAAAATAAACTATTTTTTAAATCAATAAAATATGCTTGATGATTTTGTGTCTCATCATCCTTAAATGGATAAACCATTAAATAACCAATCAATCTGTTTTAGATTAACTTTTAATCCTTAGTTTATCTCACAGAGGCACTGACGGTTTGAACTAGACGAGGCGCCAGAATTTACTATGAGGTTTTTTGAGGCAACCGGTCTTTTTTTTAAAGGAAATCCTTATTGTGGCACTCATACGATGCTTGTGGAATTCTAATTTCGAGATTACTCGATACCACGTTATTGAAACTGAAACGAAATTATATACGAGGGTAAGCGTAGGTTTTGTAAGGCGAAAAAACACAAACAAAAAACAAATGCCTGAAAAGACCCGAAAGACCGCGTTGCTGAGCTAGATTGAGATGGTTTTTTGGGTAATTTTCGGGGTCGTCGTTTAATTTAGGAGATAAAATAGATATTTTTAGTATTTTGAGAATTTTCGCAATCGTTTTTTTTTTTTTAGTTGTTCTGCTGTTCTATTAAAGCAAAAAGAGCAGCTTGAAAGTTGTGTTTAATTGCGATTTTTCAACGACAATTAAATATTTAATTTCAATTCCACACAAAAAGTAGAATTCAAAGCATTGAAATATTTGACAAAGTCTGATGGTAGTTAGGTTTGAATAATTAACGTCGCACTAGAGCTGCACAGTGGGTTATTGGCGACACAGTTCGGGGTCTATCTCGAAAAAGAAAGGCCCGGAAACACATACGCATTTACACAAACATTCATACATGCACCTCGTTATTTTAGAACCATGGTCAGATGACGAGGTAACACCTGAACTGGCACCCAACGCCTTCATTAGAAGTCGGGACTTTGGACCCGATCAGATTTATCGTGCACCAATCCCGTATACACGCCATTAATTTTTGCGAATGTTCTGGACGACTTTTCTAGTATTTTGTAGCGAAACTGGCAACCCTCCGATAACAAAATCACTACTTTTTTAAGGTTTGATGGAATTTTATTACTGTAACATTTTTTCGAACTAATTTAATTCCTAATTATGTTTCAGTCAAAATGACGAAAGCTTCTTCAAAAATGAGCATTCATTTTTAACAGTGTGCCTATCAGGCTATCCGGGTCTATTGTTAATGAATGCAGATATATACTAGAATAAGATACACTTCTCGACTACTAAATGGGCCTAAAATTGAGTGGTTTGAAATGTATTCCTAAATCGGGTAAGCAGTCTCCATTGCACCTGCGCCATAAGGTTTGATTTCTTGAATACTTTGAACGCGCCCTTGCTTCTCTTATGCGATCGGGATAATCTAGATATCTCCACACTTGTTACAAATTTAGATTTCTTGGTATTTTTTGGTTCGTTTTGAACTGCTCTTTTAACCTGTTTAAGTTTCTTATGCCGCATTTGACAAATCATCACTTCCCACACCACGCAATTTTCAAACAAGTGATTTAAATTTGTCAAATTGTATTACAGAGCTTGTTGAGTCATTTTCAATTTAAGCACGCACTCGCTACGCCATGTTGGTTATAACTAAAATTAAAGCGGTTAAACAGGCCAGGGTATGCCAAAAATTTGACTCATTCAATACGCGGTGCAAAGGTCAGAGGGGAAACGTATGAGTGGCCATTTTCCTCTACACGATGGTAGGTCAGTTATCCTAATAAGCTGATTCCCCTTGAAGTTATGTGGCTTTGAAGTATCAACGCTTTTGGGGTCGCGTAAGTTTCTGCCGATGACAGATGTACGCGGTCCGATAAAAACAAATCACGTCAAAATATGAAAGAAAAATTGGGGTTAATATTTCGATCGATGTATTCTAAATAACAGAATAACCACATATATAAAATAATTTTTATTCAAAACGTTATGATCTGTACATGAAACTCGACTGCTCTATATGGCACACAGTCTCATTAAGCTTCAGGCGCTGAAATAGTGAATAATCCAAAAATGTCTCAGTAACATTTCAATCGATGATATAAAACAATGAATGCAGTCTAACAATGAACATATATTACAATTTTGAAAATAATAAACCGAGTATATACACAAGACAGGAACTTATCCATTCAAAAAAATGACTTAAGTCTACAAATACTGTTTTACGAAAAAAAATAAACAAATATTCACAGTGGTAAATATATTTGTTATATATATCTATGTACAAATGAAAAATATGTCAACAGGTAATAGAACTGTACAGATGATTTTAGGTTAAATAGGTTTAAAAAATCTACAAAGGTATTTCCTCTTTCAGAAATCAAAAGTATCCGAGTATCCCATGCTGCCAGCTGATATCCGACAAAAGCTCATAACACTCGTAAAAATGATATGTTCAAAGATTTCAATGATACTAGTTCTTTTATAATGAATACACATATTTAAATTTTTTTTTTTACAATTTTATTTTACATATTGTAGAAGAGTATACTCAAATAAATTATTGTCAAATTGTTATAAAAGATAAGCAAATTCAAATGAAGGGGTGCAGGAGTAAAACGATGAGGGTTTTCTTGTTGTCGAAATCAAGATCTCAACGCCTTATGTTAGCTACAGCGATCTACTTTCATTGTATTAAGATATGAAACGGGAAAAACGATGATAGTCAGTAAAAAAAACCAAAAAAGATCATAATCATCTGCAAGAGACAAGGAACTAGTCAATACGCAATCACTTCTCATGAACTCTCATCGTTCTTTCCGTAGATTCTTCAAACCTTTTAATAGAAACTGCTTAAGGTTTATAAATGTTCACTGGTTACCAAAAACACTGATTGCGACATGTTTTATCAAAAATTATTTTAGCTAAAAGGTATAAATGGCTTTTTAGCTTGTATGGGCACTGGTGGCATAACTTGACATGTAGCAATCTGTATTGTTAGTTATGAGTAAAACTGTACGTTAAAAATTTTTACCAACATCCTGGGTATATACAGCAAATCAAAGTATCTCAAGAACACACTGCTCGTATTAATGTGTTAGAGGGGCAAGCACGTGACCGGCTAATGTTTTCAGACATTAAAGAAATCAATCTGGACGCCATATCAAAAAGAAAGTAAACTTCACGTGAAAGGGAAATAAAAAATATATACTTAAAAAAAATAATCTTAAATCAAATATCATGAACTATAAAACTATTGAATATTTTTTTTCCCGCTGTGTTACGACGCCAGAAATCACGCCATTTTTCAATTTATGTTACAAGCTGCTCCAAAACACTAGTTTTTAGCCAATTTCGTTGCAGTTACGCCCGTTTTTTTGGGCTGTTTGCTTAGGCAAACATTGCTGTTTGTCGCAAGAGCAACTTCACGTGCTTGCAGTTTTAAACACTAACAAGAGTTCTGTACTCAAGAAAGAACTGAAACATCGAACTTTTATTTTGATAAGGTGAGCTTTACATTAAGATATATATAAAAAAAATATACTGCAAGAGATTAATTTTGAAAGTAAAGAGAAGAAGTTTAAAAAGATCTATCCACTAAAATTGTTAAATAAAAATTATAAATATTGTTGAAGAGAATATTGTAGATGCGCTTATTTTAACAATATGCAATCAAATAACGTAATTTACTAAGAGAGAGAAGACATTTGGAATATAAGTGAAGATAGTCTCATGTCATTGGTCCAAAAAGACAAGTTGATTTTTGGCACCGGATTTATTTGAATTTCAACATTTGTATGTATATAATCGTGGTTTTTATTGTAATAATTTGCTTTAAGGTCAATTGGGCAGAATTTCTTAATTTGTTTTTGTAATATAATGTAGCATACAAATTTGATAATGAAATTCCGTTTTTTTGGCATTATTAGTAAAATAATGTATTGAACATAAAATAATTGGAAAATTATAATTATTATAGGAAAAATAGTTTTGTATATGGAAACCTTCCCAAATGGAATAATTCACATATTATAAGTATTACATATACTGTAAATTCTGGTATTCCATCTCTGGATATATAAATCCATAATAAATAATTTAGACCATTTTCATTCCACACGAACTTTCACTTACAAAACAACCGTCGAAAATACATTTATTCAAACTCGATATAACAACATTCGTATATATATATAGTGTACACTCTAATAAAATACTGTCATAATTTTTGAACATCATTAAACATTTCCATTTATTCTTGAATTATCACAATATTTTGTATAGGAAAACGATTTCCCCATTGGATTAAAATTCACTAAATTACTTTAAAAATTAAACAAATAATCTTTGTCAAATCTTAAAATATGTCTTCATAATTTTAAAATAGATCAATATAGAATAATTCATTGCGGGATGCGAAAACTAAGAACACATTTTGAAGTAATTTTGCGAAAATAATCATAAACATAACATTCTCGACACTAAAGAACTAGCAGTACTTTCCGTAAGATACTTCTAGTATTATACAACAATGAAACAGTTGGCACTATCCTTAAAAGGGCAACACGTAAAACTTTCAAACAAAAAAAAAAAACTTTTTGATCAAATATTAAAATTTCTCACTCTATATACTATTAAAATCATAATATATTGAATATGCTACAGTAAAAACAACTGGCATAGAGAAACATTGTAAGCATGTATACTTAAGAGTAGAATGATGATATAGTTATATACACCAAATTAAAATACATTAAAAGCCAATTTAAGTGTCCAGAAAATAAAATTCTAATGGCTATTACAAATTGATCGACAAAATCCTCTCAATACTTAAGCAATAAAATATTAAAAGGTATAAATTTAGATATATATTGTATACATTCAGCAATTCATCGATCAAAAGATTCGATTGCTTAAATTTCTAAAGCATGGAATATATACAGGATAACACCTTGCATTGTGACATGGAAATTAAAAGGATCCTACAATGATAAAGACGCGAAAACTTGAAAATACACGTACTGATGAAACTTGCGGTATAAATAGCACATCCAGAGAGCTTCCATCAATAAGTCATGGATCAAATGGTTGGAGACTAGTCTGCACTTGCGATTTACATTGGACTCCACACTAAAAATACAATTAAAATAGTTGTATATTAAAAATTTTTAATAGTACAAAGATAATAAAAGAATTTAAAATGTTTTACAAAACTTCCCCCAAATCATAACTTTCTGGACTGGATTCATTATTGTGATTTACAAGAACATTTCATTTTATATAAAGACCATCTAGTCAGGGTACTGCCCATTGACGCTGGTTTTAACGAATCAGAAAAAGAGTTTTAGCCAATTGACACTATCCAAACCTGTAAACAAAGTGACGTCACAGACGCTATTTAGCCGGAACAGAACATTATACAACTGCTCAGCCAATTAGTTTTAAATTCGGTATTATTTGTATGCAGTGTGGTTAAATTAAAACGAATTTTAAAAAGTTAAATCACATAGAAAAAAATATTAATTGCTACTTTTAACTCCCTTGGGGGATTTTGCTGATAGCTTTTTGTTATATCACTTAAAAAACAAAACGAAATATATTTAAAGGCAGCTCTTTAAATGTTCGATTTCGACGCTAACCTTACTGCAATGTTTAATGGACATGCCAAATTTGTTTGTCGCCAAATTAAAACCAATGGAAGTACAAAAACATGCAGAAACACCAAGAGTCTGTCAAATTTTGACTACGAAATCATTTGTTTATATAATCGAAGAACAAACATTAAAAACGCGTTGTGTCCAAAATTTCTAAAAATTATAGTTTTACATAACTGAATTCACCTTTCGAATTTTCTATCGAACTAAGCTATTTTATTCGTCGAAAAAAATGTTTTGTAACTATTGAAATGAACTAACAAAGACTGGAACCTGTATATGGTTTGGTTTTGTTAATTAACGTCGCACTAGAGCTGCACAGTGGGCTATTGGCGACTGAACCTGTATATGAGTCAATGCATTAGGGGAAATGTTATTTGCGTTTTCCCACGAATGTAACAAAACATGTTTTGAATGTTTGTTCCTCAATTTTATAAGATAAAAATAAATATTTCATGACTATGTAGATAATTCAATGTTAATCAAAATGATTGACCTTCAAGTCTATTGGAAAAGTTGTCTAGAGACATCATACTTCGACAAAGCCTTTGCGTATTTGAAATGGTTTCCTTTTAAAATTATTTAGAAATAACAGTTCAAGGGTTACAAGTCCCGTTTGAGTTTTGTGACAAATGTTCGAAATTGACAAACTGTGCCACCATAAGTCCAAGTAATTCTTATTCCTGATTTTAGAAAAACTCACCGCTAGTCCAATATGGGCGAAATGGTCGAAAACTGGTATTGGCACAAAAATCCCAAAATGGACTATTAGCATTTTCCTTTAATAGGCATCCAGATATATCATTTGGCGAAGTGGTGTGGCTCCAAGTTCTATAGATTGATTAATAACGAGTTAAATGCCATTCCACTAAACATTATAAGGCGAGTTTCAAACTTTAAATGTTCTTGCCTCGGAACTTCGTTTTGGGATTTATACCATTTGGCAGCCAACACGCCCATATAATTTTAGTTCAACGTTAGATAGAGAACATTCTGTGGTTTATATTCAGAAAGATAAGGTATATTGTATTTGGAAAGAGTCAATCTACACTCTGTCATGCTTTACTACTGCAAAAGTAGTTTAATAATGCTAGACCATATCTTAATTAACGTTTAATAATGTAATTGAAGTTTACTAATGCTACACCAACGATTCCCAACTGTTAAATGACCACGAACCAATTAATCCAATATTCTAAAAGTAAGGACCACCACCTTCTTTCTACAAACGCTAAACAATCTTTTATACTGATTCGAAAGAATGTCATTTGTATATTTTTTTTTAAAAAACCCAGTTTCAATCAATAGAAAACTGACAATACCACAAGGAAAAACAACACTTTCTACAAGATATTATAACTCATTTATGTTTAACTCCTCTTAAAGCAGGCACTTTTAGTTTCTTTTATGCCTCAAATTTTCGTTTCGTATTTAAATTTGTTTATAACACGTTTACTTCTCAATTTTTTTTTTTTTTTTTGTGAAAAAACAAAACTAAAAGAGTTTCCGATTGTAACTACACGGAACACTTTGGACCCTCTCGCGGATTACTGGTGGTCCGCGGACAACGGGTTGGGGACCACTGTGCTGGACCATACCTCTGCTACGGTTCTCCTAATGCAAATAAACTTTATGTGGACACTTATTTACCCAAACAGAACAAGTGTGAGAATTTCGTAACACACTGCCATATAGGAACTTTTATGGAGCTCAAAAGTCAGACAATCAAATAAAAGAGTCGACCTTGGCGAAGACGGTATCTGATAAACTGTCATCGGAACGGCACACGTTTTATACTCGGCTCCATGTGACTTGACGATAAATTGGATGTTCATGCCTCGACCGTAACTGATTGCGAGGATGGGTAAAAAAAACGAACGTCCTACTTTGACCTTATCCGTGAACAAAGTTGTTAACTTCAGCTTCTATACATTCCTCAAGATAGCGTTGGATTTTTTTGGGGGAGATAAGAGAACTTAATCAATTTGGGTGTCTAAGAGATCAATAAACATAAAGTAGGAGGCATTACATTTTCCTAAAATTAACTGAGGTTATTGATATTGAATATTGTTATCGATTAACAAGTTAATAAGCTATCTTTAGTGCAAAGCATTGCAACGGAAACTAAACTAAGTTTAAAATTAGCATACATTTTAATCAAGTGTTAGTGTTGATTCTGTCAAATGTTTGATTAAGAGCCTTGGTTTTTGAAATCGATAAACTAGTTTATAAATTGTCAAAAATATAATTGGTTCTATAAAAATACAATATTGATATTGGAAAATTTTAAGATTCATTGTATAATTCAAAGGAAATTACCTGATATGATGAAGAGGATTAGCATAAATGGTTTATCTTCTACATCTCGGTTTTCTTTCAAAAAGGCAAACAATTAGGTGAATGATTAAAATATGGACAGTTGATGATTTTCTTTACCAATCGATTATAAAATGTACTATGATAGCTTTCCACAGCTTATTTCTTGATTCATTTAGCATAAGCCCTAAATCAGGAGACCACTTAAATTCATTCGCCAGCAAATGAAAATGTTTCGGTCGTTTCCTTTTAAAAATAGCGTATCAGTCCACCATCGTAAAATATTTCAAAGTAGCTAGCTACCAGTAGGGTCCTTCCGTGATCAGGTGGTTCCAGCTCGCGAACTCCGACCAGGAGTGGATGTTCACTTGCAGGGTGTCGGTCACCTTTTTCGTAGGGCTCGGAGTCATCACGATCGGCGATTTAGGACTCACCGCTGCAACCCTATAGTTCTCGCCATCGTTATTGTCCCAGTACTCCGTGCCCGAGCACTTAAAACAGACGCAGAATTCAATGGCACCGAACTTGGTGGCTGAAGATGGCACGCACAGAGTGAACGAGAAGGTATCGAACTGCGAACCAGACTGGAGCCCACTAGGGGCGAAGTTAGCCTGGACATCAGTACTGCTCTTCCACTTGTCGAATGTCACCCTCAGGAACACTTCTTTATCGAAGGCAATGTTCCTCACCTTGATGGTGCCAGTGATGGTGTCATCCCCTTCGCGGACAATCACATTCTCAAGTGACACGCAATTCTTCTGGACTTTGTCACGGAAGGCCATGTAATCCGAAGCAGGTTGGGGGAACTGGACAACCCACTGGATATCGGACGTCGGATTCGGCTTGACCCCCTTCACCACCTGGGCCAGAAACTCGTCTGTCCACTTCGGGGGGCAGTTAGAGGGCTCGGACATAATCTTGACGTGGGTGAGGGCTAGTCCCTTGTCGTCTGCGAACCAGACTCGCTTCTTGCCCTCATGCCCCTCGTGGTGCTTGGCCATGAGACAGGAACGGACGTTGTTCTCGAAGTCCTCCATGGCGGCGTTGAAGTCGGCGTGTCGGTTGTTGTGTCGGAAGTGGCCGTAGCCGAAGTCCATGAAGGAGGCCGTGCTGAAGACGGGCGGGCTGGCCGAAAGGATCATCTCCAGGTCGATGGGCATGTCTCAGTGGATGAACGAGGGGTGTGGTTGTGGCTGGAACTTCGTGTGGACTGGTGGACGGGATTTGATCATTTCAGGATAGCTGGAAAATGAGAAGACGCGTTAACGTAATGCACGATCGCATATTTAAACACCAGGTATAACATATGAATATAAAATTCACTTATGAAGGTTGAGGGGAGAAACGATAAGGGTCCTCTTAGAGTGATTGCGCAGAAAACAAAAGTTTAATGTCACATAAACATATAAAATTCTTTTAGCGTTATTTCGAAGGATGGATTATTATCATTTTTCCTTTAAAACTTGATTGAAAATATACAGTCCTGTAGTTAATGTAAAGTGTGAAATATCATTAGTAACAAAGAGTGGGCCCTCGTTTTTCTCCGGGACCCTTCATATAAGGCTAATGGGTTTAAAGCCACAATAGATTATTGCAATAATTCTTGGTATCGATGAGCTACTGTCAACGACTCAGAATCTACTCAGATGAAAAACCCGAGAACACCGCCTTCGTAATTTTGAACCGGCAACTTTAGTTAGCTGGTTGAATTAACGTCGCACTACAGCTACACAATGGGCTATTAACAATAGTTCGCAATCTATCCGAAAGAAAGACTTGGGAACACTTGAACTCGAGCCTTTCGAAACGCTGTCAAAAGACTAGAACAACACTTGAGCTGACATCCCACTCTCCAAACTTCCACACTGCAAACTTCCACACTGCAACCAACATAAGAACCAACCAGGCCATCGCGAGTTTCCTCCCACTAGACAATCATTGATAAATTTTCTAAAGTACTTTGAATAATTCAGATACTACGCTACTTATTGATTAGTTGAATTAACGTCGCAGAGCTGTACAGTGGGCTATGCTACGCTACTTACACAATAGCAATATATATATATATTTGTCGTTCTTAACAACATGCTTAACGGGGATTGAAACTATCCCGTAATTCGAACACGGATCATTTACTATGCCGTAGACTTATCATTTCATAGAACAAATTAAAATAAGCGTTTACAAGAACCCGTTTCAATCCCGGAAATTTACGATTAACACATTAATCACCAGGGAGGGAGTAGTGTTGTCACATTGGACGTATCTTTGAGCTGTCGCATAGCGCTGTAGGTCACACTTTGTGTATTTCATTAAGTAAAATGACTGACGCACGTGTTTTTCTTTTATATTGCAGAGAGTTCACATGAGAATATTATTTGAAAGTACAAATCGATGGCTAAAAGCACTATATGTCCATATTTTGTAAACTTTCGGAAAAAGAAAAATAAATTTTCGAACTTGGGTACTTTTTCATACTTGGGGCGAACTTTAAACCCGCAACACAAATTATTATTTGGAAGGAGCATACAATGTTTGTGCAGTAAATTTTTTGGCGTAGACTCCCCTTTTACTACATTGATAAAAAAATCTCATTTTTGCCAAAAATAGGCTTTTAGCTATCGATATGTTCGTTTGTTGAATCATTTGTGACAGGAACGATGACGCCACATAAAAAAAACATTAAATTTGTTTAAGAAATGCACCGAAGTATTAATATACAAGTACCTTTATATATTCTTTATAGACTAAACCTAAGAATCAACTATAACTTTCAATAAAAAATATATGGCATATTATAGAAACAAGTTCACAAATGTAGGTGAGAGCGCTAATCATCTACAAACTTGTACTATTCAGGGAAACTAACTGCAGAGTTTGCATAAGCAGCGGAGTTTTCAAGTTAAGAAGCGCGCGATTAAGTTTGAGATTATTCATCAATTGACTTGAAAGTACCCCTATACTGAAAAGAGCAAATGTTTACACGAGGTTTTACTTGAAACATTTGTTTGAAAATGCATGTATGGTATATTTTTATAAGCTTATAAATAAAAATAAAATAAAAGATTCCGAATTCGTCGAAATAAAATCTTTCTCAAGTACCATTTTTCTCTATTAAAAAAATCAATGGTTTAACACTGCAATATTAGCGAAATGCCGGCGGCAATGTTGTCACAGTGACAGGCGTTATTACTGCATTGTTAAACATTGCTATTTTTGTTTATTAATAAAACTTTATGAATCGATTTATGTTTACTAAAAAATACAGTTACAACTTATACTACAAAGAACAATTTCAAACATGGGAAATACTTTCCAAAGACCTAATCTAGTGTTTAAAAAAAATTCTAACTACTAAAAACACATCTAAAAACAAATCACTAGACAAAAAAAAATAGTAGTACAGCAGCCTAAATTGCCTTAGATTAATCAGTGTTGTTAAAAGAGTCCGTGATTTCACTAGTTAAAAACATTCTGGAAGGAATGAGCCGTTAAAATCTAAAGTAGAATGGATTTTTTTTCCCTCTCTCAAAGTTTCCGCATGTTATTCCTAGCACTCGACAGGAAATGCTGAAAATCTGCGACACTTCCTAGCTTGATGTAGCGGAAAACACAACCTACTTAAACTGCTTAATCTTGCGCATACGATTACAAAAATAGAAAACAATGATGGAGGCGACCCCCCTCCCCCGCACAAATAAACAGATACACATAACGAGACAGCTAAACCAGTGGCGTATTTACATAGTTAATAGATAGGGGCAACAGCCCGACGCCGAAAAATAGAAGTGCGATAAAATGTGTTTAAATATTGAAATTAAAAAAAAGTATGATCAAATTTGAAAATATTTTATTTTTATTTGACTTATAAAAAATTATATTCAGGGAAAGTATTTTCTTAGTTTTTAATGAAGGATCAAATATTTGAAACGCGTTGTGTCTAATTAAGGGGTTTCATGAAAAACCGTTAATACCGTAAAACAAGGTGAATAGAGGCAGTTTTGAACTTCAGTCACATCAAGCCTATTTCTGGTACACTTGAAATCATGCGTAATACCTTTAAGTTTATTGGCAGTCTGTACTATAATCCTCCACATGGTCAAAAAATTTTACTGCAAAATTTATGGCTGCAAAAATTGTATGTCTTCTAGTCGAAAAAAATTAGAAATCTGGAATTGAGCAGAACATCAATTGAGCAGAACATCTATTAAAATTTTAATATGCATATTTTTTTACAGTGCGATTTCGATTTCTTCACACAACGTCAAACATATTACATATCAGCAATTAAATGAGATTACATCATTGTCTTAGTTGGTACATGACATTACATCCATGCACTGTAAAAAAAATGCGCTTAAAAATGAGTACATGGACTTTCCAGTTTATCTTTGAGTACAATTGCATCGTAAATGAGCGATGATGTAATCATATTTAAGCAGCAAATATGAGCAGTGTGATTTAATATTGCTAATATCAGCTTCTGTTCAAACCATCTTAACGAAGCGACCTGGCAAACTTAAAATATTTGTTCAGAAGACGGTTTTCCACAATATTTGATGTCGATTGCTTAAATGGAAATTGAGTTATTGCAACTCAATTATCTTACTTCTCATTCTTTTTCCACGTCTTTTTAACATTGCTTCTGTTTATAACTTCTTTACGCACTTATAGCCCTGAACTGCGATGCGAGGTAGACGGATCGCGCTCGATACCTGGTAAGTCCTGGTTGTAGTTGTTGAAATTAATTGAAAGGGATTTATGAAGTCAGCCAACTTACAACTTAGATTGCTTTTGAAGGAAATCAACCTTCAAGCATGGATCCTTCTTAGTAGAGAAAACATAATGTTGTAATCTAGCTAACATCAAAGTGAGGCCAACATGTATGGCCTCAGACGCGTGGTTAATTACGTCATTCCATTCATAAATTTTCGCTGTTACACATTTTCCAAGTCATCAGCCAATCGCCAGTATCTTTTAATTCATAATTTTGAAAAGAAGTCACGTGTCTGAGGCCATTCGGACTGAGATGTTGGTTTCACGATTATGACGTCATATTCACTCTACTACAGTCCATTCATGCTCGAAGAAAGCTACTGCTCTTTCTATTCATATTAATCATTTTTGAGTCCACGTCTTTTTCAAAAATGAAACTTGTGTATTCGGAGCTATAATAAGAATAAACGTAATCAAAAATGAGTACATTTGACTTATTTTTAAGTACCAATTTTTAACAGTGTGTCTACTCGAATTCGAACATGTCATGATTGTGGGATGTTAAATTGCCGCGAATCCATTTTATATGAAATTTTATGGTGATCAATTTGTATGTTTATTTTTCTGTACAAAAATAAACGAATATTTAACAGAACGTAAACAACGATCTCCAACGTTTCTTGTAGGTGCTTGACCATGATCTAATTGTAGAACATGTTTGACGCATGACAAAACTTAAAATAGAATTTCCGTATCAACCATAAAACGTAAATTAATTTTTTTAAAAGATCCAATTATTCGATATTAATTTGGGTGCTGGTTCCGGTCAATGAAATGCGACAGACGGGCACACCGAGTGCAAAGGACGATTCTTTGCCCACGATCCCTTCTTGTTTTCATGACAGACGCTTAAAAAACTTGTTTTAATAAATTACTAGGTTTTAAGTAATGGATGTTTGCGCACTTTTTTGAAGTCCTTAGCCTCGCTCCTCCAAAAATTACAGGTTCGTGGAGAATATAAGGAATGCCAAAAAAAGCCTTTTTATTTGTTGATGTTTATGGTGCATAAACAAGGTGTTATGGAAGATTTTGTTAAAATAATATTTGAGGGTCATCCTTCAGAATAACGTAAGATTATTAATAGAAAAACACTGATCCCCCTAATTTTTACAGCGTTCTGTAGGATTAAAAACAATTCAAATATATCTTTTTCTTCTTTTATTTTTTTTGAGAAATACATTGGATATTATTTTCTCTTCAAAATGTATCGATTTCAAACTGCATTTTTCAATTAGTTAAAACAATAACAATTTGCAAAATGCTGAGAAAGCACCAATTTTAACACTTAAATCTCGTGACTTATTATTATAATATCGACCAACAGATCGAGGAGGGGTGTGCCTAACTCTTTTAAGTCCCAAGCATATTTTTGTGTCGATTCTTTTCGCTGCCAGCCGTTTGGCGACATTCATTGACGTTCTATCACATGGGCCGTAAATTTACGTACGTACCAATTTTACATTATAAAAATGATTCATTTATTTATATATGAAGCGTTCAGAGCTAATGTGAATAAAGTCCAAAAGTATAAAAAAAATTTGTTTGTCGCGGATTAATACTTGTTAATGGTGCATATTTTCAAATTATGACCCAAATTTAATTTAGTCTTCATAATACAACAATAAAAAGAAATTTATCCTCTTAATCACTTTAGGATTCAATTAGTGTTAATAAACTTTAACCTTGATTATCACAAAACTATAATTTATGGACTTGATCCACTTTAGCTCTGAATATATATATATATATATATATATATATATATATATATATATATATATACACAGCGGAGCCTTCCGAATTTTATAGCATTAATTTACTATAATTAAAAAAAAAATTAGTATAAATTTAATCCTTATCGCATCTTTTTGAATCGTGCATCTTGAAGCATCTTCACCGTTTGCTGTCGATAAGTAATACTCAGGCCTTACTTGGTTTGATGCGTCAACTCGATTCTCAGGCACTACTGTAAGAAATTCATCAATAATGCGGAAGTCGGTCGGGTTGCTGGTTCGTCCGAGCGAAAAAGGTTGACCGCAAAGGATTAATACATTTTATATTTTTACTACTATCTAACGTGTTTATATATTTTTGCTAATTGTTCAAATTGTTAAATTTAAAATAGTTTTGTTTACGAAAGGGTAGACAAAAGTGAGGAGCAATCAACTAATTTTGTGATTCAATTAAAATTTGAACAAAAACTAAAACATTTTAACGATTAAATACATCCGTTAGAGCGCAAATATTTCAAATTATTTTGTATCGATTGAAAAATTATGTGAATTCAATAAGAAAAATAGTTAAAAAGTTTGAATATTTTTTAAAAAATATAATTAATGCAATTTTAGAATGATATTTTTATCAAGGAAAAAAAAAAAGAGAATATTACGATTGAAGCTCAGAAACGTATCTGTACGATTTTGGAAATAATTTGTTTAATATGAAAGATTTTTTTTAAAAAATAAAGCTGAAATAATTATTCGTACCAGGGAGATTTAATTTTTTTTTTATGAGTCCCAAAAATTGGATCCCAATAAGTTATTAATGACAATTGTAATTCAAATATATATTTGAATGGTAAATGAATAATTAAGTTATTAAATATACTACTTAAAAAATATAAAATTTCTGTATTAAACTGAAATTGAAACGTTAAAACGATCGAGTATAAAATATTCACAACCTCTGAAATACTACTTTATTATAAGGCTAGACGTATTTTTAATATTTTTAAATTCTTGTAGCTAGGACCTTTCGCACTGCAGATTTTACTTTTGTCCCCTTTGAAAGAGGCGATGATTGATAAGTTGAGGTTTAATGGAACAAGAAGGCAATACCGAAGGGGCAAAAGTTCCGGCTATAACCGGATTCGAAGTTCTAACTTACCCTCAATGAAAAGGTTTTAGTGTGCTTCGACTTAATGCTTAACCTAGAAAGATGCTTCTAACATCTGAAGAAGTACGATTCAGTGCAAAAGGAGTAAAAATACTGAATTGTATGGGTATTGACATTTGTTGTACATATTAAAATTCCAAGGGGGTACGGCATATGTGTCTTCGTTTAACGAATCTCAGACCCGATTTTGATAAAACTTGGTAAATTCATAGGGTCCGATAAAAAAAAATTTTGATAGAATAATTAGAATAAACTATAACTAGTGTTTTCTCGAAATATACTTTCTCAAATTGACGTAAAAAATTACATTTTGTTCACACTAATCTCAGCATCTGTTGAAATGATTGTAATGAAACTTGACAAACTGAAAATGGTAATTTAAAAGAAGTTTTTCTATCAGATTTCATTTCGATATGTTTAAAAATTCAGTTTTTTTTTTAATTTTACCATTCACGTCCCATTTTTTGGCATATATATATTTTTTTATGTTCGTCTTTGTTTATACTGCGTGCTTCTAAATGAAACAGTTATGCTCTGGATGATGTTTTTAGGCGTTGGAGACCATTTAGGCACGCATGTAAAAGCGGTGGTTTTTGCTTTAATCATTTGCACTCCGCTGTCTCCTGTCAGAGGACAACATAACAACCAGTTCTTTTAGTTACCAGTTCTTTAAGATAAACAAGAAAAGTGTGAGATCTTGTGTTTTAAAACATCAATTATTTTTTAACTTGTTCTCTTACAGATCCAAGACATATTACGATTTTGTCTCTTCTGTGAGCATAAAAATTTCTCGAAGAGAAGAACAGAAATAGGAATAACTGTTCCGTAGAAAGAACGCAAATGTCAAAGGTGTTCTTGAAGTGCAGCGGGTCAAAAGCCATTACCGACATAAAATGGATTAGCATGGCAATGTGGAGAAAGCGGATATGCATTTTCTCTACGTTTTCGTCAAAGGTAATAATAATGACAAGGAACTAAAAGCCTTTTCCGGAAACGCATCAATAACATGTTCCCTACAGGCTTCTCCGACGGACAAAATATATGCCAATTTCTTCACGTTAGTATACCGATCGATTCCGAGTCACTAATCACAGTGAATGCAAAAAGCACCGGTTTTATACTCGCGTCTGAAAAGGTCTTTTAGCTCATGAAAGTGCCATATTCAACGCGTCATAACAGTATTTGCGATCATGCATTTCGTAATATTTATTTTTTATTTTGGTGTGTTATGTCACTTCCTAGCATTTGTTGCATTACTCTTGAAAATCCACGCATTTGTATTATTTAAAAAGAAATATCACAATGTTTAACACAATTTGCGGGTTATTAATTTCGTACATAGCCAGGGTCTAACTCACGATTGAAACTTCAGTTATAGTGAGCCTCAATTAAAAATCTCTGGAGGGAAAGAACTCCCTTTTCAAGAGTGACCTCGCAGTCAGGGTATTTTCAGAGATTTGTTGTTTTGTTGTGACATAATACGCAGTGAAAGTCACAGTTAACAAAGTTTGTTGACGATTGTACAAAGATAAGGTAGTAAAGATGTTTGTTTATAGCACGGAAGATCGAAATTGCTTTATAAGGAGAGCCTCCCGGAGACTAACACAGATAGGCCTTATCCATCGTTTATTTGACGGTGACATTAGCTGCCTTTATCGATCTTTTTTGTGTTGACGTCCCTATCGCAACCATAACTTTAAAAACGAGATTTCTAT
Organism: Troglohyphantes excavatus; assembly: GCA_963932185.1. Taxonomy (NCBI): domain Eukaryota; kingdom Metazoa; phylum Arthropoda; class Arachnida; order Araneae; family Linyphiidae; genus Troglohyphantes; species Troglohyphantes excavatus. Next base: position 51,265,104 of record OZ010675.1, read on the forward strand.
AAAAATAAGTTCTCAACGGTGAGAAACTCTGTCTCCTTGACATACCCCTTTCTTATCTCTTGCTCTTCCATATCTTTTTCGCACCTTATCGTTCCGAGAAATCCAGGTTGTGCAACAGAAATCGAGTCTCGAGAAGAACCTCAACAAGATGAACTGCGATTTCGGAGAGTTCATCCCAACGCAATCAAAACAAAGATCGATACAACTCATCGATCCATACGATGCCAATAACATACCGGCGGCATCATCAGTTTGTATGTACAGCCCTGTATTTATGCGGATAAATGATAACATGAGAAGGATTTTTGAAAGTCCGTTGATAAGCCATAAATCGCGAAAGAAAAGAGTCAAAAGAAAGATTTGTTTCAGAGATTTTCCGAGAAATCAGCAATAATATGTGTGTGTCCCAGAGGTAAATTACGCAATCACTGATTTCGAGTTTTGATTGTGATAACGTACGTGTTTTACACTTTCTATTAGAGGTATACAACACTATCTCTTGTATGGCTTACCAACGAATGCCAATATTTTTTTTTAAAAAATCCCTATGTCAAAATATTTTAGAGGCATAAGGGATGCTGTCTGCTAAATGGTGTAAGTCACAAAAACTCGAAAATGAACCAACCTCATTTTCCAATGCTATGCAGCTTGATCTATCATTTGACCAAGTTGTGCAGGTCTTAATTCAATAGGTTCCCTAATAATGAGTTCAGTGTCATTTCACTTAACATTATAGCCGTGGCCAGTTGCAAAGTTTAAACGCTTTTATTCTGGAACTTTGGATTTATTAAATATGGCAGCCAACATGCCCATATAATTGTAATTCAACGCTATATAGACAACATGCTATGGTTTATATTCAGAATTAGTCATAAGGTGTATTGTATTTGAAAAGAGTCATTCTATCCTCTGTCATGATTTACTAACGCAAAAGTAGTTTACTAATGCTAGACGATATCTCTATTAACGTTTAATAATGTAATTGAAGTTTACTAATGCTAGACCAACGATTCCCAACTGTTAAATGACAACGAACCAATGAATCAAAAAACTTATCAAGCAGCGAATCACTAAATCAAATATTCCAAAAGCCAAGGACTACCACCTTCTAAAAACGCTAAACAATTTTTTATACCGAGTTGAAAGAATGTAATTTTCCAGGAAAAACCAGGGAACACTTCCTAGAGTAAATTTGAAGCAGTCATATGACGAGCACAGTCATAAAACTGTGAAGCACAGTCATAAAACTGTGAAGCACAGTCATACAACTGTTAGTTACAACATCTTAACAATGGCATCTTACTTCGATTAGACGAATCCGAACACACCGACACCAAGCGAGTTATTTCTCATTAACCAGCACAAGGAATTACAAACACTCCCAATCAAATAACTAACGTTTCAAAACGACTTTTCAATTAAATTCTAAACATTTCTATTATCTTTCGAAGTTTATTTAATGTTTATTGAACCCAGTTCAATTTTGTACATGGCGATAGGTATTAATTGTAATTATTTTCTGTAACACAGAGAAACTCATAAACTGTTTTTGTAACAATTGTATCCTGCATTCCCAGCATTTTTTTCCTTGATCACAACATTTAAAACTAATGATTAACACATTAATAATGCAGCTGTCACGTAGTTTCGCACCTTTAACTAAACAAGTCCATTAAACAGACATGTTTATTAGGTTGATTTGTTTAAGATAATATACATTTAGGTCTAATTGACTATATTTTATTTATACCAATTACAATTGGTTTCTTTATTGATTAAACAATCGCGAAGTCAAGAAACAACAATTTTAAACAACCGATGCTCAAGCGATTTTTGTCATTGTAAAGCTATTTTCATAGTATATAAGGAATTTAAAAATATTCGGAAAATACTTCTTAATTTTTTTAATCTTTATTTTAAACTCTGTTGAGGTTATACTTCCAGGCTTAATGACATTTTCCCAACGAATTGAGCTTGTCAAGCTCACGTAACCCCTGCAGGGTGAAAGGCATAGCTTATAACTTATACCTCAAACCCCAAAGATTTGATAATTATATAATGGAAGCTTTTTCTGTTGGAAATTGGATATAATAATACGCGATATCGCGTTCATGAAGTAAAATATGTTCCAATTTAGTATTTCCTATTCAAGAACACAAATTTTAAATAGAAGAAAAATAACAAGCGACGAGCCCGAAAATGTATGTTTACTCGTTTCTGGTTGAATATCTGGCAACCAGAAACGTCCTTAGTCGATGAAACGATTAATATTCATAAGCGAGGTAGGCATCAGTGAAGAAAAATAAAAGCAAGTTTTCTCTCTTGTTTTGCCTTGAAAAGGTCGTTTCCCAGCATTTACAAGAGAGTTAGATTGCAGACAGACTAGAAGTCGATTCAAAGTGCCACTGAAAAACTATTGAGAGTTTGCTTTTTATTGTTTGAATTAATATTCAAAGAGGCTTCGGTTGCACGTTGAAATCCTTTAAAAAGTAATGATTATCAAGACAAATACGGACAGAAATATTAGTAAAAATTAGATGTTAATTTTTTTCTTCTTAAGATATAATAGCCGATAAGTGAAAAATAAAATATTTTAAAAATTAGAGGTATAATGACAGTGGCGTAGCAATTAAAAAATTAAAGGCGTGAAGGGTCCTCAACTAGTTCCAGTCCCACAATATTTACCGATAAAAAAACAGACGCTAATTAGTTGTTAGGCTAATTAGTAATTACAATTTAATTTGCAATTATTTTTTAATTAATATTTGTTAATTATCAATAATTTAATTAATTAGATTTTAATCAATACTAAATACCTAGTTGATTGCATATAATTCTCAAACACTAAACAATTTTGTCATATAAAACTAGGTTTATACAAGACTTCTAACTAGCTAGGATTAGCATTTTCGTCTTATTAAGAAATGAATTCAGGGTGAAAACATTTAAATATTAATTTAACGAGGAGCTGAATATTCGTGACCGACAAAGCCGGTGATTACTTGCTCTCTGATTAGAGTGAAACGGTTTACAAAGATTAACATTTTGCGGAAGGATACATTTGGTTAGGTTCTAATAAAATGAAAGAGGTGGAAGACAGTTCCATTTGGGAAGAGTTCCTGTACGAGGAATTATATCTGTTACAGAGGAATTATATCTGTTACACGTTAAATATAATTTAATAAAAAAAATGTTTATAAGCAATTGGGATATACTGGTAGAAAGGTTTGACTTGAAATCCAATGGGGGGGGGGGGGGGGGGGGGGGCTTTTCCTGCGCCTATGGTATAAAGTATAGAGAGACAATTTCAGTTCCCAAATTTCAGTATCAACGTTTCGGGATAGCGTAGGGCCCATTAAAAAAAATTATATCAACCGTCTCCAACTGTTCTTTAGTCGATATTAGGAACCATTCGTAGAGTTGCAGACAAACTATGTTTTATATTGGGACTACGATATTTACTACATTGTTTAAATAACTTAAATTTAAACATTTCCCTTTTCAGCAACAACAAATGCATCCTTTGATCTTACCAGGGCAATAATATCGTGAACCAAGCCCCATATACGACACATAAAACGCGATTGATGACAAGGTTCGAACTCGTAACGCTCCATAACCTTAACGAAATCGCCGCTCTTCCAACCCAGGTATCACGATTCTAATCATCTCATCAAATTCTAATCCTCAAATTCATTTATCATTCAAATTTGTTTTTCTGCAATATCAAAAATACATGTTTCCGGAAATTGAAAAAGGTTTGGTCACCTTACCCGAACCTAATTGTTCTTTAATCGCTAACCGATTGACAGTTGTTGATGACTACGTCGTAAAAAAACTCTCAATAAAAACTAAAGTTTCCTACACTTTTTTGATTAAGAACTATACCATTGTTTGTGATGATGTAATCTGTTTTTCAACGACCGACGTAAATGTAGAGAATTAAATGGAGCGTGCTTAACAATTCAACACTAAGTGCTAGTTAATTAGATGAATATTTACTCTATGCAGTGTCGATGACGAACAATAACAATCGGGTCTTCCTAGGAATTCGAATCCAACACCCGAAATGTTATCGACTGCAACTGAACTGTAGTTTGTAGAAGATTGAGACGTTACGCCACTTTTGCCATACACTCTACGCACTGCGTTGCGTAACTTCAAGGACAACAAATCTGTCATTTGGTTGGAAAACATTTCGCGCTTTGCCACTTCGATGATATGCCTAATTTATGAATGACAAACGGTCGTAGATCTTGTTCAGAGATAGAATTCAGACCAAATTTCTTGAGGGTTGAATTCGAATTATGTAGAATCGTTGGAAGATTTTTGTGGGAAATTTTTGAAAATATACAAGCGGACTGGGAGGTGATAAATCTTCACAAATATTATGAAAATAGAAATAAATATATGCATTTATTCCTTCTAACTTTAATGGAATTAGAAAAAAAATATGACTATAACTTGGTTAATTGACAAACTGTTAGTATAGTTATGTTTTTTTTGCGCCGGAAAAAAGAATGTGTGTTTTATCTACGTTTTTATTGGCAAATTATATAAAAAGAACACAGCTATTATGGGCATAAGCACAAAGCAAGGAATTTTTACTGACACAAAACGAACGTGGTTTAACGTTTTATTCTGTTAGAACTACTTTGACAATTTGACTATATCTAGGCCACCTTTTTTAAAGGTAGATTTTTTTTAATACAGCCGAACTATAGAGGGGCATTTTATTGTGACGGTTGAAGACAATATTTTTCAGCACATTTGTTTACTTGCACATTTTGACTTTAAAACAACTGCGAATTTCGAAACACCAAATTGATGTCTAGAGATATAATTAATCTCATTGGAAATTTTTTTTTACTCTGCATAAATACAGAGATATATATTTTTTTAATTGTACGTGACTTGTGTGACCCAAATTTACAAGAAAATGAGTCACACACGTCACGTACAATTAAAAATTTATATCTCTGTATTTATGCAACGTAAAAAAAATTCCAATGAGGTTAATTATATCTAAAGACATCAATGACAGATATCGATTTGTTGTTTACAAAATCGCAGTTGTTTTAAAGTCTAAATAATTACAAATGTGCCAAACAATGTTGCATGAATGTCACACATGTCAAGCTGGAATGCCAATAAATTTTTCGCGATACCGAATTTTAAAACTCAAAAATTAAATGATCTTTTTTTAGGCAAAAAAAAATCCTAAAACATTTAAAAATAATATCGTGGATACAATTTTATTAAAAACACATAAAGTGATACATTTTTAGGAAAAATACAGTATTAGAGTAAGTTGTAGCTTAATAAACTACATTTACTCTTTTGACCAAATTTTAGCGCTCTACATATCCGGCAACGATCCATTTTATCGCCTGAGCCCTATTCCTATTTTGCATGTGCATTAGGAAAGATAAAATTGGTTGCTGAATCATCTTAAGGAGGCCAATAGTAATTTTCCGAAAGTGGATATGAAATGTGTCAGTACAGAACAATACCAAGACCATAAAATCTGAGTTTTTCAATCTGTTGTCCCCTTATTATAGAGATTTATAGTATTATTTGAATAGAAAGTCTGCAGTTTGACTGTTTCAACAGGTGAAGGCAGGCACAATTACACCTTCGCCAAAGTACAACTGCATCGGGTCTGTGCTTATTTTGAAGTTGATGGTATGCAAATAAACCACGTATGTGCGAGAACATTTTATTGTTTGTTAGGAGAAATGACAAGATAGAAATTATTTGTTTCGAAGTATTTGAAACGAATACTTTCTCGACAGCGACTGTTTAAGGAGTTTTTGAGACACAAATGAACGTGATTTTGACGGTTTGGTTAATTAACGTCGCACTAGAGCTGCACAGTGGGCTATTGGCGACGGTTCGGGGCCTATCTCGAAGGAAAGACCCGGGAACGATGCCTCGTATTTTTGAACCATGGTCAGATGACGAGGACAACACCTGAGCTGGCATCCAACGCCTTTAATAGACGTCGGGACTTTGGACCCCGATCAAATGTATCGTGCACCAGTCCCGTATACACGCCGTAATTTTTTGTTTATGTTCTGGACGACATTCTGGTATTTTGGTAGCGAAGATGGCAACCCTGCGATCGCAATATCACTACTTTTTACTATTCTTTAGTCTAGTCCATCGCAAGGTTTTGAACCGGGGACCCTTGGATTCCCAGCTGACGCCTAATCCACTCGCCAACGGAGGCCTCTTGTGATTTTGACGCAACAAATTGCGCAATCAAACATGGTTTAGGTAATCTTGTAATATGGGTCATATTTTTTAATATGTGGAGTTTTCTAAATTTATCAACTATAATTACTATAGCACAAATACCTAATTTCACAAGGATTTCAAATTCCAAAATTTTGGAGTCCAAGAGATCTCTGTCCGAGCCGTCGATTTTTATTTGAAATATTCCTGGTGCATCGAGAGTGCTTTTTCAAATAAGAAAATAAAATCCAAGTTATGTACCAAGTTAAGTAAAATAACATACAGATGGAAATGTTAAAAATATATACCATGGAAATCAATTAAATTATGTAACAAATGTAATTAAAATTAAAATTTTTAATCTAGGAAAATGTCAAATGTGGACTACGAATTTTAAACTGAAATCATTTATATTTTTCCTTTTATAAGTAAATTTGGTGCCCTCTTTAGTCCGGCACCTTCAGCGACCGATTGTTTCGCTTGGATCTTAAGTCTCCTCCGTTTTTCAACCTTTTTATTGCATATTAAATTCTTAATTAATAAAAAAAAATACGTTGATGTTCTATAAAAATACATAGGCCCATGGTGCCCGAGTAACGAGCTCATAATCGGTGGGTTATGATTTCGAATCTCGCTTTATTCAAAACAGCAATAGCCCAATTGCGGCCGAAGGGAGACGGGTTTACCATATTCTCAAAGAAGAAAACATTTGTTTATCACCCAGACAAAAGATTGCCATGGGCCGCAATTGGAACTTTCCGTTCAAAACATGCCTTATAGTGAACATAATTCCCGGAGAAACGTCTGAATCTCTCTTTTTCAGAAATAACACTCATTTTTGAGTGTTCTGCGATCATCAAAACTACTTTCGTCAATTTTGATAATCGTAATTTACTCAGATTCCTTTTCGGTGGTATCAGTTCATTCGGTTCTTCTATGTCACACAAGCCACATCTCAAAAGAGCTTTTCTGGCTCGGACGATAGTGCGCATGACTTCGGGCCAAGAGATCCCTGTTCGAGCCGTCGATATTTATTTGAAATAGTCCTGGTTTTTAACGCAATAAATTACTTAAGACAAAAAAGAAAAGATAGATTTCCTCAGTTTGACGAAATATTTAATCCGAGCATTTAGCAGGAGTCTGTTCCGAAATGACGATTTTTTTTATTATTTTCTTTTAAATGAGCACGCATCAGGGTTCAACGGTATTGAAGCTGTTGAACCTTATGCGGGGGATATTAAAAACACAGGAATATTTTAATGTTCGTAAAATTTTAGACGTGGGTAAACCGTGATTTGCTTTTTCTTCATACAAACGAGGAAAGTGGTAAGCCGACAGCCAAACAAGAGATCATAGTTGACCCTGGGTCGTCCTTGAACCTCAAACCACGCGAGCAGACTGATTCCGAATACTTCCGGCAAAATTACAGGGAAGACGCAGCAGTTTACCTTTCTCTCACTCTTGACAAAGGCGGGAACGAGAGAAGGTTATTGCATTCGTTGAGTCTCGAGATTACGTTTATATTTTTTTCAATTTGTATTAATGATTAAGTCGTTTATACGTATAAAGTCCAAGCGACACAAACGGGCGCTTAGGGCATCGGACAAAAAAGTGGGTTAAATTTGAGTGAAAAGGCGAAAATATTAAATGATTTCATTTGGAAATTTGTCGTCAACATGGAATATTTTTCTGGGTTTCACAGATATTTAAATTAATTTTAATTACAATATAATTATAAATTTTATATTAATTAATGAATTTATATTAGATTCACTTATTAAGTTATTTCTATCTGTATAACACTATAGAGGTTATATAACTTGGATTCTATTTTATTATCTGAAATCGCACACGATCGGTGATTTCCCTTAAAAAATTAAATTATTCATTTGATCGCAAAGTTTTGAAATTTCGATTATAATAAATATGACCCAATATGAAAAATTGCATTATAAATTATTTGCACTAATTGTGACACCATAATCACGTTCGTTTGTGTCACTAAAACTTCTTAAGCCGTTCCTAGTTGCACACACGCTCGACGACTTCCTTGTGCACAATAACGGATAAAGCTCACTATTTAACGACAATTGCAAATCACAGTGAAAATCCGAATCTTAACAGATAGATTAGTTGCATTAATGTTGGATTAAAGCTAAACAAAGAGCTATTGGCGACGGTTCCCGATCAATCTAGGAACACTGCCTAGTTATTGTGAACAACAGTCAGATAACAAAGCCAGCACCTAAGCTGGCACCTCAGTCTCCAAGTTTTCACACCACGATCAACGAGAGGACATTCGGACTACGACAAATTTGGATTTTCTATCGGACGACGTAGATCGAACTCACCACCCTCCGATTATGAGCTCGGCACTTTTTCTTCAAAATTTCCCTTACAAATCTTTGAAAGTACAGTGTTAATAATAATCTTGGTTTCAATATAAAATAGTTACGACTAGTATTCCGAGACCTTTCTACGTATTTATCTTTACTTGCGATTGTTCAATCTTTTAAGATTCAATGCACTTATATATTACGATATTCGAATTCAGAATTTTAAAAAGTTACATCAGTACTAACTGTAAATAATAATAAAAATATATATTTTCAGTAAAAGTAGTTTTCTGCCTAAATAATATTGATGATTTTTTTTCTTCTTTCTTTTATTAATTAATGAAAATTTTAATACCGAAATTTACCGAAAATTATTAGTTTGTGTTACTGAAACATGTTGAAATAAATTATCAAAGGTGAGCTATTTTCACTTTAAAGTTCTTGTATGAGCTGCAAATACGAGTTACTCAACTTTGAAATGAGCAGCCCAGATGCAAAAGCAGCTCTATGCACTTTTAACTATATTGGGAAAATCACGAAAAACTGTCCGACGATATAACTGGTTTCAATGCCTAAGTCATAAGGTCATAAGGTAAGGTTTCAATGTAAGGCCTAAGTCATAAGGTAGCTAATTATACCACAATATTATTTTTTAAATTTTGGAAATAACTGCTTTTGCACCTGGGCAAATAAATGCTCTGCTACGAAATAGCGTTATTTTGAACTAGTTTTCCCTTTTCATCAACAACAAGAGACAATTAATTCTGGTTTTTCTTTCGCGTTTGTTACAAAATATGATGTAATTTGAATGCTCGATTTTAACAAATATCTTAAAGCAAACAAAGGCAATTGCAGAACAATTTATAACATTAAAAAAAGTTTGCCCATTTCAATTTACGTTGCATATTTTTAATTTACGATTGCCCATTTCAAATTTACGTCTGCTTATTTTTTAATTTACGACTCTGTCCATTTCAAATTTGCATTTGTTTATTTTTAATTTACAACTGCCTAGTTCAAATTAGCATCTGCACATTTTAAATTTACGACTACTTATTTCAAATTTGTGCCTGCTTATTTTTAAATTACGACGGCCCATTTCAAATTAGCTTCTGCACGTTTTTAATTTACAACTGCTTGTGTCAAATTTACATCTTCTCATTTTTAACTTGAGACTGACCACTTCAAAATAGCATCCAACAACTTTTAATTTAAAACCAATTAAGCCTTTAGAATAGGACATTGTGCCGGCTACTTAAGAGTACAAATGGTTTACTTTATATTATAACAAATAGGAGCATTTACACGAACGATCGCATGATCTGCGATTCAATGAATATTCAATAGGCTCACAATCTTCAATGTGAAGACTACATAAGAGTTCCTTGAAAAACAATGAAACACGCGGTATTTACGTATTAGCCGACTTACTATTTGAATAAATAGTACTATCAGAAGTTCGTAGGTTTATCTTTTGCACTATCGGAAATTTGGGGTTTCGGAGGGGAGATAGAACCACACATTTCTGGTTTTATTGGAATTTCACGTTGGTGACAGACACGTGAACGGCAACATGTAGTATCCGCGTGTTAATGGGCCGTGAGTTCAGAGGGTTGCGAGTTCGAATCTCGTCTTTGGGAGTGCAGCGAGCTCGTTATCGGTGGGTTGCCAATATCGTCCTGAAAAAACACCCGAAATGTACTCCTCCATAACGAGATTTTTTTTCTTCATTGAGCGTTACTTGGAGGACTTTCAAATGCACCCTTATCATTCATCTGCGTGCAGCGAGGCGAATATACTTGCTGTAATTAGCTTCATTGTCAAGAACATTTCGTTCAAAGTTTTTGACAGATAAGCTGCCTTGTATCAGTGTTGTGAATTAATCACATCCAAAAGTGTGACGCAAATAATTGGGTTATATTTAGGTGATAGTTTGACGACAGTATCCATGCCGCCAACTCAAAATTCTTAGATAATGAGTTACCTTTTTGACGGTCGAACCCAGTTAAAAATTCAAATTTTACCTGTAATAAATTTGCACCGGCATATCGTCGCCTCAGGGCAACAGTAGGGTATGATCAAAACCCGAGTTGCCTATAAAATTGATTTAAAAATTTGCTGTTTTTTTTCAATGCTGTAGTTCAGGGATTTCAAAGAAGACATAAAAATGTGTTCCACTAAATAAAGGCACATTTGGTAATATTAGCAAGACCGAAAACTCATTTTCGTTTTTTTTTAGATGGCTTACTGTTGCTCTGAGGCGACGATATGCATTAAGTCAAAGTATTGGGGATAACTAAATTTTCATGATTTTTATGCCAAACTTCGTTCCCACTTGTTAGGAAAATATAAAGCATTCAATCACTACCCACACACACCAAGAGGAGTGGGGTGTTTGTTTGCTCATTTCCCGGAAACCAATGATCCGATTTTGATACGACTTCGGAAAATTATAGTTTCTACCCGGAAAGTTAAACGGAACATTTTGTTCCAGCTTATCTACGGTGGACCCAAATTTTACCGATCGTAATAAAACCACTGCCGGTTGTCTAAAAGCACGCAAGTCGACTATTGTCTTTTACGTGTTATTTTGAAGAATGTATCTTCAAATCAAACTTTTACTTGTATTCACATTTTTACCCTTTATTGATATTAAAATGAAACCCATTATAAATAATATATTTAAACATATTAATAAGTAACGAGTATTCCTACTATTTTGTATGTTTTGATTTTTCCCAAATGTTCAAACAAATTTAACAAAACAAGAGGCAATTTTTTTATACTAAAGTTTGTAATGCAATTATTTTAAGGTGAATTTAGTGGCAAATTATGTTGGCGGTATTAAACATTTGTATAATACTTGTGATTCGGGGCCCCTCAAATTTGTAAAATGTAAGCCTGACTTTCACGGGCCTATTCGGTAATCAGGTACGTGTTAAAGTTGAGAAGTTTACATTTTTTTTGTACCGCTATGCTAAAAATGAATTAAATTATTACAATTTTCTTCTCTCAACCTAATATGCACGTTTACTTTGTCGATATTATCATTTCACAGTGCGCGCGAATTTCTATTTTTTTTTAATAATAGAAGGGAAGTTAATATTTCCTCGAACATAAACAAATAAAAAAGTACCAATTTTATTCTTATTTAATTAGGTCAAATGCTTAATTATTTCAATTTTGCGTCGCTTATAATTAACCCACTGCGAAAAACGGGTATTTTCTCTAAAATAAATATATTTGAAAGATCATGATCTGGTTCATCCAGAATATATAATGAAATGTATAGGATGGTTGGTTAAATAAACGTCACACTCAATCTATAAAATGAGTTTTTGGCGACGCTATTGGAATGAGCAGGTGCACATATCTTAAAACTCTGGTGACATACGGTAGTAAATGTTGTTATTGTATACGCAATTAAAATCTTTTCATCTTAGTGATAAATGTTATTTAATAAAAAATCGGGAAGTTAATTATATTAAGAGAAATCGAATTAGAACTTTTCTACGTCTAAATAGATTTTCCGAGATCAGGCCGGTTTTGAAATGTAATTTTTGGAATCGCTGATGACGATTAGAATAGGATTAAAAAAAATATTTTTAAAGCTTTAATATATACCAATAAATCTTCATATACTCATTGCCAAAATATTGTTCTTATGTAGTAAAGTGGAACAAATATCCTGGCCGTCGCCAATAGCCCATTGAGTAGATCCAAGTACGGTTTGGTTTAGTTCAAACAATCAAATAATCTGGGTCTGCTTTGGTTTGGTTAATTAACATCGCACTAGAGCTGCACAGTGGAAATAATCTGGGTCCGCAATTTTAGGACATTTATCTGGGCTCTGCATTTAGTTGTTAAAGAGGAATTTTCTAAACAGAAAGGTAATAATTCTGATGTGGAGAATTCCTACTATAGTATTTAGGTATTGAACTATTTTATTTTATGTTATTGTTTTGGTTGAATATATATAACTATAGCATACTACTAGTATACGAGAGCACACTTAATCATCCTAATAAATCCTTAAATTTTCTTTAAAAAATTGATGACCTAAAGAACAACTGATGTGTATAAATCACACATTTTTATCACAATTACAAGCATACTTCACTTTCGTATAATGGCATAATTTTAAAAAAGAATACGAATAAACAATGTTGCTCCTAATGATCACTAACTATATTTATATAAGGAGATTTTAAAGTGTCTTTAACTATTCAGATATTAGAAATTTTGGCTTTTATAAATAACTTCAGTGTCCAAAAATACAATTGCGTAAATATCGGCTTATTTACAAGGAACGTCGTACTTTAACAGATTGTTCAACTATTTATATAAAATAATCTAGATTAGTCTTGCAAATCCGCCTTTAATTTGCAAGAAAAGAACACACACGACTTTTCAAGTATAACATACACACATGCAAGATGGTTGTAAAATTGCATATACTATAATCATTACTATAATTCATACATTACTATAATTTATCATTACTATAAATACTATAATTTTAAAATACAAATACAACGTAAAAATACGCAATAATACGCTCTTTATTGCGTATTTTAACGTTGTATTTGTATTTTATAATCATTTATACCAATTTAAACATACCAAAATAAGAAATTATGAATGAAAAAAAATCCATTTAATGCAATTAGACACTATTTTATAATTTAATCTTGATCTTAGTGATCAAACTCGAATGCTAAATGAAATATTTTTCAATGACAAGCATTTATTATTCAAACATTATAATCGGTTGATGTTTACATAGAGACCGGCATATTGGAATAGTCCAAATTTCACCGGCAGTTCGATCTCAAACAATATCAAAAGATATCCAACAAAATGTTCCTTACCTGCTTCAATAGCCAAAAAGCTTGCGTTCCACACTTCCGTATTCCTTGGGACAAATCATAGAATACAAATAAAAGACCGATTTTGAAATAGTTCAGTTGGCGGTGAACACAACTATCGAAAAGGGAGACTTGGCGCTACACTGCTTCTGAACTCCTGCAGTTTCGATCTTCGAATGTTCTGTCCACCTGAGTAGCAGACGACTTTGGGATGCGCCCCCGATCACCGCATCACCTCGTGTTCACGTGCAACCCCTGCGCCGGCCAATGGGAGACGGGAATTGGCGAATGCTGCTTCCATGATCGCCCCGTGGGTGTGTCCGCATTTGGCGCGTTATCTCTGATTCTCTATCCCTCGCGCCTGGAAATCGTTGTCTGTAGTGCGAAGGGATGGTTACTAATTATAGCAGAGAGATTTCTGTATTTTTGGATGTGTGATAATGCGGTTGTGCAAGTTGGGAAGATTCCTTCTGTTTGTGGTGTTATCGGAGATACTGGATTGTATAAGGGGTTGGAAATTGTTGGTTGAGAAAGAAATGTAAGTCATTGGGGCAAAATGTCTTGACTCGTAGATAGAACACTTTTTTTTAAAGAAAAAGTATTAAACTAGTGCTAATTCTTCCCAATTATAAACCTTGCGGTTCATTGATTAGAGATGATCTTTCAGATCCTCAAACATGATTTGTAGATCATAAAATATTTTTTTCCCCTAATGGGCGTGCAATATGCTCAGACGTACATCAAATGCCAGAATTCGCCTATAATATAACAAGCAAAATTGTGGTCACTTTTATAAGAACGCATATTTAATGAATCATCGTTTCTACAAACAGGGAAGGACCCAAATCAAAATCCACGCCTTGCCCGGGATTCGTACCTAGACTCACGCTTTTATATAATGTGGATGGCTTCAAAGAATTGCAAAATCTATGTTCATCAATGGGAACTTTTCTAAAAATATTAGTTGGTTCAACACATTCATTTATTTTTTTCGGTGGTTTAACATGATAGACTCAAAAATTGTTTTTGAACTAAAAGTCACATAAATTCTGTACGGTTGGTTGGTTTTATAACCGTCGCTTTATAAATCGTCACTAACAATCGAACACAATGAATATCAATCTTCTACATCCCCAAGACTCGAGATCTACCCTGAAGAAATATAATCAATATATTTTTATGCCACAATGGCAATTTTAGTTGACCTTGAATATTTCACACATTATTTAAATTTATGAAAATTAGTAATATCAAATTAGAAAGAGTTTCTTTCATTCAACGAATTTTTCTTATATTATCTGAAATCCTAGGAATAAACAGGATAAACACTAATTAATTATCTGTCCACTCAATGGTTCATGGTCAATTAAAATTCCATTCCTCTATAAGATGCTTTGGTTGATCTTCCCGAGAATCGAACTTGCAACTTTAAGATTTAAAACTCTTGCCGTCTACAAACAAACTGGTTTGTCAATCAGACCTTTAGAATAAGACCCTTGAGCAAGGAATAACACACTAACAAATTAAAATATTATTGGCATACCAAAATATTTCCTTGGATTTTTTTTTAATTACCAAAGAATGTTTACTAGACTGATCTTAACCATTCCCAATATTTACTCGAACTTCTAAAGGAACCTGGGTTTCATATCACGCCGACTACAGCAGGACCGAAGTATTTATTATAAGTTGTGAACAGGACTGTATTAAAATTAAGGGAAAGCTAAATTGGCTACAAGCCACGCAACAATTTAGGGTTCAATCCAAAGAAAATACCCAAGGACAATGACCCGAATTTTTGAACCACAGTCAAATAACGATGGAGACACCTCATCTGACACCTCGTTTCCGAAACGTCTATGCCAGGACAGATTGAGGGTGCACTAACCACCGGCCTTCTCTTTATAATAAGCATGCATTTAAAACAAACATCAGTAAGAAAAATTATTCAAATAACTATTTTCTTACAGAAGCTGCCTTAAATCGCTAAATTTTTCTACGATACTGCTTTATCCAGATATTTAACTATTTTGCATAACTCACGTTCAATTATAAGCTATAATCTAGTGTTGAAGTTTGCAATCTTATTTACTTTCATTGATTTATTATAGATGAAGCATATTAAAAAAAAATAATGAATGGGTAATTATTTGTAAATAAAATCAATGAATCGCCTTAAGTGAGCTTATCTTTTTCCTAATCTTATCCTTCCTTCAGTAAACAAAGTTATCTCAGTAACAAAACGAATGAATTACTTGATTCGTAACCTATCTTTTTCCCAAGAAATGCCTACACTACCTTTCTATGTACAGTGAGATAAAGAAATTAAGAATTGGTTGAATGTGTAATATCCAACGTTGAAGCTGCTGCTAGGTTTACGGGAATTTTGGAAAGTAATTTTGAACTATGATATACGTAAACATATTAGCTACAGACATTAGAAAGGACCCAGTTGCCCAGTGGAAAAGTTTGGTTTTTGGTTTTGTTAATTAGCGTCGCACTAGAGCTGCAAAGTGGGCTATTGGCGACGGTTCGGGGCCAATCTCGAAGGAAAGACCCGGGAACACATACACATTCACCTCGTTATTTTAGAACCATCCAGTGGAAAAGGTGTTCGACTAGTATTCACAGGTTTGAGAGTTCGAGCTCAACTGAGTAGAGTTGACATAGAAAAGTACAAATGTAGCAATCAGAGGGTTTCTAGCTTCGCTACTAAAATACTAAAAAGTCATCTAAAAATATCCAAAAAATTATATTGCTGTGTATACGGGACTGGTGCACAATACATCTGATCAGGGTTCAATGTCCAGACGCCTATTGAGGTTGCGTCGGGTGCCAGCTCAGGTATTGTCCTCGTTATTGTCATGGTTTAAAAATACAAGGCATTGTTCCCGGGTCTTTCCTTTAGAATGGGACCTGAACCGTCATCAATAGCCCAATATTCAGCTCTAGTGCGACGTTAATTAACCATACCAAAAACAACAAAAAATTTACGAGTGATGATAAATTAAAGTTAGCAATCGAAAAGCAAATCGTCAAATACAATCTTATTTTTTTTTTAAAGAATTATTCTATTTTTTAAATATATTTTTGCCTACTAGTTTTACAAACGCTATATTATTTTTCACGGTTGCTAATTTCAAATTTACGACATCTCTATTATCCCACGACTGCCCGTTAGAATACGTAATGAATCGCCCGGTTAATCGAATAAACGGATAATTGGATAATTCACACATAAAATAAATGTTTATTTGTAAAAAAAAACGAATTTTTCTTTAGTATGTAATGTAATTTAGTGACTAGTAAAAACTATATCATTCACCGATAAGAAACTTTTAAAATGTGGATTTTGTCGATTACTTTTTTTCTCAAAGCGATCCGGATAATTAGTGATTCGTTTTGTTTGAATCGGATAACTGGAGTTTGGATAATTGGAGACAAGTGATCGTTATAACGAATAAGGTGATGCATTCAGTAGAAACCTTAATGCATTAGAAATTAATCAACCAGTTCACGTTATAGAGTTAATTGGTAAATTAACAATATAGGGTACTAAATAAATATTTTTGCGTCAGTAAATGGACGGCCCTTTTTTAATATTATACTGGTTAATTAATAGTATCTATCACCGTAATATGTACTAGGTTAACATAATTATGTTTATTAATTATTAATAATTGAAAAATATGATTAAATTAACGGTCTCCTATTTATTAGTATATTGGTAAATTAATAGTAATATGTACTAGGTTAATATACTAAATGCTATTATTTATTAATAATTGAAAATTAGGATTAAATGAACGGCCCCTCACTGTTTCAAATGGTTTCCTTACAAATATTAAAATGGTTTCCTTAAACATATACGATCCTATTAAATTTTTCGTCAAATATGACAAACTATTTTGTTAGTTATTCCCAAACAACGTAATAATTTGTTATTTTTGACAAATTTTCTTCGTGTAAAATTTAATCGGAGCATTTATCAGGCGTCTGTTTCGTCAAAATAACGAACGTTTCTTCAAAAATAAGCACACAATTTTGACTTTGAGTACTTATTTAGTAGTATACTGATGAATTCGTACTTATTAACGTAATATGTACTAAGCGGACATACTAATTGTTATTAATAATGTAATCCTGTTTTGATAGATATTATATTCTTAAATACTTTTTTGTTTTAATTAATATTGTACTTCTATTTTAGTTATGTGTCTTCAACAAGTTAGCTGAGGCTCATGTCCCATCAAGAAGCCCCTTCGAGTCTCCCTCCCACTGAGTAAAAATCCCTGTGAGTCAAAATTCAGGGAAATCACGATAAATCTAACTGACAGGCCTCATTACTCATGAGCAGGGAAACGGATCTTGTTGTTTTTCTACTGCAAAAAACTTTACTGGTGGCTTTTGTGAATGTATATGTTTAGTTATTATTTTATTTCATCTGTTTTTCCAAACCTTTCGTAAACCTTATTTTGACAATTAATAGAATCTTAATTTGTGAAATATTTTAAATCAGATTAAGCTGGTTTGATTGGCACAAAAATCGCAAATGTTCAAATATGGACGGAAATTTATAATTGCAATTCGAAATCAATTACTGCATGGTAAAACATTAACATAAGCAATTGCGTAGCATTAGCATGACAATTTTATCACAATAAAAAAAATTGTAATAAAAGTTTTTAGAAAGTCAAACGAAATTTTTTTTTTCCCTTGTGATTGAAATTCCTTAATGTTTTCTTTCTGTCAAGCTTCTTATGGTCGTTGAAAAACGGGTTTTACAGTTTCTGCTCGATACGAGTAAAGTAGAACTCCAATTATATGGATCAATCGGAAACAGATCCCATCCGGATAATCGGATAATTAACAACAACAAAAAAATCTTAGTAAAAAATGAATTTTGATTTAGTATGTAATATAATTTAATGACCGATAAAAAGCTTTTCAAATGCGGATTTTTATAATTTTTTTCCCTCGAAGCGATCAGAAGCCGGATAAATAGCGATCTGCTTTATTTGATCATGATAACTGGAGTACGGATAACTGGAGTTTTACTGTATTTACATAAAACGATTGATTTTTAAATTCTCAGAAATGACTTTTTTTTGGGCTGCATAAAGGCCGCAACAGTCAAGCAGCAGTAAGACAGCAATTTAATGGGAACATACGCTTGTTATTCGTCGCTTACTGTAAAACATTTTACCGACTTATTTTTGTTACAGTTATTGGGAGACATTCTGGATTTATTGTTTTTGTAGTATATAATTTTTCTAAAGTAATAAACAGAAAATACAGTAGGTGCTTGTGGTCTTAATAGTGGCTGATTGGTTTGAATTTGTTTAAAGTTTGAATCTTCTCGATGTCTGTTTAAATCATACTATAAACTGCCATTTATCTACCAATATTTTTTACGCAATGTTCATTGTTTTCGAAAACCAATGAAATAATTTTAAGGAATAACTTTCTTAAAAACTTAAAGATGAGTGAAATGTAATATTTTTATTACTTCTTAGTTTAAAATACAGAGTGGTCACAAAGTGTTGGGCGGTGGTCAATGTTTAACTACACATAATAAACCATTATTTTTACTATACTTTAACTACTTTGTTAGTTGTACTACAACTAAACAATTTGTTTAAAATATAAGCGAAGTAGTTAGGCAACAATAATGAATTCTAATAATCGTTTATGATACAATGCTAATTAAATAAAAACTAATGGATTCAGTATCTCATTGAAAGAAGATTATTTTGAATAGTGTGAAGGATTCATTGTTAATTAAAAATCGTTGTTTCATACTGGGTTGTTTTAACACAGCTGCTCTGTTTTAACAATTAAAAGTTTTGGAAATTTATCTTTTAAATCAGAGGTCTATATGTGGACTTTCGATTCAATTTTTTTCTTTTTTTGGATGAAATACAATACCGATTGGGTAGCAATATATTGTTTCTACAATAACAGGACAAAAGGTTCTTCATGTCGTATTGGCGAAAATCCATTTTTGTAATACTACTTCAATTGCGGGGGATTAGGCTGACTAGGACGGGAGATATGGCTTCAGAATCGATTTTTATAAAAATAGACTTGATACTGCAGCAGTTTCAAACAGTTTTGAAGGCATTGTGAATTCGATATATTACTGAAAAATATTATAGAATCAATATATATATATATATATATATATATATATTTTGTAATTCATGATTATCGACTGAAAATAAACACATTTTAGCTGATATCCATGTTTGACAAATTTTTTATTAACAAAAAAATTATACGCAATACAAAGTATTAAATCATTTAATTATATCGACTTTAATATATTATAGAGATGTTTTTTTATTTAAAAAAATTACTCTAAATCTTCGGTAAATTATTCTGTTTTAAAATACATAATACAAGAATTCCATTATAAAAATAATTTTTGAGATTTATGTAAATTGATATTGAGATTTATGTAAATTGACTTTTCCATCTCAACTATATTGTCAATACTTAACACTCAAAGATTTCTATTTCAATTTTTAATAAATCTAACATTTAATCTTACTTTTATGACGATGCAATCGAAATTTAATATCAAAAGTTTAAAATTTACTATTCTACATGTTCCGTCGAACGTTCCTTTTTCTATTTCAATAATCCATTATTTTCTATTTCCATTTTAACTTTTTTTTAAATTTCTATTTCAATTTTCAGTTTTTTTTTGTTTTTTTTCTATTTCAATTTTCAGTAATTCAAACGGTTAATCTGACTTTATTTTTAAATGCATTCAAATTTTAATATCAAAAGTTTGAAGTTTTTTATTCTATATGTTCCATCAAATGTTCCTTTTTAACGGTATTTATTTTAATTAAATTTAATCGTGATGTCATTCACAGCAATTTCACAATAAATGTAAAAAGAAAAAAAGTATTAGACGATAAATGAATAAATACATTTTTATATATTAATTCCTAAAATAGTAAACCTCTCAGTTACATGAACCATACAACTGACATCGAAACAAAAATGGGAAATGACCAAAGACACTGCTGCAAATTTATCATCACGTTGCATCCACTTCGGCTACTTTTCCCCCGCATCTTGGCGACACGGCCTCATTTCCATGGCAACCATGCATGCCGTCGCCATTCGGACTGAAGCGGCGATAAAACTTTTTCTCCGGTTTCACACGTGTGGTGATTGTTGATTTTCTTCCTTGTATAGATAGAAATGTGAGCTTCAATTTAGATCGCTATCAATTTTCGATATTTGTAAACAACACGATATTTTCCAATTTTCCCCATTTTTTTTAAGGAATTAAACTTAATCCTGACAAAAATTTCTTACAAAATTTAAAGTGAAATTACTGTATTATTTACTTTTTAATTAATTAAAATGCTTAACTATTTTTTTTCTTGAATACTTTGTTCAATGGTTTCACATAGTTGGAATTTAAAACAAATGACAAAAAGTTTATTTAATATGTTAATTAGCAAAAATATTGTGAAATAATATTCTATTTTAATACCCAAGTTTTATCGATACGGTAGTTTAGTTAGTTATTGCATTCTTACCTATTTTACAAGAAAAAAATGCAGTATGTATGCCATAAATAGCTTTCGACTAAAATTTCTTCGCATTTTTTTTTTAATCTTACATATATGTCGAACGAACAAATGTTTAATATTTTTTAATTTCTAATAAATATTTTCAACTATTCAATTTAAAATAATTAAATCGAATGCTAACTTAATTGGTGTACCGTACAAATTTCATAAAAAATTTACAATTGTATTTTTGAAAGATATGATAACACACTTATTTTATGTGCGTTAACCTATTATTCGATCATTTTTAAAAATGCTTTGCTATAAATAGCTAAAAGCTCGCAAAGATTTGGTCAAAATACCGATTTCATAATAGGGGGTTCGCGAGTTCCACCCTCGTCGTCCGCCAAAACATCCGTCTTACGTTGAATCTGCCGTGGTTCAAATGTCCTCACGTTAGTCGTGGTGTGGATGTTTAGAAATTGGTATGTAAAGTAAGGCCTTGTCATTTGACTATAATTCAAAATTACGATACAGTGTTTCTGGTTCTTTTCTTCTGAATAAGATCCAATCGTCGTCAATAGCCCATTGTGCAACTATTGTAAAACGCTAAATTCAACCAATTAAATGTGATATATACTTGAAATCTGAATATTTAAGCAATAAATATCACTATACAATATTTTGTCGTAAAATTAGTAACCACACATCAATACTAAATAATTTATGAAGGAGGGGTTTACATGAAACGACATAAAAATATAAAATGGTCTCAACCATTTCAGCATATTATAACAATATATATTATATTTGCCACCAGGAACTGAAAATGTAACTGCTTTTAAAAACTTTTCGCGCCAAAAAGCTCTTTACAAAAGTATTCCTAATTTAATTTAAAACTTTTGTTCTCCATTTTTTCATTCTGAAATTAATTGTTTTGCATATTTAAACAGGGTAGTCTATTATGTCTGATTTCGCTGTCCCCATCTCCAACTTTATTAGCTTTAATTTCTAGATATTTAACACATTAGTGCCTAATTTCCTATCGAATAAGACCTATTTTATTTTTATCGTGCTATTGGTCACTGAGTTACACTGTCGATTTGGATCACCCTAAAATATTTGAAAATCAGCATATTCCATGCAGCTGATTTTCAAGACGTTTCTAGTCAAAATTTAAAAAAAAAAAAAAAAAAAAAAATTGCAAATTAATTAAACAGCACCAAAAAAAATGGCAACCTTAAAAAAGTAGTTTTTATGAAAAAGCAGACATATGTATTTTAATTAAGGAAAAACTAGCAAATAAATAGTACTACTATTTGTAATAAAAGCGTAATTTTCCCCAGACTCCTTCGGAAGCTGCTTCGGATCACGCTTTCGTGAAAGTCGGAAGCAAATCTGTTCACGATCCAATCAATGGATCGTGTCAAAATTATTTTTTCCAATTAGCATCGAACTCTTTACGAGGACTAAATCACGAGTTTCATAAACTCTGAAATTAAATTATGTACGAATATCGTGTGGTAAGCTGGTAGAGCAATTTAGTAAGTGGAAAAACCACATAAGTTCTTCGATTAAGAGTAATTAAATATTAAAACCTCGTATGATTTTCAATTACTAATAAATTATTAGAAACTGGTATTGCAAGCTTCGTAATTATCCTTATATGGAGAAATTGATTAGTTGATTTATTTAATTTTCATGGAAATGTTAAGAACAGCTGTAATCCCTGAAAGAAGTAGTACTAATGCAATGTATTGTAATTTATTGAAATTTTTTTAAGTACCTTTTTTTTTGTGTCCATTTTAAGCAAAAAAACATTTATATAGGAAGTAATTAAATTTCATAGTGCTAAAAGGATGCACATTTTGCCTATTACTGTATAAGAAAGGAAGCATTCCATTTATTTATTGTTAACAAATGTTATGATCAAGTATTCCGCTTTGATTCCTCAATTTTCTTGAAGCAAAAAAATCGTCAAACGGGAAAATTAATTTGTAAGAATGGTGAAACACTTCTCCATTCTTATAAATTATGGTCTTTCTACTTAAGCGCGCCAATCAAACCCGTCAAAGCACCAAGGAGTAGGTTATCAATTCGAATTTTTTTTTATGTATGTTCTCGCATAATTTCTGTAATAATTCAGATATCTAGATATTTTTATCTTTGTTTTTCGATATAGAATGACTCACTTGGGAACCTTTTGTAAAAAAATTCCGTTTATCTTGTATTTAACTATCCGGAATTCTCATTTAATATAAGAGTTTTTAAAAAAAATATCGTGCGATTTTAAAAATAATTTTTTTATTGGTTAGCGAAAAATCCGCTAAGATAAAAAAAATGCAAAAAAAAAATTGGTTATTCGGTTTTTTTATCTGGAAATATCGGTTAACTGAACTTTTATTGAAAATGTTCTCCGATTTCAAAATTTTTCATTGTTGGAAATCGATTGTTTAACTAAAACATTATTTTGTTTATCCGGATTATCCATTTATTAAACTGGATAATCTGATGTTATGCGGGGCGAGGAAAAAATCAACAATAATTTGAGTTTCTTGTTGGTTAATAAAAGAGGGCGAAGACTCCTGCTTAATTAAAAATTAAAAAGGATAAAATAAAAGAACCTTTTTTAAAAAAAGGAAAAAATCAACTTCTTTCTAAAAAGAATAGAAACAAAACATTCTAGTACGATAATGTCCATTCAGCTCGAATGACAGAACAAACGCCGAGATAAATGCAGGATTGAAATTTCTTGCTTATCCTGGTTTGGGTTATCCCAAAGTTTGTGCGAAAGGTTCAAGCTTGTGTGGAAAACTTTTATGCATGCAAACAAATTTTCCTTACACACTCAAATTTTCTTCAATGGTGGAAAATACATCGGCAATTATATCAAAAGTCAAACTGTCTAAAATCACGTTATATGCTTGGAAACCATGCCGCGCCACCTGTATAATGTGTGCTCAAAAGTACGGAAGCCAGAGATAGGATACCAGTGCTTTTGAAAGAAATTCCATCAGTGGCTAAATGGATAAATATCTATTCTTACGTCATTCTGAGTAAGCGCTCTAATATTCATTAAGCAATACTAGATATGTGAGAACCAGGTAAGAAGTTATACAGGTAAGTTGTCTGCATTTGAGAAAACGCAAAAAAAATCACATTCACACGTACGTTGTACACTGATAACAGTTTTGTCTCTCTGAACTCTTTTTCATTCAGATTTGAGAAAAAAAATAATATAGTGTAAAGACAATTATTTAAAAAAAAATTGAAGCCAGTGCTGTAGCTCTGAAACACATATAGACGAGTAACCGTTATTATCAAGAGGTTAAATACTGAATAGCACCCTTTCCTTTCTGTAAATGTATTAGAGGAGAAAACTTTGAAACCAGCAGAAATGAAAATAGTCTGAAATTCATTTAAACGATCAGCATTCTTTAACCCACTTTTTCCGATAGATCTGTCCCAGTCCGTACCCATACACGTGTCGCAATGTGCTCAGCAATCAATACAGGAGAGGAAGAATCAACGACTGTTCACTCTTCAGCCACGTGTCAACCAGTTATCTTGTCTCTTTAAAAATAAATAAGGTTGTAGAAAACAAAAGCCAACCTCTCTCCACCCTTCGGTAAGGGAGCACGTGTGTCAAGGTTGCGAAGGGAATGGATGAGAGGTCTGTAAAAGCAGTTGGCGACATTAGTGCTATGGAAATCGGTCATGGTCGCCACGGCACCTTTTCGCTGAGAGTTCGTCGACTTTTGGGTTGCATGTCCTGAGAGAGTGGATACAGTTTCAGAAATTGTTCACTCAGTTGAGTTCACCGGTGTTACTTACTTATATCAAGTTAATTTTTTAATCTCTTTACAATTTATTGTACTCAAGTGTTGAAAAATAGATGCTCAAATGCTGGATTGCACTAATGAGCAATCGGCGCCTTTTTTTTAAATAGAGTTTATTTTTTCCTCTTTCCCCCCTCCCAGGTGCGGTAGAAAGAGGGCTTCAACTTTCTGATGGATATTTGAGGTGGACAGACCCCTCCTGGGGTGGGAAAGTGACCCCCCACCTTTTTTCAGGTGTTCGCGGTGTGAGGGAATTCTTGAGGTAAAAGTCGCACAATGAAACCGAGGTTCCAGACGCAATAATTTCCAGAAGGGACAGGAGTTCTTTAGAGATTCAGCGTCGTGGGGGCGTTTCTAGCTTCGTTAACTAGTCTTAAAAGGGAAGAGTCGATATCGGACTTTGTTGGGTGTCCGCTATAAATTTGGCTCTATGCTTTGTATACGTGCGAAACTTGACGTTACTTAACAATATGGCGCGTCCATGCTTAGCCATGCTCGACTAAAAATTCGTCGCTACACGCACCTGAATTCGCAGGGTCCGGCTGGAAAAGTTCAAAGGTCAGTGTGGAGAGGTTTAAAATCGAAGGGGGATTTTGACCACTTAGGTGATTTTAGGGCAGAGAAATTTGGCCTATAGGCGATGAACTAAGAGACCCCGAGGGCGGTCACTATTTTTAATTCGTTAAAGGGAAAATCGAAGGCGGGAATTAAAGTTAGCTCGGAGCGAAAAATCCGGGAGCTAGAGAGTCTGATAAAAATTTCTAAAAGGGAAGGACTGGAAGAAGTCTCCCTGGATAATCCTAAAGTCCGCAGCTCTAGAATGATTATTTTTATAAGGTGACCAATAGGAACCTGAAACTTGATTACTAACTGGGGTGAGTGCCATTTCATTCCTAATTCTATTATCGGAAGGAACAATGCCAGAGTACTTGTATTTGATATGACCGCGTTAGATTAATGTCTAGTGTTTACTATAATTTGATTTGGATATAGAAAATTATTGTCTAAAGCGTAAATCCCCTTTCAATTAGCGAATTAATGTATCGTGTAATTATATGTATCTTGTAGTTAATAAATGTATTGTATTTAAAACCTTGTCTGTCACTCTTGGAGTTATTGATGTTTAATAATTCAACACAATGATAACTTTAAATCTAACCACTATACAAAGGCCCATTTTCTAAATTAAATGTATAACGCTAAAGTAAAGCTAACCACTAAAAACATTATACAATTTTTATAATGAAAGCGATGGAGAAAGCGTCTTACAGCCGCCCCAGCACAAAGCAGTAATGTTCGTCCCTTCATATACCCGTTACTTTCACTTGAGCTAGGGTACTTTAGCCCGTGTCGGTAGCGTAATGCCATAGCATACACAATGTTCCTGGTTGGATTCTGGGTAACAGCCAAAACTGCACTACATTGGTGACCCGGCGTGAATGCAGCTTCTACCACCACATTATTTACAGAAACTTGCTTATCTTCATCCACGTGATACGCTTCAAGGGTGTTATCATTCGTTCTCCTGTCCGACTCATGGAGAAGCGGATACTGTGGTGGTCCCTCCATATACCCGATACTGCCACTTGGGCTCGACTAATTACTTTAGCCATATCTGTAGAGTATCGGCGTAGTACAACGTCCCGTGTTCGGTTCTGGGTGACAGCCATAATGCACTGCGGTTCATTTGTTTTGGATAGGGTCTATTCTAAACATTATTTAAAGCTTCCCAATTTCCAAAAAAATTGACGACTGCTCAATTTTAATAACAAGTTTAAATGTCAGCTATTTTAAAGGAGAGGGACCAACGTATTTTTTTTAAATATATATTTGGGTATTTCTAATACATTTTTTATGTGTACTTGTATAAAAATAAAAGCACGCGAAAAGAGTTTTTCTTCATCAATTTCTTAAATTACTGCATTCAACAATACTCATTGTGTGAGGTTTTTAAACAAATTCTGCAGCAATTTTTTTCATTTAATTTTAATAACCTTTGGTCCCTTTGGAAAACTCAAAATGATGTAAAGTTCAATAGACGCTGAAATCGTCTGTCTAATTTTTTTAAAGAACAAATGGAATGCAAAGGTTTTTGTCAAGTATTTAGAAGTTAAGTATTTTTTTTTTAATACCCAAGGCATGTCCAAAGTTAAGTATTAAGTTATAAAAGTCTTAATACTTATTTCCTTATTCAATTTATTTTAATTCATGTTTTTACATTTAAAAAGTCATTTTTGTTAGGCGCCGATACACCTTTCGGGTCGGAGGCCTATTAAATTGGCAATTACGCAAGTATTTTTATTCAACGTCTCGACAGATCCCCTTCGTTCTGGTTCACACCGCATTGCGGCCTCTGCTGGCCTGTAAGGTTACGCCACTGGCAAAATGCTCGGCCAGCAATACAATGAATGCAATGGTCAATGGTGGAACTTTACACAAAGCATTCTATTTGCTTTAAAAATTTAGGAATTGTCACCACTTCATGATATTGCTGTTACAAACATTACATGACATTTAACAAACTTTAGGGACACTTAATAAACATTTCTAGTGCACCCATGTGTGTGTTCAAGTCTCGAGCATCGCCCAGCCGAATCGCAAATCGAAATATTTTACGAACGATCAGCAAACAATCTTCCAACAAAAGAACATTCCCATTAATGGAACGTTAAAGGATGCGTAACCAAATTAAAACGTTAACCCCTTTTAACCTAAAATAAACAAAGGTGCGATTGGAACCTTTTGGTTGAATAGAGGAAGAATCAACACATTATCCAGCAGTTTTCTAGAGACCTGCTTCGCTGCTAATGAATAGGCAAGGTTGATAAGGGAACAGGTTTCCTTGTTGCTAAGGGAATATTGCTGCTAATTGGCTTATCGGTTTGGTTTTGTTTTGTTAATTAACGTCGCACTAGAGCTGCGCAGTGGGCTATTGGCGACGGTTCGGGGTCAATCTCGAAGGAAAGACCCGGGAACACATACACATTCACACACACACATCTCCTTATTTTAGAACCATGGTCAGATGACGAGGAAACACCTGAACTGGCACCCAACGCCTTCAATAGACGTCGGGACTCTGGACCCCGATCAGATTGATCGTGCACCAGTCCCATATACACGCCGTTAATTTTTGCGGATGTTCTGGACGACTCTTCTTGTATTTTTGTAGCGAAGCTGGCAACCCTCCGATCGCAAGATCACTACTTTTTTTTTAAAGATTTGTAGGGTTGGTCAAGGGCTGATCACTGAGGTCAATCAACTGAGGCTCAATTGGCTTATCGGACAGTAGTGTTTTGGTTTTATTAATTAACGTCGCACTAGAGCTGCACAGTGGGCAATTGGCGACGGTAAAAATGTGGAACGCTTCACGATTTTGCGTGTCATCCTTGCGCAGGGGCCATGCTAATCTTCTCTGTATCGTTCCAATTTTAGTATGTGTACTGCCGAAGCGAGCACAGCACAGTAGTGTAGGGTTGGACAGTACAGAGAAGATAAGTAGCAGACTTGCTGGACAAAATTGATCCGAATGAACACGTAAAACGTTTACACTAGTGTAAATTTTTAATGGGAAGCATTCACTCTAAAAAAAAAGTAAAACTGTGTATCTGAACCTACTCCTTTTTCTTTGAATACAATTGCATCAAAACGATGACGTACTCGAATTTAGGTAACCGTACTTTCTCAAAAATGAGCCGTGTGATTTAATATTGCTAATATCAGCTTCTGTTATAGCAATCTTAACAAAACGACCTGACACACTTAAAATAGTTGTTCAGAAGATGGTTTTCTACAATATTTGATGTCGATTGCATAAATGGAAAATGAGTTATTACAACTCAATTATCTTACTTCCCATTTTTTGGCACATCTTTTTAATATTTCTTCTGTTTATAACTTCTTCACATCGCCCTGGTAGTACAGCGGATAAGAAAGTGTACAACGGTGCCCGAGGATGGTTCTATTCCTAGTAGGACTTGGTTGCAATTGTTGATATTTATTGAAAGTGATTTATGAAGACAGCCTATGTAGGCAAGCAACTGCTCTTTTTATTCATTTTTACTCATTTTTGAGATCTTTTTTTAAAATAAAGCTTGTATTCAGAGCTTTGGTAAGCATCGAATGTACTCAAAAATGAGTATCTTTTACTTATTTTCGAGTACCTATTTTTAACAGTGAAATTGTAAAAATAAATTGCGAAATTTGCTATGCAGCGTAAATCAATTTTTGAAGAAAATGTTTCAATAACTCTTTCAATTTTTAAGTTTTTAGTGTGATTTTTATATTTCCTGCGCGGCAATTTTAAAAAAATTAAAATTGTATATTTTGTGATAATTTTAATATTTCTTGCCAAATTTGGCGATCCCCCCCCCCCCCCCTCAATTTACTTTGTTTACCGTTTGAGAGTAATATTTTTTTTCGTACAACCTAAACAAAATCGGACTGTCTGCTTCTTCAAGACGACAAGCAGTGGGTAGTAGAAATTAGAGATCCTAACTACGAGCTACCCGAAGCTCTCTACTAACCTTGGTGAATGGTTCTTTGTTAAAAATCAGTCATTGACTTTGAAAGTGGCGTGAGTTTAGCAATCCTATCGTGTAATGGGTCGCTTATCTGTACAGCAGCCATTTGCTATTTTATCTTTTATTTTCTTCACATCCTCGTCTCTCTAAACACCAGAAATAGAATGGAGGAGTTGCGAAGAGTGCATCGTCGATTATTTTGTTATCTTGCTACACATTGTTAAACGATGGTTTTGAGGAGGATGTTTTAATATAAATGGATATGTCGCATTTTTTTTAAGGTGTAATTAAACATAATGCATGGATGTTGCCTAGTTGGAAGAGCGGCGAATTAAATGTCCAAGCGTATTCACATTAGTCGTGGATGTTTATAGAGTGGGGTACCATCTCAGGTCTGTGATGGTGATTTAAACAACGGGAGTAGACAGGGGCTGTTTAAAGCCCAAGCGATACAAGCACCCGCTTGGGGCGCCGCGACGGACTAAGAAGGGCGCAAAATGTATGTGAAAATGAAAAAATTTAAATGATTTCAGTTGTAAATAGTTGAACTAAGTTGTAAAAATTTGAAATAACCAAATAAAAGCCATGTTACACTTAAAGAATCAATTTATTTTGTATTGAACATTTGTCATTTTTCGGATTTTTTATTTGTTTAGTTAATCCTCTATTGCACCTGCCCGCATTAATACAGAGTGCATTAAAATACACTTAAATACACATGGAAGAAAATTCATGCATTAGATCAGCGGTTCGCCCACAGGGGTATGCGTTGAATTATTTCCTTTGAAATCAATAAATATCCGTTTCTTTTATATTACCAAGTAATAATTAACATATAATTATGTCAGTCTCTATCAATCAATGAAAAAAGCACGTTATATAAATATGCATTAATGACAAACTTTTCAATTATTCAATTGGTGTAGGCATAATTTTTTAAAGCAATATTTAAAATATTTTTCAAGTTTTTTGTTGTTGTTGGATAGGAATTTTTTTTATTTAGAATAAAATTTAGTAAATATATATATAGTTGTATATGCGTACAAAGTAGGGTAAATGAGATTGTTTCCTACTTTCTGATAAATAAAGGAAAGATGAAATATTCAAAATATTAGTGTTCTCTATTTAATTAAATAAGAGAACATTCAATCTAAAAGCTCCTGCTTATATTAATTACTTTTGTGCTAAGTTATCTAAATTTTATTTGGCAACTTGTTTTTGAAAATAAGTGAAAAGTTCTTCAAAAATGAATTTTGGTTTTTCATATTCTAAGTAGCTATGAAATTTGTAACAGCAATTTTAAGTTTATATTTAGAAAAACAGTTATTTCTATTTTAAAGGCATAACAATATAGGTGTAAAATATTGAAATGTTGTTCATTTTGATCTATCCTGAATCCAATAAAATTATATAAGAAAAAAAATCTGTCTTCCTTTGGTTGTGCTTTAAAAAAAAGATACATTTTAAACTTCTTTTATTTTGTATTAATATTGATTTTTATAATTAATTGTGTTCATGTCTAACTCATACTTAATCAAACACTCAAGTTACAATATTTTGATATGCGATTGCACAAAGATTAATTTTGACATCTGTTTTCTTTTTATACATATAATCTAGAAACATATTGTTACAATAATGTTTTTACATATTGTAGTAAAAGAAAACAAATTATTGTTAAAATATCAATCATATCGCATTAAGACATCAATAACTGGAACAATGTTTGGTAACAACAATGTTTCTTAAAACAATGCATGATGTTAAATTAAATACTTTGTTAAAATTGTTTGCTTAGAAGTTTTCTTTCATCTTTTGAAAGTTTAAAACTTTTCTGTTTTTTAGCATATAAAACTTGGTGATTACATGTTTTTTTTCTTAAGTAAGTAACATGTTTTATATAAAGTTTTAAACGTTTTAGAGTATAAATATCGAAATAGTTCAATAAGCTACTTAACACAGAATTCGTTGTCTGCTATATGAGACTTATATCTCTGATGTTTACATTTATGCTTTTTGTAATCTGCAATTACCATTTAATAATATTTTAATGCATATTTAATTTGATTTCGGTATTTTTATGACAACTAATTCACAAACGGCTATAAGACGGTTTACGAACATTAACCAATGAAATTAATCTACACGTTTATTGAATATTATAAGTTATTAAATGCTCAACGAGGAATTGAGATTCATTATGAAATAGTTTTGTAACTTTCTACGTACAATATAATTTTGTAAGAAATGTTTTATAAAATTTAAAGAGATAAAGGGAAAATTAGAAATTTCACTTCTTCGTTAAAATAGGAAAACAGAACATCAAAAAGTAATTAATATGTGCAAAAAGTAAGTTTGAATAAGAATTTGTGTTTAATACTATTAGTTTTAATATCAAATGACACACTTTTATTTCAGGTCGAGATGGAGAGACGATTGCAAGATAAGAAGTGCAATTTCTCATCGTGATAAAGGGAAATGAGAAATTTCACTTCTTCATTACAATAAAAAGACAATATATTAGAAATTGATTAATCAATGCCAAAAGTAAGTTTGAATAAGAATTTTTTATTGCTATTATTTTCAATATCAAATAACATACTTTTATTTCAAGTTGAGATTGGGAGACGATTGCAAGAGCAGAAGTGCAAATTTTACTTCTTCATCACAATGAGGTTTACAGTACATCAAAAAGTAATTGATCAATGCAAAAAATAAGATTTTTTTCCTCCATATTATTATTTTTATAGTAGTGTAAATTAATATATTTTTCATTTCAGGTAAAGATAGAGAGATGATTGCAAGAGAAGACGTGAAATTTCTCATTGTGAGAAGAGAAAATGAGAAATTTCACTTCATCATCACATTAAGAAGACATGACATCAAAAAGTAATTTATCAATGAAAAAAGTAAGTTTGAAAAAAATAATTTGTTTCCATACTATTATTTCTAGTGTAGTGTAAATTAACTCACTTTTTTTATTTTAGGTTGAGAAGAAAAGACGATTGCAAGAGAAGAAGTGCAATTTCTCATTATGAGAAGGGAAAATGAGAAATTTCACTTCTTCATAACAATTAGAAGACAGGACATCAAAACGCAATTCACCAATGCAAAAAGTAAGCTTGAATAATATTTTGCTTTAAAACTATTATTTCTAGTATAGTGTAAGTTAGCGTACTTTTTATTATAGGTCGAGAAGAAAAGACGATTGCAAGAGATGAAGTGCAATTTCGCATTATGAGAAGGGAAAATGAGAAATTTAACTTCTTCATAACAATTAGAAGACAGGACATCAAAACGCAATTCACCAATGCAAAAAGTAAGCTTGAATAATATTTTGCTTTAAAACTATTATTTCTAGTATAGTGTAAGTTAGCATACTTTTTATTATAGGTCGAGAAGAAAAGAAGTGCAAATTCTCATTGGGAGAATGGAAAATGAGATATTTTGCTTCTTAATCGCAATAAGAAGACAGGAAATCCAAAAATAATTAATCAATGCAAAAATTAAGCTTGAATAATAATTTGCTTCAATACTATTATTTCTAGTGTAATGTATACTAACATACTTTTATTTCAGGTCGAGATTAAAAAGATCGAAATGCAAAAGAAGGAGCGCAATTTCTCATTGTGATGAGGATAAATGAGATTTTCCACTCCTTCATCACAATAATAAGGCAGGATATCAAAAAATTATTCATCAGCGCTAAAAGTTAGTTTGAATGATTAATTGTTTTAACCGAATAATTGTTTTAACTAAGCTTTTTCAACTATGTTTCCCGATAAAGTATTCTGGCTATTATATGTAGTGGGGCTGAATTATTTAATATGAAACCAATAAATGTCATATATTGATTTCTTTTTTTTTTCTTCAAGTGATAATTCACATATAATTTTACATTTTTCTCTGTATCGGTCAATGAAATAAGCGCGTTGTACAAACATGTAGCACTTACACGTTTTTTTTGCGGCTGTAATTTCCTAATCATTAATTTTTAATTAAAAAACATAACAAAGTAGATTAATATAATAAAATTAAAGCGTATGTAAACTCCTATTTAATATTTTTTTAATTTAAGTCTATTGACAGAGCGGGGCACTGTGCAGAGGCACCTGTGGCATTCCCCTAAGTGCCCTCATTAAAGCTTCTACAGAAATTAAGCACCCTAACTTTTATGTATTTTTCATTTAATTTATGTTAATGAACATACACATGTCATTGACACTTTTTAATGATTAAAATTATCAAATAACTAGCGTAAAACATTTTCCCACAATTATCTTCATCGAGATTATTAACAATCGTAACATTTTAAAGTAATAGGATCAAAATCCATTATATGCATATTTTTTTTACTTTGATTGATTTAATTTTACGTTTGTCAATATCGCTTTAGAATATTTTACACTGGTTTAACTAACGGTTTATAAAAAGTTCCGATAAAATTACATTTTGTTAGGAAATTTCTCACTTCTCCTTTGAAATACAAAATTTTCAACTACTGATTTAAACAATATATAAAGAGGCCAAAATCGATCCAGGGATTATTCTAAAGAATAAATTACGTCTCCTCAATTGCTCTCTATATGCCAGACAACTTTACGGAAGTCCTCCATTTTGAATCCATATTGACTCTATTTTAATATTTACGCACATATTTCTAATGCCTTACATACATTTCTAACGATGTACGACGTACATTTATATAATGCCTTAAATTTCCAGACTGCCATTTTTAATTCATTTCATTGTTCATTTTTAATTTACGAATATCTATATTCAATTTTAGACTGTCTAAATAATCCACGACTTTCCAGTTAGAACAGGTTTAGTATCTGTCTAGTGTAGACTATAGGCAACACACTTATTCACTTAAAGAACGTTTCAAAATATAGACACACTGGATCTAAACACCGTATTTATCCATTTGTTTTAAATCCATTTTTTTATCAGTGAAATATCCCACATTGAGGAGATTTATAAATGCATTTATCCAAGGTTGAAAGTAATTATCCGCATCCGTTCGCCTGCTGCAATCCTCCGAGTCGGCAACAGAAAAGGGTGAGGTGCTAAAAATAAGTACGATCCTTCGCGCTTATGAAAGGAGCTTATCCCGTCTTTTTAGCCTCGGAACTTTTAAAAGATCCGTGTTCTCAAAATAGAGAGCTTTCCCGAGACAAATGTCGTCATCTTGTAGGTATTTTAGCTTTTGAAAACTAGGGAGTACCGAACGTTAGTCATGTAACTTTTTATTACCATGTACAGCGGCAGTTCAAGGAGTTTTGGGGACAAAAGAGAACACATTTCAGCTCTTCACTTCGCTTAGTAAGATTTTTTGTAGACGATTCGGCAATTTTTGTAATATTTTTACATAGGAAAACTTTTTAATCAATACAATTACAATACCCAATAAATTAAAATACCTATATTGATATTAATAAGGTGCTACACTTTAAATTTAAGAAAATCACTGGTCTGTAACTAAGCGCTTTTTTCAGACAATAAAATAAAATCCCATCTACATAAGATTTTGTTAAAAATTGACACATAAAGTTTTTAGTTTCTATTAAAATCGATATGTAAAATCCTCGTAAAAATTATCCGTAAGAAGGTATATGATAGAAAAACAACTTATTTCTATCAACTTTTTATTCTCATAACATATTCATATACTTAAGCCCTATAACAAAAGTAGAGAAACACATGTTTTTTCTTTGTACGGTATTAAAAATAATTCAACTCCATGCGTGAAATTTAGAAACTTTTGGGGGAAGAAAAATTAATGTGCTTTCTCTTTCCTATCATGTTTTTCATTAAAGAATATATAAGCAAAAGAGATATGCAAAATATAAATAATTTAGATTTTCAGACGATTTTGTGAGATAGTGAAACTAGATTTCATTCATCTTTCGTCCAAAAAATCTCAGAAAGGAATGATTTGTTTGTGCAACACTCTATCAACAGTATGTAATAGGTCTAGGGTTAAGTATGTGTATTTTATAGGGCTGTAGTTGGTCTCTTGAGTTAAATGTACCAAGGGCAATTGTTTCGAAGGGAAAAAGTTCGACTTTGATTTTTTTTTAAACTGGAAAAACATTATGGAGCACTTTTGTGGCAATTCAAATTATTTGAAACCTAATTGAAACAAAAATTATGTTTAATAATAAACTCAGACATATTCTCAGAGTGAAGACTATTTTTTTTTTTTTTTTTGCAACCTTTTCTTCTGTTTAGATCCACGAGGTCAGTTTTCTAAAATTTATTTTTGTTAAACTGTATTAATTTTGTTTATAATTAGTTCAAAATTCTATTCAGGCTACATGCGAGCGTATATACTAAACAGGGTATACAGGGTGATGATAAAGTAACTCTGACGACATATGAACCCCTAGCGGCCGAACGATCAGCAAATGCGA
This sequence comes from Troglohyphantes excavatus, assembly GCA_963932185.1. Taxonomy (NCBI): domain Eukaryota; kingdom Metazoa; phylum Arthropoda; class Arachnida; order Araneae; family Linyphiidae; genus Troglohyphantes; species Troglohyphantes excavatus. Next base: position 51,300,858 of record OZ010675.1, read on the forward strand.
ATAAAATATAAACTTCGAGATATAGATTTTTCAAAATATGCGCTACGGGAACAGCGACAATTTTTTTTAAAAAATGCCAATGGCAACACCTATTCATATGCATGGCAAAGTGATCAGCGCAAAGCTAGAAATTATAAAGGAATTTAAAAGTAAATTGTTTCTTACTTTTTGGAGAATATACGTTATTGAACGATCTATGATTATCAGTGTACTTGGCACACTTGCTACGTATGGTATTCTCATAGCGGCAATGTTCAAAATTAGAATGAACTCAAATTCTGTAACAATGATCATCCACTGGGCCGACAAAGTTTAGTCATTCTAACGTTTACGATTTGGTTTAAATAATAAAGTTTCATGTATTATGAACTTGCAAAGTGAAAATACAGCATTGAAATAACTTCTGTTTACAATCATTAAAAACAAATCATAAACAAGAAAATCAATTAAAAAGTAAATAAAATGTGTGTCCATATTTGTGTTTATAATTTAACCGAGTTATGGTGCTAATTTAATTTACCTCCAAAAAGAATATTTATAAATTCGACCTGTACTTGTAAGTATAATTTACGTATATTCGAAATTCGTCGTCTACGAGCAGGCAATAAATATTTGAGAAAGCAAAGAGAAGTAAAAAAAAAACATTTTAGGAAGTGTAAGTTTTAAAATCTCAGAGAGGCTGTCCCCTAATACTCTACAGCTAGATCCGTTAGAACAATGGAATATTTTTGCATATGAAAACTACTTTTTTCGAATTTATATGAGAAATTCACACAATCCTTACAATGTAAAAAAAGGTACTTAAAAATTCATACGAACCTATTCGTTTTTCTTTGAGTACAATTGCATCATAAATGATCGCGATGATGTACACAAATTTAAGTAACCGTACTTTCTCAAAAATGAAGTGTGATTTAATATTGCTAATATCAGCTTCTGTTCATGCCATCTTAATAAAGCGCCCTGGCAAACTTAAAATAGTTGTAAGAAAATGATTTTCTACATTATTTGATGTCGCTTGCTTAAATGGAAACTGAGTTATTACAACTCAATTATATTAATTATCATTCTTTTCATCTACACTTTTTAACATTTCGTCTGTTTATAACTTCGTCAAGTCGCCCTCGTAGTTTAACAGATAAGACACTGGACTGCGGTGCCCGAGGATCTGGGTTCGATTCCCGATAATTCTTGGTTGCATTTGTTGATATTTATTGAAAGTGATTTGGGAAGGCAGCTTATGTAGGCAAGATCTGCTCTTTCTATTCATTTTTACTCATTGTAGTACTCCTTTTTTATTACATGTGATTTTCAACATTGAAATTTATTTATTCGGAGCTATGATAAGTATCGAATGTACTAAAAAATGAGTACATTTTACTTAGTTTGAGTACCTATTTTTAACAGTGTACCAAGTTAAAAAAAAAACGAAACAAAATTAATTACCTAATTTGAGCTAAAGTGATGTAGCAGAGTTAGAGAGCGCTTTGCACAGTTGAATTGGAAAATTGTTGTTCTAGTATTGAAATCTAAAAATAAAAGGAAATAATAATAACGTTTTCTAGAGCTTGAATTATTTTGTTAAAGGGATTGTAGAAAATTGCAAGATATTACACTCAAGATTTTTTTAAATTATAATAATATTTAAGTTTTTAGTACAAATGGTGTAATTTAACACTGTAAAAATATCTTTTTTTTTAAATTGAAATTTATTATTCTGATCATAACACGTTAAATGTGACTATCTTAAGTTCGGAAGACATTATACCATAATATATAGATATAAATCACGCTTTTTGTTAACTTTTATGATTATAATCGCTTTATCAGCTCCATTTTCTGGGAATCAAATGATTTCTTTGTACCGAACAGAATCAACTCAATCAAATTTTATGGGAATTTCACAAAATAGAATCTAGCGCGATCTTATATTTTACAATATCCCGGGTCAAAAAACCTTACAATTAAAAATAAACATCACCACAAAGAATCTTTTTCGTCTTATCTTCATAGGTGTAACATATACGTTCCACTTCCGGAAGTGGGAAGTTCTTTTTTGTAAGAACTCTTGAAATCGTCTGCGTCGTTTAGAAGGGAATAAATTGACCTTTGATGTAATATCTTTATCTTGTTTACCAAAAGCGATTATGCCAGTTTCACGATGTCTTTTTTTACGAGAGATTGTTGTAGTATCTTCAAATAAAAAAAAATGCACACACAAACTGCGCTTGAAAAAATTGCACTTTCACATTCCAAAGTTTGGAATATTTCATTCTCACAGATTCTTTGTCTACGTGCGGGCAATAACTATTTCAGAAAGCAAATGTAAAAGGAAGAACATTTATTTCTTTTTAAAATATGAGATATTTGGTTTTAGGTTCTCAATATTTTAGGGTTTCCAACTACCATCATCAGGTCTTTCGATACCAAAAGCTGGTTTGAAGAGGTTTTCTTTTTGTATGCGATTACAGCATATGACCGTTATAATTTTTTTTTTAAGTTGACCTCTAAATTATCCGACAGTGAAACTCCATCGAAATCCGTTCAATGGTTCTCGGGCGTTGGCGAACATAAACAAACTTTAAAAATATATATATTATAGCTTTTGAACTAGCGTTCGTCCCCATGCTGCGCAGCAAAAAAAAAAATGGGGCTATTTAGCATCAAAAGAAAAGCTATCAGGTGTGGCTTTATATAAAAGAAGTATAGGATTTTATATAAAACGTTTTTCCAGCAGATTTTAGAAATAGAGGTTGGTCGATAACGCGAAACTCGCCAAGAGTAAGAAAGATAAACAAGCTGTCTCGTGTGATGCCGAGAGCTCCCACCTGTGTCCCGTACGGATATTGTTTATTTTAAAATTTTACATGCATTGGCGCCTAATTTCCTATCAAATGAGACGTAATTTATGTCAATCGTGATATTTGCCATGATCTTATAGTGTCAGAATGAATACCCAAAAAGTTCAACATAGTGATAATATCCTATGTAGCTGTCAAAAAGATAAATTGAACTTTTATCTAAAATAAATCGCCAATTTATACTACACTTATAAGTTTATATAAAACTATTAGTAAACTCTTGATCATGCAGTTGTATGTATGCCGTATCGGAGCAAGGTTAGAAGGGTTTTGTGTAAAACTTTTTTTCAGCAGATTAAGAAATAGGGATTGACTACAAGGAAAATCTTATCACATTACCAACAAAAAGAAAATACGCAAGGCGAAACGCCCGACGAGGAGCCAGGCACGTAGGTATAGATTTTCCATAGGGGGGGTTCAGTGACTGAGCAACGGATTTCTTTACTTATCTTCTCCCCCTTCCCGAGGGGGGGGGGGGGATAAGGTACCTAAAGAAATCGGGTTTTTTTTTCATAGAAAGAAAAGAAAACAGATTTTTTTAAGATAAAGAAATAGATTTTTACAGTAATTCGGTTTTTAATTTTTTTTATTTGACTTACAATGGAAGGGGTTTGCCTTGCTTTACTTCAAGATTTTACACGCATCAGCATCTAATTTTCTTTCCAATAAGACCAAATGTATGTAAATTGTGTTATTGCCATGGAGTTATATGCCTTAAACGAGGCCGGCAATTAGGGGAAAGTTATTTAATGCAAGAGAGCTGAGGAATTATCGGCATAAAACACGATGAGTGTTAAATCAATAGGTAATTTCTTTATCAAGGAATATGTTATGACTTTCGTCCTTTCAAGGCAGAGCAATTGGATATTGGTTTTCACGATATGAATTAAATCCAACAACCATTTGAGACAGTGGCGGCCCGTGGTCGAAAATGTTAGTGCAGCCGAAATCATGTGACCCCCCCCCCCCCCAAAAAAAAAATACCTTGACTTGCTGAAGACAATAATTTATATCTAAAGATTTGTTTTGAAGAATGTCATATAAAATATCTGTTTGTTGAAAAATAAAATCAAAAATTAAAGATAAAAGTGTAAATCCAAAATCATTAAAATAATTCAGAAATCCATTTGTCCATCGAATCGCTCCCATTCACTCCCTCAACAGCCATTCCTTCCACAGGGTTGCGAAACAGCACTTATCAATACCGCCAAAGCTGAAACAATTATCGAGCCAAGGGGCTTTTCCGCCATCAGGCAAAGCGGTCTAGAGATGCTAGCAAAATACTCGGTCCCCTCCCCACACGTCCCGCCGATTCAAACACGGGAGCCAATCAATTCACAGAATTCCCAACTACAGCTCGAGTTGAAAAAATCCTTTTGAGCTGCGTTTGTGACGTCACAGCCTCATTTTAACGTGAAGGGGAAGTCATACCACGTAAGGTTGTCATGGCAACGATGCAGCCGATTTCTGACTTCGCTTTTTAGCTGCAATTTTCATTGACTGAAGTTTTTTTCCCTTCTGAATTGTGCATTACGGCAAAAAGGTTTGCTATTTATCGGAGATTTTGTTTACTACCGTAGAAATTTCATTTTCAATTATAATCTTCATTTAAGAAAATTAGTAAAATATCTGATTTTAGTTTTTGATGAATTTAGGTGCAGCCCGGCTGTACTTGCTGTAGTGGGCGAGCCGCCACTGATTTGAGAGCGAAAAAATCTATACGAGCCCTAACAACGCGACTGGACGACTTATAAATAAAGGTCCGTTGTCGATTTCTGTCACCTAACAGCAAAAGCTTGCGGGAAAGCTTCAGAGCTCTTTACATTAGCAAACATTCTTTAGATACTAAGAAGAAAAACTACTTTTGTGGTTTCGAAATTTCGATTTTGAAACTTGCAATTATTGAAAACCAAAATGTTATATTAATTTCCATGTTTGATCACATTGATGGCGCAATCTCGATGAAAATGTGAAAGAACTATGGCTCGAATTTCACGATAAAACATCCAAAACCGACGCCAAAGTTGGCACGACCCAAAAATAAGCACACGTGTGGAGACAGCGCTTTTCAGACATCTTTTTATAACTATCCATGATAAAGTATGTTGCACGCATCGGGAGAGCCAAGAGATCATCAGAGGTCTTGACCTTGTGAAATTTCATGCTTAGTTGAAAGAGGGGTTTATCGTATCTCATGAAAAAGCGTTCAGATAAATACTTAGAGAGCCATAACAAAAATGATGCATGTCATGTCCTCTCCCCCTACCTAAATCACGAATTTTTGTTAAATATTAAATTATCAAAGAAAAAGTATTAAACATACTTGTTTATAATTGTTTAGAATAAAAGCAAATTAACATAAATTAGGAAATAAATTTGCTTTTAATGGAAAAACTTGGAATCAACTATTCCCTTTTTTTTTTATCTTACTGTCTGTGATACATTGAAATAAATATGAACTTTTTCACTTTGATAGCTTACGTTTTAAACCCAATTACTTTCAAATTTAAAGCATTTTTTTTCTGTTTTTTATTTTGCATAAACCTATATATATACACTTACAGTAGACGCTCGTTTTTACGAACCTCTAATTTACGAACACTCACGATTTTACGAACTAGTGTCTGGTCCCGAACATGGTTCCATAGGCATAATGTTATTTTTAATTCCCATTTACGAACTAAAATTTTGAAAAATCTCTTTTTTGCGAACTCATTTTCATATTTCACTAGCGTTTACCTGACATCAGACAAAGTTTAAAAGCTCATATGCTTAGGGAGTAACAAAGCAACACATACAAACATTTCAAGGCCATTCTGAGAAAAATTACAGGGGCCAACAGCAGGTGGATAGAAGGCATGTGATTGGAGAGTGGCACTTTAACGTCAATCTTTACCCCTCCCTTACATTCAATAAGCATGTGTCAATGTCGAGTGGGGAAAGGGGTGCTTTCTCAAAAGATTATGTTTTGTAGCTGGTTAGTTTCATCTGGACCCTCAATATCTAAAGTTTCGTGTGAGTCCAAAGGGAGTTTGAGCCAGTTTTAGTTGAGGAAAATAAGTCATGTCGCAGTTGAAAAAACGCACCCGTTTATCTGCTGAGGCAAAAAAGAAAATTTTAAAAGAAGTAGAAGAGAACATTTTAAGTAAGACAGAAATCTCTAAGAAATATGGAATTCCATAGAATAGCCTACAGATAATTTTAAGAGTAAGAGAAAAAATCGTTGGATATGCAAACAAGACCAGCAAAAGTGTCATCGAAAATATTTTAGAGCAGCAAAATTTTCCCTAAAATGGAAAAAGCTTGCTTGTTTGAATGAGGAACATTATAGGAACGAACATTCCGATTAATGTAATGTGCTTAAGGAACAATTGAACTCCTTAGTTTTAAAGCTCAACATCAAAGACTTCAAGGGATCGGACGGTTGGCTGCAAAAATTTAAATCCAGACACCGTTTGAGCTTCAGGAAACTGAATAGTTATCAAGACTAGGCCTCTTTTGAGGAGAACAATAGTGAAATGCTTTCAAACATCGATAAAATGAATACTTGTATTTTCCAAAATGTTTTTGTTTTAAACAGAAAAACTAGCGATTATTCTGGTGCTTGATTTTTCATCAATAAACGTATATTATTATTTTTTATTTAACTATTTTATTTTACAATTGATTCTTATATAGAATAACTATATATAACTTTACTTCCTAATATAATCTCTAAATAATGCTTTATTTATAAAGAGAAGACAGTTTAATAAAAATAAGACTAAAATTTATCTACTTTTTATGATATTCTATTTTACGAACTTTCGATTTTACGAACAATTTGGTTGCTCCCTACGAGTTCGTAAAAACGAGCGTCTACTGTATTAAGTTTCACCACAAAACGACCAGGCATTTGAGAAATATCTCTCAAAGAAGTTATACTTATGGCCTATTCTAAACAAAATTTACAACTATCCAATACTTCAGAGAATTTACGAGTGCCAAATTATTGGACAATCCTCATCCGACTAGGATTTTTAAGTTATAATTATTTTAATTTCACGACTGTCCATTTCAAAATTACGACTGCCCTTTAGAATAGGTTTTGTTTTGTTAATTAACGTCGCACTAGAGCTGCACAGTGGGCTATTGGCGACGGTTAGGGGTCAATCTCGAAAGAAAGACCCGGGAACACATTCATACATGCACCTCGTTATTTTAGAACCATGGTCAGATGACGAGGAAACACCTGAACTGGCACCCAACGCCTTCAATAGACGTCGGGACTTTGGACCCCGATCAGATTTATCGTGCCCCAGTCCCGTATACACGCCAGTATAATTTGTTGGATATTCTGGACGACTTTCTAGTATTTTTGTAGCGAAGCTGGCAACCCTCCGATCGCTACTTTTTTACTTTTCTAAGTCCATTGCACGGATTCGAACCACCAATCCTCTGATTAGTAGCTGAACGCCTTACCAACTGAGGCTCGCCCTTTAGAATAGACGCTGGTTATATTTAACTTTTGGACACGAGAGTTAATTCGCTTTTAAAAAGCATTTTCTTCAAAGTAAGCACTAACTCCGTGCTCAACTTATATTTTTCTTTATAATTTATTTAGTTCTTGGAAAGGAACTCCCATAAGTCAGTATCTTGAAGAAAAAAAATAAAGAATTTGGAATGAATATACATTTTTTATAAACTTGAATAAGCTTGTTATGATATTTCGGTATCAGGGTAATTGTATTATGGAAAGTATTTTCAAATTGAATTCATAATAAACACATAATGAACGGGTGTGTAAAAGTAAAAAGATCCTTTTGTTAAGAGGAATGAAAAGTTTATTCTCACAAACAATCTATTCTAGTAAATAGTTGTTAAACTATATTGTTATAGATTTTTTTTACTATTATTTCAGCTTGTTGGGGTCAAAATCAAGTCAGGTCAGAAGTAAAACGTATTGTTCATATATATTATTTTATTCCTAGAAATTAAAAATGAAATATTTGGATTGTTGCTTGAGGATAGCGAATCCCTTCTACAATAATAAAACCATCAATGCAAAATCTTGCAGTTATAATTATTATTGTCTTGTTATTTTGCATTAAACACTGCTCAAAACTATTAGAGGATGTTGTGGTTTACGATACGAGGAAGGAGAAAAGTGTTAGAGACCATGGGAAGTATTTCCGAAAATTCGAATCAAGATTATTAAGGTGGAAGAACTGAGGGGCAATCTGTTTCACTCGTGCAGAAGAAGTTATTGAACTGTTCATTGGGTTGATAAACGACCGTAAATTTCAGAATTTTCTAAACATATTTAGGCAGGTACATACTAAGGGAGTATGCTGGCCAATCCATTTTAAGAAATATTTTATCAAAAACATAGTTTTTTACATGCCCATCATTATGTGGGTTGGTGAACTTCCTTTAAAAAAAAGAGTGGGCAGCATAAAAACCAAAAAAAATCTTGAAATAGCAGTAACTAGTCGTATTCAGCAACATATTTAAATAAATTCATTCAGTTAAGTTTTTTGTTGTTGGAATAAATTGTTTGAAATCACATTTAATACGCAAAAAAACACACCAAAGTTCCTCAGTGATGAATCAAATATAAATCCCCCAGAAGTAGCAGCATATCTCCCATATTGGTAACCTTAGACGTAATCTTCGCTACAGGTCTGAGAATCTCAATCCAATACAGCTGAACAGTCAATGTATCATTATTTTATGTACAGGTAGGTTCGTTCAGTAACAAAGATACTAGGATTAATTTAGAGAAGGCGGTAAGATTGTCCAGACCATTACTCTGCGTTCTTTAAATTTGACACTTTCTTGCACAAATACAGAATTTCAAGCGCCGAGTTCTCACCAAATGATGTATGCTCAGTAAGTTAAGAACTATTTGCTCAGACTTTTAACCCTAAAGGCCTTTATAACTTATTTAGAATTATTTTTTAAATTGTGGAAAAAAATTAATTAAAGAAGCTGTATAGGGGACACAGTCGCAGTGGGGTACGTGCAACGACTTGTGCGTGCTGCAGATGGTATATGGTCACTAGGTAGCTGAGCTGTCGGGTTTGAAGCGGATTTCTCGCAAAGGCGATTAACTTCAAAATGGGGCATAATAAAGCTTTTTTTTTTTACCTTTTTCCGTCAACGATTGCGTGAGCATTTAGTAAACACTCGGGTCTGCTTTCTGGGTTCAAATTCGGAAAGCAATTGCTTTATGGTTGTCGATTGGTGAGAATATACAAGTGTTTAATGAACTCTGATTGGTTATACGATTTCGCGAAAGATTCAGTTTACTTACAATTTTGGAAACATATTTGATGGCTACAATTACTAGTAAAATACAGAGCAATTCAATTTTTTTTTATTTAGAACATTTGGATATTGGTTCCTGGTTGCTGATCTTTAAATATTATTTAACAGAATATTTTAGACTTTTGGAAGATTATTTAATTTCCGTATTGTATGGGCTATTATTTTAATATTAAAGTTCATTTATAAAATATTGTATGCAATTTCATTATAATATTGGTACCTTTACCTTTCTTAAGTACCTTTAATTTTCTGTTGGTATGGCTGGAAGGGGATTGATGGCCCAAACGTCTGCCCTTCCAGTATCACATCCCCTTCGTATAAATACAGTTTAAATCAAATTCAATGCAGTATGCCCCTTAAATTTCAATGTAGTTTAAACCTACAAAAGTAATTTCGATGCGAGATTATCAAAATAAACTGTTCGAAGGGTAATGGACACCCCAAACTACAGCCCGAACGGGTACCAGCTGCTATCCTGAGTAGTCGGGACCCGAAAGTTGGAGACCACAATTTTCCGGGCCATAAATCGACATAAAAAATTTGCGACGTTAGCGAACGGTACGTGCATGCTCTTAAAACAGTGGAAGAAATTTGATGTTCTATGGGTCATCTATTAGAGCCCTTTTGTGTAACTCTAATTTGACTTAATCAAATTAAACTGTATTTTTTAAATAAATTCGAATTTTGTTGTGTAGGTTAACATTTCCCTTTCACATAAGACATCATGGCTGGGAGTTGTAAACGACTTCACATCAGAGCGGACATTTTGAACGCTAGTTCGAATCTCTGCAGGAGCGAATTTTAGCATTCACGCTACGTAAACAGGGGGCATGGAATCGCTTTATTAGATGCATCTGCGCAAGCGCACTACGTACTTCCGTAACAAACTTCCGTTTTACGCAGTTTGATATCAAGTACCAGTCTATTAACAAAACTGAAAGTTTCAGATAAAAAACAAAGTCTTTGTAAACCCTAAAATCAATCAATTACATTCGAATCTTGTTATGAGATATTAACATTCCTTTTTCTCTGAAGATATAATGGCTGAGAGACTTAAGCGACCTCTCAACAAAGCAGGGTCATACATTGAGAGTTCGAATCCCACCTGGGACATAAACAGTAAAGATTAAAAATAAGTAATATAACCTTGAAAAAGATACATTTGATTAAAAGTTTTCATTTTTAAACTTTGATAATCTACTTGATATTTACTCAAAATTCTTTGAGTAACAACAAATCCTTAATCCACAAGTTTTTATTTTAAATAAATTTAGAATTTTGTTGTGTAAATTAACATTCCCCTTTCACATAAGACATCATGACTGAGAGTTGTAAGCAACCTCACGTCAGAGCGGACGTATTGAACGCTAGTTCGAATCTCTGCAGGAGCAAATTTTAGCATTCACGCTACGTAAACAGAGGGCATAGGATTGCTTTACTGTTAGATGCATATGCGCAAGCGCACTATACATACTTCCGTAACAAACTTCCGTTTTACGCGGTCATACCAAGCACAAGCCTATTAACAAAACAGAAAGACGTTTCACATAAAAATAAAGTCTTGTAAACCCAAAAATTTAACTTATAAATGGACGGGTAGTCAGGCAAGGGGTTTAAGTTACAAAAATATAAAAATTAACTAACACTATATTCTAAAACTAAGCATCTAGAACTACTATATAGCCAAGTAGTGAAGATCCTAGTTCAATAGATTGGCCAATAATGAGTCGAATGTCATTACAGTTAACATTATAGCAATGAATTGCAAACTTTAAACGTTCTTATCTGGGTACTATGTTATTGGACTTGCACAAGTTGGCAGCGAATCATCTTAAATATTAAAGTTTGTTAATTTTAACAATGTATAGAGGGAAAATATTTTTTTAGCACTCCCTTAACGAAGGCAAGAAAATTGAACCATTTCAAATTACTCTACATAAGGAATAACATTTGAAACAAAAAAAAAAACAAGTTTAAAAACATTTAATAAGTTAAAAATACAAATAGTTCCAAGTTCCGGCTTTACAAAAGGATAAGCACAAAACAAAGCAATGGCATTCACTTGCTTCAAACGATATGTGCACTTCATTTCAGATTGCCGGTTGGAAAAGCAATTTCGAGTTCATAGAGTACTATTTATTATTTTCTTAATCACTTTCAGTGTTTATAAACATTTATAAAAATATACCCATGAACGATCTCAAATGAGGTGAACAGATCCATCTTTTAATAGCGGTACTACAGGGTTGTATCTGAGAATGTGTTGAGATCCAGCATTCAAATCTACAATTTCTTCTTCACTGCAAAACACAATTAAAAAAAAATAGAAAACATTAATTTTAGAGCCAAGGTAACTTGAGCAAAAATTGAACATATCTTTAATTAAACACTCTCCATTCCTATGTTGATGAATATACTCCGAATAAATAATAAACATTAGGATATGTAACATAACACAATTTTTCTATACCTTTCATCAAACCCAAATGCTCAGAGATGTTTTTTTTATTATAGGCACCACCTACCACAACAACTGTGCAATTTACTCTGAAAACAAATGGGTCAGTTTGTCTTGAAATAGTATTGAGATGGTTTTATGTGATATAGGAAGATAATAGTACTTGAAAAAGTTATGTTACATTAATAACATTTAATCGCGAATTACATTTATAAAAATATTTTTTTAATATATATTTCAATTAGGTAATATCTTTGTAAATCCGGTATATATTTGAAATAAATATAAAGTAATTGAAGTCAAAAGTGTGTTACGAAACTGTAATGACTTTAATTATTTGTGTGTCAAGGAAAATGTCGAAATTGTAACGTTATTTTCACAGCAGGAGAGTTGTGTTTATAATTTATTTAAAAAAATTAACAGATTTAGTTTTCAAAAGAAATTATGATAGGACACAAATTTAAGAAATTATTATGTGTTTCCAAACTTTCAACTGGCTCTGGGGAAACCATGGCATATGTAATATTGCAAACAGTGCTGTTACACAAAAAAATATTTTGGGGGGTTGAAACAAGAAATTTCTCAACTTAACGATTCAAAATTCTCAATTCAACTATTCGAAACTCCCAACTCAACAGTGCTGAAAATTCCTAGTTCCAACTTATCGACATTTTTCATTTTTTTTATATATATATTTTAGGTAATATTAAACAGTTCTCTCACAAGCATTGATTTGTTTCACCCATACTCCCATGCAGTGTTCGTTCCGAGGTCTAATTTAATTGTAATCTTACAAGTTGGGAAATTTCTAATCTTCCCTAGCTTTCATTTGTTAATAATATTCTTCAGGCATAAATTTTCCTAACTCGTTGTTTTTAGAGGGTGAAATTCCCAACTTTCAGGGTTCCCAGATTATTGGGGGGGGGGGGGGGGGGGGTCGGACTTGAAGCTCAAAAAAAAAAAAAAATTGAAGATCAATCGGTAAAAGCGAATTTGTGTCTCACCAGCAAAATATATAATAACAAAATTATAATTAAAAAATAACAACTGGGTGTAAAAACAGTCATCAAACTTTAATTTTTAGTTGCAAAATATGACTAAAGACCGCTAACCCTGTTCGCACTGTATTATGACGGCATTAGCTAAAATTTGACAAAAATTAGACTGGTTTACTTTAACTCTGAGGCCTCCATACATGAACATTATTTATGTGTAATATATATAAATAAAAGGGGAACCTACCCATAATCAGCAAAACTTTCTATCATAATACCTCGACCTTCTGTTTTGACTTTTATAAACACAGAACTGTCCATTTGAGGTTTGCAACCTGTAAAAATAATTTTTTTTCAGAACAGAAGATAGGACCATTAATCTTTCATTAAAAAATAATCCTTTTTTAAACCTAAAATTTATTGATAGTTGGCAGCCTTGAAATAGTTGCAAAAAAATACATACAACTTATTTCAAACTGCTACGAGAATCTTACACAAAAAGTATAACAATTTGTTAAACAGTATTATTCACAGCTTAATCAATACATTTTAGACTCTAAATGTTGTGATAAAATTTAGACAATTTAGCTAAAATAAAAATATAATTTTATCTTTCAATACAAACACTTTTTTGTCAATTTTCTATTATATATTTTTTAAACATCGCTTAATATCTTATAACAAATTAAATGAACACAATTACATTATACAATTCAATGGGTTTCTAGAGTACAATTATCTATTTACTAAAAAAATAACTGTTACAAATAAGGAAGCTACTTATTTTCTATAACATACCTATTTCTTCAAGTTTTAGAGATTGCATATTAGATGGCATATTTTTTAATGCAACATCATGTAAGTAATTTTTAATGCTCGATGTATATCTGAAAGAAGAGAAAAACTAATTGAAATTATAATCTGTAAAGATAGTGGTTTAAAACATATTATTACACAATTTGTACAAACATAAGTTTTAATTTTTTAAAAAATAAATTTCAAATAAAGACTCCAAAAAGAGGAGTTTAATAGAGTTTTGAAAGCACTAACAATTAAAATTTAACTAACATCTGATGAATGAAAATAAAATATTAAAAAGACAGCTGTCTAATGCCAATTCTACATGAATGAGTAAAATGCACAAAAGCTTCTTGGAGATTCAACAATTCATACCATGTCATACAAATTCTCGAATCACTGAGAAGCTGACACGCGTTTTACTCGTTCATCCAGAATGGGTCTAAAAATAATTGTTACCCTTCTATTTACAGTTCAACAAATAAGATAATAAGAAATGGGTGGTATAATAATATTAAAACACATCTAGATGCCTAATTTTGAAACTAACTAGAGTTTTGAAAGCAGTTACAATTAAAATTTATATCTAATACTATTAAACGAGCAATGTCACTATATTTGTTTGTTCGTTTGTTCGTTTGTTTGTTTGTTTGTTTGCACAATCTCCAAATCCGCTCTAACGATTTTCACGAAAATTGATGTATTAGCAATTTTCGGGGTAAAAATTCGATTGGGATAGGTTTCATCTTCGAAAAATTTCATTTAGAGGGTGAAATAAGTAGATTAAAAGTTCCATTTAACGCTTTCCATTGCAAATTATTCATCGCGTATGAGTAAATAGGTTATATGCCAATAGCAGTTAAAAGTTATTTAATTCTTCATATGTTATTTTAATTTAAAACGTGCAAAATATTGTGATGATGTATTTTCATTATAGTTTTTATTTTAAAATAAAGTATTTTTTTCTCATAAATAAACGAAAGAAACATCAGTAAATTAAAATTGAAAAATCGTTTGCGTTTTTAAATAAACAAAATACACATTCTAATCACGTGACTATTTCGTCTACTAAATGCTATAAATTTTCTAATAAATATTTAAAAGAACTTGAACAAAATCGTTTGCATTTAAAATAATCAAAGTTTAAACAAATTTAATCCTGCGATTTTTTACTGTTTCTGCACGTGACGTCATAAGTGGAATTCACAAGAGAAATTTTTAAAATTCCATATAAAAAAATATCGTTTGGATAAACAAGTAGATTTTTTTATTCCATGTAAAATGGATTATGTATTTCCGTAAATAGAATATGGAATTTTCAAAACAAAAATTAGAAGCAATTGCGTTTGTTTTGTTAAGTATTTATATTCCAATGAAATCAATTGAATAAGTTTTTATTAAATTAATGTAACAATGTTGTTTATAAAATATATATTTATTTACATTTAAAATTTAACTTTGTTATAAATTTTTATTTGATAAGTTTTATTTTAGCAATTGTTAATAAATATTTTTTTTAGAATTTATATGCTAATGGATATAAATAAAAGAAGTTTTATTAAATTAATTTTAAGTAATATTTATAAAGGTAAAAATATAATTTTATACATTTAATAAACTATTTTCTTCTATTATTTATAGCTTTTATTTTACCAATTGTTCATAGATACACTTATTTCTGATAGTATTAAACAAGAAATAAAGAAAAATTCTGAGTTTTCCAGTTTTCAAGATATGTTTTGGAAATTGTGAAAAAAGGAAGTGTTTCCAAAAGTTAACATTTGTTTACCATGGACACTTTGCGCTGCTTTGTGTGTAAATTACATGATGCCATATCAAGATATAAGTTACTTCACGCGCATTTTTTATTGGTTGATGGTAACCACGTGGTTTGTTATTCACCAATCACAAAGGCTAATCGACCATGCGTTTTTGTTATTCCGTCAAAATTTTAATATCGGGACCATGTCATGCATAGTGTCTATAAAAATGGTTTGGTATTTATTAATTCCACTTTCTAATGAGTAAATAATTAATGAAAACATTAAATTGTTTTAAATGATATTTTTTTTCTCTATATAACTGATACCAGCAAATTTGTCATATAAAGTTCTTAATGTAAAAGCAACATTTCTATGATATTTTGTACAATTTAATAATGAACTGTTTCTCGAATTACGTAAGTAAGTTTAGTTTAGAGAGTGATTGAAAATGAGTAATGAGATTTTACAATAGAACAACGGAAAAGGAGTTTAAATTTTTTATTAACAAACTTAAAATTATTTGTAAATAGAAATTTCACATCATTTACTATAAACGTGTTTTAAAATTTATTTACTTTATTACTTCAAATAAGTTTCTTCTTTATTTAAAGGTTTTTCCGAAATAACCTTGCACCTGCCTAATTAAATATGAAATTATTGTCGATATTAAATTGCATTAGATAGTAATAACAAAATACTGAATAATGTTCTCGTATTACGTTAATATGTTTAGTTTCAAGCAGATAATTAAATGAGTAACGAAACTTTATACAATATAACAAAGGAAAAGGAGTTTTTAATTAAAACGTATATAGTAATTTAAACGCTTGAAAAAAAAAGTTTTCACATACAAACAGAGAAATTAATTTCAGCAAATTTAAAACTCTTTTTAAAAATAAATTTTACATTTACCGTAAATGTGTTTTTAATTATTTTTATCATGTTACTTCAAATAAGTATTTTGTTAATAAAAATGTGTTCAAAGTAACTATATTGTTTTCAAGACCCAGACTGCAAGCTACCAACTCTTATTTTATATTCTGTAACCTTTTCTTAGGAACATAATTATGAACTATTCCTAACAACTGTCGCAAATTTCAACACGTGTCATTTTCAAACATTAGGCTAAATAAAATAATATATGTGTATTGAAAAGTCGAGAACGGCAGCTTCATCATTAAAAAAATCTATTTAACAGAAAAAAATAGATTAATATTAGTTTATTCGTAACTACTATTATATAATAAAAACTCTTATATTTAGATTATAGAAAAAGTTTAATTTTATAGAAGGTTGATTTTCGATGCCGTTATAATGAAATATACCGGCATCGGTATTGGTTCAAATTATATTATTTTACACTGAATTAAATATAAAACTTTATTTTCGTTCATTTTCGTCACTACGATTAATTCCGAATTACACATAAAATTATTCGAAATAAGTAAATATCTTTATTATTGATTACACGTTTAATAAGAATATAAAACATTGTTCGTTCCTGATTATTTGTGTATGCAGGTTGAAGAAAAAAAAATACCGAAATAATTTTGCAGTAGCAAAAAAATAATTTGATCTCCATTATCCTAATCTTCTTAATAACAAAGCTACTTTGCATAGTATTTAAAAGTCCATTCAGTTACTCAAGAGTTAGACTGAAGCAAACATCATTTCAAAAGGTTACTAAAATACTGAACAACAAGAATGTTGTCCCGTTTTATCATGCAAATGAAATGTATGTACTACAATTGTGCGAATGGTTGTATTAGTCGCTCAGAATCGCTAATAATATTAATTTAAGTTACTTTTGCAGAATTTATACGGTATCGTTTCAACCTTGACGCGTTTAACCAGTTTTATGAGCATATTTCTAAGAACTTAAGGATATTTCGATAAAAATACGTTAGACGATTTAAAAATATCACGAAACGTCTAACCGTTGATATGGACATTTCAAAGCATTTGCATTTAATTTGATTCATTAAAACTATTATTAAGTAAAAAATATGAAAGCGAGCTGGGCTCGGTCCCCTGGTACTATATATCTATATATATAAATGCGAAAACCCCACTCATCACTCATCACTAATTCTCCAACTTCCCGTATACCTATGGAGAAGAAATTTGGCAAAGTTCTTCCTTATACCTTAAATAGGAAAAGTAAGCTATTTTTGTTCCGATCGAACGGATTTAAGGGGGTGTAAAACCCCTTTTTCGAAACTTCTCCATAGGATTAACATGGAGAACATGTAACAATGCAAAATATAAAATTTAAACAATGGAAATTTTTAATATTATGTAACGTACGAGGAGCATTCTGATTGGCTGATGACTAAATATCGCCAAAATGTCGCCAAATAACTAAAAACTGTCGCCAAATTAATAAACTTCGCCAAATAAATTAAAATTTCACCGAATGAATAAAACATTTCGCCAAATTAATAAAACATCGCCAAATGAACTAAAATATGAACACATATGTAAAAATACCATAAAAATGGCGAAATTAGTGTCAAAAAATTATAAAATATATGTCAAAATGGTGAAAATATGATTGGATAACGGGATATTCTGTACTACAACAACTATGAAAATTAAATTTGGCATGGAGCATGGCATTTTAAGCCAAAATTGCTCACTAAGAAAGGATGTTCATTTTTAAAAATTCAAACTCTAACTGACAAAAGTAAAAATTCTTGCCACTTATCCACTGACTCATCACTAATTTTCTAACTTTCTGTATACCCAGGAAGATGAATTTTGATAGAGTTGTTACTTATATCTTACATAGAAAAATAATCTATCTGGTAAGTAGAAGCCACTCTGTACCGTAATAATTGGATCATGAATACTTTGGACCCCACGTGGTAGGAAGGTCAGAGGGAGAGTGTATAAATGGTCAATCTGATTGACGCGGCCTACCTTCCTCTACTCCATGTTATGTCATTTATCCACGAAGGCTGATTGTCCATAGAATTATTGGAGTGGAAGTGTATACTGCCTGTCACCAAGGGTGACATTTTCCTTCATGCGATATAAAGATCAGAGGGTAAAATGGGTTAACAAACGACCTGATCGACGCGACTCACTTTCCTATACCATGGTAGGTCATTTATAGCCCATAACACGATTACCCTGGGAGTAATGTGAACGAAATAGCCTGCAGTTAAGGGCGACATTCCCTTCACGGTCAGCGGCGGAATGGGTAATAATTGGCTTGATCGATGCGGCCTACCTTTCTTTATGTGAAGGTATGCGTATACGAGTAGTTATGTGGCGGAATCGAAAACTGTTGTTATAGACTTTGCCCCCACGTGGTACAAGTGTCAGAGGGGGATTGGGTTTGCGTAAATCTTCTGTAGTAGTGGGTACGGGATTGATACGATTTTTTTTAAAAATTGATTTGAAGTTCAATGAAGTAAAAAATATGATTTATTTTTTATTTAAAAAAGTTAAATATTTAAAAAGTGCGGGGACAAAATCTAAAAAAAGTGCTGGGGAACCATCCCTCCTCGCATATTGATAAGGTTTACCGTACAAAAGAAAAAATATGAAAATCTTGAATTTGGCAAATGGACCTTTTAAAATCCTTTTTCGTTTTTTCTTCTTCTTATATTTTCACCAATTTGTGAAACTTAACAACAAATGTTGACATAGGTGTCTAATAAAACTTTTTCAGATAATTTTTATTAATATTTATAAGAGTTCTTCCCGTTTAAATCTTTGGGATGTTACTAAAGATTAAAATATAGATGGTGATCAACGGGAGTAATGCATATATACCACGTTATTGTGTAGACAACTTCATATTAGCAATCTTTCCAGTTCTTACAGGACCTTGCCAATAAAATTTCGTTTCAAATTAGTACTTTTAATACTGTGGTTTCCACTCATGGGTGACAAATTAAGAATATTGTTTATTTCGCTATAAATATTGTATTTGTATCAATTTTGTAATTTATTTCCTTCCCGTGCGTAGAACGGGTATTTCAGCTAGTATATATATATATATACATACACAAAGACAGCTTTCTAAAAATATATAAATGTTTCTATAAATGTTACTATTCTAAATACAGTTCAATAAATAAAAAAAAATAAGAAATTAGTAGCATAATATTAAAAAAAATCTAAATGCTTACTTTTGAAACTAAATCACTAATACACGATAAACAGTAAACAAAATTATTACAAAATATGAGTAAATTAAAAAAAAGGGTTGAAAATAATATATTTTAAATAATTTCCACTCACTTCTGAGCAAAATTCCTCTCTTCATCAGACATCAAATTAGAATCTGCATCACCCTCACTTTCTAGGTGAAGGTAATAGGCACCAAACTTTTCAATCTAAAATAAAAAATATTAGAAAATATTTTTCATAATTTAATGCATTTTGAAGAAGAATGCACAATATATGATTTTTAATATATTTAAGAATGTAATTCAATAATTTATTTTATATTGAAATATTTTTAAAAATAGAACCTTTAAAAATAGTAACATAAAAGTAATTAAGAGAGGATTTCAGGATATATTTCCTTTTTTATTGAAAGATAATAGTTTTCAAAGGGAATTTTACTAACATAAAAAATGAAACAAAATTACAAAGTTTCGTTCTATGCAGATTACTTCAATTGAGATGAAGATACAAGTTTTATTGTTATTAAATACATGAAGAAAAAAATACAATATAGAAACACTTGCACATACAGTGAAATACTTCTAAAAGAGTCACATCACTTAAAAGTATATATTAATTAAAAATTGCTATACGTGTGATAATTTAAGAGAAATATTAAAAAAAATAAAACAATTATCTGGTACTTGGAGAAATTTTCCAACCTATTCTACATGATAAGACAATTAATTTTGCAATCACAATGACTGAACAAGATAAAAATCAGGATACAAAACAATTTCAAGAAAAAAAATTAACAGTGACTTGCTAAATAACTAATGGGTCAGCAACAAAGCTTTCTCTTGCATTGCCCAATCAGATTTGGTTGCACAATCTTCCATATTGGATACACTTAAAAAGAATTCTAATATACAATATATAGGTTTATATGAATTAATTTGTATTTATTAATTTACAATAATTGACTTGTGTAATGTCATTGGGATTACATATGTACACTAACTGATTAAGTAAATTAAATAAAAAATATTTTAATTCGCTTCTGACCACTCAAAATCAAGGAATTTTTCACTAAATCAAGGATCTTAGGAAAGTTTGTTAAATGTGCTAATAAATAAAATTTATTGATTTTTTCAAATAATTTTAATGTAGTAAAAATTAAATGAAAATAATCATTGACTCAAAAGGATTTATCTTAATACATTTATAATATTCGATTACATCTATCTGAATCAAAAACAATTTATTTTTAAATAATTAATTAATATTTTACATATCTTATTGGCTAGTTCAAAGGACCAACCACATTTTTTAAAGATTTTACTGTTATAGGGGAAAAAATCAACATTCAGCTTATTAAGTCACAAAATGAAAAAGAAATCCAAATAAATTCGTTTTAAAATTATGTTAGATTATTTTGAACAATTAATAAACTTTTCAACCACAACATAACACTAACTGCAATGAGAATGAAATGAAAACGTTTATAAAAATAAAAGATGACATACTTTCTCAAGTCTTGTCCTTAGATAACTGCTCAAAACATACTTGATGCGATCAAGCTGTAAAACATTAGTAATATCAATTTATAATTTGTTAGAGCAATTTACACTTCAGTTGCTTAAAAATATATTGTGTAAAAATTAGATATTTACACAAATGTATACAGTAGAATCTCTTTAAAATGAATCCTATAATACTGTTGTTGTTGACGTGTCATGTTGATTTCGCTATGGATGTTTAGCATAATGGTAGATATTTTTGGGAGTTGGAGGTAAAAGGCAAACTTGCCATCATTGCAAGGCGTATGATAGCCGAGTTGCTTGCTGCTGAGAGAAATGAAGAAAAGGCATGGAGCTTCCTTCGAAGCATGTTTCCGTTGAATTTTGACATAACCGACTACCTGAAGGATTGGATATAAGCATCATAATCAACTGTTCGGAGCTACCGGCTTTGACCTTAGTGGACATAGGCCGGAACCCAATATTGTCCGTTTCATTAATTGAGGTACAAGTCTGTGACATTAGTGCCATGCAATTAAGACTTTCAATTTTGTAATATTTTAAATTTTTATTGATTAACTGCATAATTGTTGAATCTAAACTGTCACCAATAGCCCATTGTGCAGTCCTAGTGTGACTCTATTTAACCAATCTTTCTGTTTTATTAACACTTCATTATGAAAACACTTCTATGATCTTATGAACACTTCTATGATTAAACACTTTTATTATGAAAAACATTTCATTTTGTCCTTGACAACAATTTTTCAGAGAATTCCACCAAGTGGCACTGCAAACTAAGAATTTACCAACAACTCGATCAGAGAGTGGTGAAAAACTGAACAAAATAGTTATTTCCAATCATGAGAAAAGGAGGTTTTTATATAATCTCTTTGAAAAGGGTCATTGTATAATAATGAACAATACTAACACATATACTTATTTTTATTAAGACAAGTTTTGTTTTTTGTATTTGCATAATTTTAGACTTAAAAAGTCAACATTTATTAATCATTTAGAACTAGGTAACTAAATTTTTACCTCCATTTTGTGAAAAACAATACGGAAATCCTCTTTCTCAATTCTTTGCAAGCTATTTTCCATATGTTGAATCTGGTCGAGGAGGCACTCTACCAATTCACCAGCATACTGAAGTAAATCTGGGGCAATCTTTTCATTCACCCAGGCCTACATATAAAATGCAAATAAGTTTAGAAAATACTTTTAAACGACACAATAAATATGACTTGCTTAGTATAATTTAGTTAAGCTATAAACATTAATGGATTATCATTAAAAGTTAATTAAAAACATGCTACAAAAGGACAAAAAAAAGATAATAGCTTTTAATACTTGGCATTTTAACACAATCTTTCTGCATATTTTTTTAATATAATATCGGGTCAGATTTACTGTACGGTCACCCTGGGTGAGATTTTTTCCACATTTGGCGATAATTTTTTTTTAATGGCAACCCCTCTCCGATCCGACAAGAAATTGCAGCAACCCTATTGGACAACAGTTGTTTTCTTTAGATCTCACTCGTGCAAAAAGTCGCCAAAATGGTGACTTTTGGCGAGATTTTGAAAAAGTCGCAAAGGGTACAATAAATTTTTACCATAATATCAAACAACATTTATTATAAAAATATTATAAACCTTAAAATGAAATATTAAATACATTATGAGTTGTCTTAATTTGTGTGTTGTTCTATGGAATATTTTTAGAGATTCTACATCAGAGGCATATTTGGAACTTATCACTTATACTTGTTTGCCAATCACATGCAAACAAATTTTTACGTCTTTTTTATTTGAGTTAAAAAGTAAATGCGAGATTGTGTAAATAAATAAACATCATCAAAACAGCTCTAAGATAATTGTATTAAAAGTTATTTATGGTGGTATCTCGTCATTTTTATATAAACAATAAAATTTAAATATTCAGACATTATAGTCTTCAAGATAATAAAATTAACATTATCGTGCTCTTGTATTTCAAACCAGAGTATAAATTCATAACCTCTTCTAGTTTTTGTATAACTTCAGCTGCGGTCGTAATTTCATCTGTTTCATTCTCACCAGTGGAACCATCACTCTCATAATCCGCCATTTTTTTTATTGTGTAAAATGCACTTCTACCACTGTTTGTATATTTACGTATTAATTCGACAACTTATAAAACTTTAAACCAAATAATAAGCAGACGCATTTGTTTTTAGCCGCGAAACTACGATATGTTGAGTTGAGTAAACATTTTCTAAAATATTGCAAATCTTCCTTTTTTTTGTCCATTATTTACAATATTAATTTAAACATTTAATTATATTAGAACTTAAAAACATAATTTCGTATTCAAGAATTATATAAGTATTAAGTTTCTTTCATTTGTTATACTGATTTGTTAAACGTTAATTGAATAGAAGGACCAAACTACTCAACTCCAAGACCATGTTATTTATTTCTGGTTGTGAAAATAATTATATCAAGAAATATTTAGATCAATTTTATTTTTAATTCAAACTCCTCATAAATAATTTCTGAGTTACAAAATAATCATTATGTCGATTAGCGGAAGGATTTGGAAATGTCTTCCAGGGTATGTGCGTGTTTTTTATTGCAAATTTTAAGTTATTTTCAACGATTCGGCAAAATGTTTATTTTATGGTACTTAAAAGATTTATAAAAACTTTTTTATATATTATATTGATAAATGACTGTAAAAATTAAACTCACTAACCATATTACTTTTAAAAATCAACTGAGTTATTGTTTCTCGAGAGGAACAATCATTGATAAATATTTTTCTAATATTGGAACATTTTGATACTAAAATTTTCTTTCAAGTTTTCGGCATATTTGTTTTGATAAAACCAATAATTAGATAAAAATTTTATAATTCATATTTAGTATAATTTAATGCGACCTATTAAAAGTATTCATATTTTAGTAAAACTTAAAAGGTTATATGGTGTTTTTTGATCAATGTAAAAAAAATACTCCACAAAATACAAAAAATAGAGCTTAAAACTTTTGCCTTAACAAGGCATCTAATATTGTTTGTAATGTTATGTTTAAATTATCACTTTTCTGCAAATTGTTTTTAAAGAATCCTATATCTTAAAAGTATAATGATCGTGTTGTGAACACAAAATATACATAGGGAATGGTACCAGCATGTCAGTGTTCACTCTAGAAATATAAAGGGGCAGGGCGCTGTTGGTAGGAAAAGGGCACTTCTTGTTTTTAGAAGGGCCATTCCAAAAAAAAAAGTTGGGACGGACATGGGCACCCCTTAACACATGTGTGGAGGAATAGGTGCTTGGTTCTTAGCATGAGTATAGCAATCTGATCTTGAGGTAAAAGATCACGTCAAAAATAATCCCTCTTGTATAGGGAAACCCGTTGTGGTTCAAACGTCATCACACCTATTCATGTTATGTGAGGTACCAGCTCAGGTGTAATAAAATATTAAATAAAGTATTTAAAATTTTAATACTGTATTTATTAAAACCTCACTATATTAAACTAAAAAAAAATTAATGTTTTTACTAACAACCTAGCCCTATTCTGACCCCATACAAAACTGATGAAAAGGCTACTTAAATTCAAAATTTGGTAATAAAATGCCTATTCTGGTAACTACGACCCAAACCTTCTTCTCTTTAAAAAAAAAACTTAGTATTTTATATGCGGCACAGCCAACTAATAGGACTCAAGGAATACCCTGTCTGATTTACACACATGTTGCAATTGATGCGTTTTTTAAAAACAGCTGGGGAAGCCAGGATGCTATACTTGACTGAAAAGGATAAGAAGGGCAACTTTTTTCAAAAAAGGGCATAAGGGTGCTATTGAGATGAAAAAAGGGCAAGCCGCCCTTAAAAATAACCGCCTAGAGTGAACGTTGAGAATGTAATAACATATAATTAAATTTATACAGAAGTGATTTCGAAATGTGGTGTACAACTTTTATAATATCGATACTAAAATGTTACAAAAGCTATATGTTTTGGGATTCAACTAAATTGCTAAATAGTCTAGGTAAAACATTGCTATAATTAAAAAATAATTCCAACACAATTTTATCCATTTGTAAAAAAATTATTTTATTTTTCAGCTTCTCGCTGCTTAGTAATCAAATATGGCGACCATCCAAGTTTATTGAACTTAAAACTTCCCTGGGAGGTTACTGCATAGAACAAGTCAGAAACAACGTCAGAAGAAACTTTCAGAGACCAAGTGAGAGAAAGCGCTTAAGACAGAGCTATGAAAATCGTCTAAAAACTCCAGGAGGAAGAGCCATTCTCATGAGAAGAATATTAAAAGGAAGATTTGTGTTGTCCCATTAAAAACAATTATGTATCTTGTAGTATTCATATAATTTGTAGTACTTTAAATAAAGGTTTTTCTAAATCTAAAAATATTAACTGTCTAGTGATTTTTTTAATAATTGTTTCATTTGGTGGGATAACATCAATATAAAATTTTAATTCCGAAAAAAAATTATCTGTTTTAAGAAGTGTGTATAAAAACTTAATTTTACGTAATAAAAGTAGTTTTTCTGTACAGATTTGCTTCATATATGGTTTTAGTATGAAGCTTGTTCAAGTTTTATTTTTTTAAATATAAATATTTATTTAAATTAAAACAAATGGAATATTTATTAATTTTTTCACTGTATAAATTTGTTAATTACTGATTTTGTTTAAATACCTTTTGTCAATGATGATTGTACTTTGTATTCACAAGTAGTTTAGATACCATATTGCATATTGATGCTTTTGTGCACAGATTACATGCATTTTGGGGGAATTTGAGAATAAGGGGTAATTTTAATTCTTAACTTGTAATCTATATAGTATCTAATTGTGGTAGGTTAACCATAATTTTTTTAATAGAAACCCCTAACTATTATATATTTTTCATTACTTAAAAAAAAATACCAATTTCACAATACTGTACTGTAAATTGTCATTTAACCACAGCTGTACACAAATGCAAGAAATATGTAAAATTATTTATCTATTTCATTCTTAAATTTTTACATCGATAATCTTGCATTTTAAATGTTCTATAGACATCAAACTGTGATAATGCAATGTTTTATATGAGGGAAATATAAAAAAGTTTATTTGAACAGAATACATGATAGGTGGAACAATGATCCAGGAGATCAATTCTCTATCTATAAATATATAATTCTCTGACGCGGCGATTGAAAAACGCTGTTTTTCCCTACGCAGAATGGCAACATCAGTTACAAGAATCTGTTGCGTCCTCATTAGGGAGGATGTCCATTATCTTTGGTCAGAATTTGTATTTTCCCATTATGTAAGACCTTTCGGCGATTAACTCTTTCAATTTATTGGTTAATAAATATTTTGATGATCTCAGCTTAAATTACGAAGAATATAAGCTTTATTATATTCTCAAAAAAATAAGTTTTGTTAAACGTATTCAAGCAAACACGGAAATTGAAGTATAGGGCAGTTGCATCTCCTTCCACGCTAAAAACGTTTTGTGGAGGAAAAATACAAGTAAGAGCTGCACAGTAGGCTATCAGCGCCTATCTCGAAGGGAAGACGCGGTAACGATGCCTTTGTATTTTTTAATCATATCAGTTGACGAGGATAACACCTGAGCTGGCACCCACACCTTCAATAGGCGTCAGGACTTAGACCCAGACCCGTTAAAGAGCAGGAAAGGCATGAAAATTATGTGGAAAATAATAAATTATAGTAGGCATACCTGCAGGCCTCGCAACAGGTCCCTTTTTTTCCCTAAAAGTCCTTTTTGTTACTTGAGGTACTTATAAAAGTCCTTTTTTTCAGAATGTGGTCCCTTTTTCCCTTATTTTATCAAAAATAATTTTTTCCACCCTTTAAAACACATTTCTGGCCTTTTCTTCTCCTTATTTAACCATTTTTTTTAATTATGTATCGGCCATTACAATCATCTTTATATATGTATTGAATCTGCTGCTAATGTGTTGCAACTCTCGAATATCATTAAACCAGAAAAAGGCTCGCTGTTTTGCGTTTACAAATGTAATTAATCACATTAGTGGGGAAGTGTAAACTGTTCTCTCAGGAGTCTGTACCACTGGATCTTGTTTATGCATTGCATCAAAAACAAATGTAAATGATGGAGGTGAAAGTGTAAATTGGAATTACACAATTTCCCAGTACCTCATATCCTAATTAAGCAAATACTATTCGATTTGAAAAATAAACTTTTCCTGTAATAATTGTAGCATCCCTGCTAAATTTCAAGAAATTTGTCCAAAATTTAAAAAGTTACACTCGAGATTATTACGAAAAGAATTTTTAAAAAACATTTTCGCACAAATTTACTAATTTTTTTAATAATGCTCCTATTTTCTTCAAATTTGGTTGGAATAATGCTTGAAATAGTAAAATGCTATGTAGTTAAAAAAAAACTTATATTAAATTTTTTTTTTACATTTTTAGTAGGGGTACTGGAAAAAAAGTCAAAACGATTCAATGTATTTTCTCAAACATAGTTTTGTTGCTGCAACAAAACGCGTGCATTCATTCACTGATTTATGTTATACTATAGCTATTGCCCGCGGTTTCGCACACGTAAAAAATGGTCCCTCACCGGTTCTCTCCCCCCCCCCCCCCCATATTTCTTCTCTTATTTTCCCCTCAACGGCAAAAAAAATAGAGTAGGCACCCCACTGTATAATAATAATTTATTCCTGGAAACATTTAGGCCCCGGGCGGTACACATTCTAGAAAGGGATTGGGTAAGTAGCCAACTTGGTTGGTGTGGCCTATTTTCCTCTGCACGATGGTAGATGATTTTCTCCTCAAAGGTCGATTATCCGTGGAGTAATGGAGGCTGAAGCATATACTGCAGCCAAGGTCGCCCCTCCCACGCGGTACAAAGTTCAAAGAAGGGAATGGAGTTAACAATCGCCCTGGTCGACGTGTTCCTCTACACGACGGTATATGTTATTTATGCACATAAGCTGATTGAACATGAAGTTATGAGGGTTGAATTGTATATTGCAACAAACGTGCAACATCCCTTACCAACGCGGTACAAAGGTCAGAGAGGGGAATATGTTAAAAATAGACCGGTTCGAAAAGTCACTTTTCTGAAAGCGATCGTACATTATTTATCCCCATAGGCTGATTCTAAGAGAAGTTATATTGATTTTACACATGTCATTTTTTAGGTTGCGACTCCGACCTTAATCGAAAGCATTGACGATATAGTCAAAAACTGGTATAGTGTTCAGAAATAGCTTACATATATGAAACGTACCATTTCAAGCTTTCTTTCAAACGAATAGAAAATAATAATTTTTTTTTTAAATTTTCGACTCTTTTTACTCCGTTGCTTTTGTTCCTTTAATTTGGTCAATTAAGGTTTAAATTATTCATGAGATTTAACAAATTGTTTTAATAATATTAATAGTTTTACGGTGCGATATTTATAATGATGATAGTTAACGAAAATTTAACGCAGGCTATAATTTTTGTAGGTCCTTTTTAAAAAAAAAAAAAAAAAATATTTGGTCCCTTTTTCATAGGGACAAATGTAAAAAGTGTTGCGAGCCCTGTACCTGTGGTACCATTGTTTTCCATTTGTAGTGTTTTAAAAAGTTTTACTTTAAATAATTTTATATTGATTATTTATTGATGCTAATATGAAATTATAATTTAAATTTTCGGTTTCAATTTTTAAAGTTTTCAGTAGTATAATTAAGAAAAGTATTGTTATTAGGACACATTGTTATTGTGTCCTACCTTATAGCGAGCGAAGCGAGAATTGGTTTGCGGCGGGTATTGGCCGAGCGTCAGCGGAGCAGGGGGAGGGCGGCGGAACCTCCTAGTTTAACTATTTTATTAAAGTAGAATTAAAACTTTATAATAGGATATTGATGATGGCCTGGGATATATCCTATTTCTATACTAGTGTTGCTTCAGGATATAAAAATGTCGAAAACTGAAAAAAAAGCAGAGTCATCTAATTGGGGTGTATTTCAGATCACAAAAAAAGAAATATTTTGTGAAATCTATGTACTTTTCTAATATTTAATATTAATTATAGTATTTTAATAAGCTTTATATTAATGTGTGAATTTTTTTCACTAATTTTATAAAATATCAATTATTATCTAAACGTTAATTCTTAATAACACAGAATTTTCCAGTTCTTGTTTCCATGAGTTTATAAAATGTCCTATGTTAAGGCAATGAGACATTAATTCTTCTTGTTCCAAGCCACAGAGATTATGTAATAATTAACAATTTCAAGTTATATATGGTTGTTGAGAATACAAAATTATTATATTTATATTAAACAATGTATTAGTATATGCTAATTTATTTTGGTTTACTTGATGACAGTTTGTGTGTGATTAAAATAGATCTAAATATTAGTTTCATGATGTAGTGCAGTATATAATCAAAATGATATATTTCCCCTTATAACATTACGAAGCCAATAATACAATTTAATAAATATCTCAAAATAGAGATAATGCATTAATTCAGTTATTTTGAATGGGTGTTTTTAGATGTAGATTAGATTTGTGTATTTAAGTGTAAATATTTCTATGATTTGTTTGGGGTCATATAGGTAAAATCGGCTGAACTTTAAAAAATAAGATAGTGTAGGTTTCGAAGTGGAGGACTCTTCTGCTAACCATTTAGTTTTAATAACTAATATAAGTTAAATGTTAGTTTTATAATAATTTTAATTTGCAATGTAATACAGTTGATTAATACAATATGTATAATATAAAACAATTTGTTTTGTTGAAACTACTTTATTGAACTTAGTCATATACCACCTGCATTTTAATTTAAAATACTTCAAATTGTGTAGTTTCCATTAGACCTTAAATAAAAAATATCTTTGACTATAAAATGTGGCATAGAAAAATTGTTTAATACTTTTGATGTTATTTTTCAATTTTCCAAAAGCAGATTATGTAAGGTACTTTTGTATATCATAATTGTTTATGGAAATCCAATATCCATTATGAAATCCATCCATCCACACCAAAAATATTTACCAATATTTTTTATATATATTTTTTACATATTGGTAAATATTTTTATAAAAATATTTACCACATTTTTGTTGTGTATGTGTCTTTAATTACAGAAATACCTAATGCAATTCATTATGTCTTTACCTAGATATATAGAAATCAGTTTTATAATTTAAAAGTTGCCCTTCAAAAATTTTAGTTGCTTAAAAGTATTAATTTTAAGTAGCGTAATAATTAAACAGTCAAGAGTATGGTAAAAATCAACATTTAAATATTTTACTTTTCAATCACAGCAGCTGTTTAGAGTAGGATTCCTACATTTTTTTAAAAGCCCAACCCCCTACAAAAGTTTTGAAACTATGTTCTTTGCTACTATATAATTAAATGAAGGTAAAATTGTACACACGTGAAAACCTTTTGAAGTTTTTATTATCATAATAATAAATATGCATAATTTAAAGAAGTCATTTTTTTTGGATAGCAATTAGAACAGACCTAAGTGGATACTGTACAGAGAGTTGCTATAAACTGTATTTTAAAAAAGTGTGAAGTAAAAGTTTCTACTAGAACCAATATTTTCCTATTGCATACACTATTTCAGTGTTACAGAATGCAAGAAAAATCTCTTGTTTATCACTTGCATTGGATACCAATTCCTCTGCTAATAAAAGAAGATTTTTAGTAGTATTAAGTTCAGGTTTTCTAATGATTTAGTTGTTAAATAAGTGGCTAACTAAATTTCATGTCATCTTTGAGGGCACATTTTTATAGATCATTTGTAAGCTAACAGAAATATAACTTGATTTTGCTTGATGCTATTAGTATCTAAATTTATATTGGATGATTCATAAACTATTTCACTTTCCCTTATTAACCCTCTGTTTTCATATTTTTACAATTGAGTATTCTGATTTCGCTATGTGATTTTGTGTTTATAAATTGAATTATTGTGAAACCTTTGTATAAGTATAAATGCAGTATCATTTAACTTAACAATGTCATGCACAATTGACAAAAATGTTTGAACTAAAAGTGCTTGAATATACACTAAGATTGATAAAAGACTTTATGTAAATTTCATGAGACATTTTAATTACAAAATAGTAGTAAATAAGTTAAATACCGGTATAATAAATACATTATTTGAAAATTTTGTCTTTGGTACTTTGGCACAATACAGCAAACAATAGATTCAATTAAGCAACATACCACAACATTTTAAGAAGACAGCACATGTGAAAAAAATACATTTAAAAGCCAATTTCTTGTTCAGAGTTTCCTAATTCCCTTTGATTATATGGCTAAAATAATGGCACAAAAGGATATCACAATATTGACTTAAATACTTTTATATCACCTATTAGTCAAGTACTTTTGTTTATTGCTCAAGATTATTTTTGCTAATGTTTTTTGGGATGCCAAACTTGATAACTTACTACCCCAACACATTTCATACTGTACATCTTCCAAATCAGGGCTGCAGTTTATTGGATGGAATATGTGGACGATCCCTGGATCGGCTGCTCGTAGTACAGTAAGGTTGCTGCGAACGACCTTCGAATACAGATCTACATCTTCCTTTCCCCAACCTTGAATGGATGTGTCAAAACCTCCCACATCCTTCAAATCAGAATGGTAAATGCTAACAATTCCATAACCAAACTGTCGCCAATAGCCCCTTTCTTCACATAGTAAGGGCAAGTCAGCATCATTTTCAATGTACTCCGGGTCATATTCACTAAAAACTACAGGGAAATACACTTGCTTGGATTGAATTGTGTTAAGACGGATTCTTTCTAACACTCCTAAATCAAGAACAACATCTACATCCAGAAAGAACAATAATGAATCGTTAGGGAACGCTTTGGCGCCTTTTTCCAGTGCCAAAGCTCGAGAAAATGGACCATTTATTTCAATTAATTGAATGCTGTAAGAAGGGTAGCGCCGCTTGACTTCTTCAAAAATCATTTTGCTTTCTGTAGGATCTTCTTTATCGGAATCGAAGAAAATTACTGCCAGTCCCATTCTTTCGCCAACACGAAAGCACACATTCTCGATGTTGGTGAGGAATCGTTTAAAGTTTTCCAGGCGCCCATACAGTGGGACAATAATATTGACATGTTTCTTTAATGCATCCAAAGAAGTCGAATCTTTATTCTCTGTGTATTCTTCCTTAAACTCTAATTGTGAGAAAGCTTTTTGTAGGTAGGCGTGTCTTCGAACAGGCACTGTCATTTTCTTACCTCTGTATTTACGATAAGTCAGTAACATGTCTAAAATATAATCAACACCGAATAGTGGATTTTCACGTACATACCCATACAATATTTCTTTAAAATCTATAATCCTTCCTCTTTGCTTGGAGTATTTATTTATAATTTCCATTATTTCCATGACAACATCATTCACTGCTAATTGTTGATAAGATTCTAGGCGCCTTTTAGGGTTTAAACTGCCAGATGAATAAATATGCTTACTAATGAAATCCCAGGTAAGAGTCTCATCACCACTGGTTGGACTAAACTTGCCAAGTATTGGTTTCATGCCGAGTATCGACGTATTGAAATGTAGTTGCTGATCGATGTTGCCAAATAGTTTGGCATCTTGCAGGAGATTCTCCATGTCCAGAATATCTCGGAAGAGATTAAGAGAATTGTATCTTAAATTCTGAGTCTGTAGACCATAGAAATAGCTGTGCATTCTATACAGAAAAGATGGCTGTTTGATGGGATGTAGAGTTATGGCTCTGTGAATTTCTTTAGTTTTTAAACGGCCTGTGAAGACTTCTTCGCCACTAAAGCTATGGTAAAATATACTCTGCATCTGAAAATAAAATAATTTTAGTAAGGTATTACATTCAAACAAAGTAAACATAACATTTAACTTGATTGTAAAATGGGGTATTTTGTTTTATTAATAAAACGGTGTGTTTTCATATAAAAACAGTAATATATTAGACAATCTCACTTGTCTCACATTTCCTAAATAGTAATTCTTGGATAACAGAGAACAAAATTTAAAAAATACCAATTATTTTCAAAGTAGGCTTCATCTTACTATATTCTCAAAGTAATATGCTATCTCACTTTTATGAATTAGAGTTGATACTGGGAAGCAATTGATACAGTCAATTATAAGTTAATTTTTCTCATTGATAGTCTGTGTATTCTATAATTTAATATAGTTGGCTACAATTAGATTCAAACAATACACATCAGTGTTCAATTAGTTAAATGAAGAATACTGAAGAGTGTAAATATATCAATACAAATTAAATTCGTTTATAATTTGAAATTTATAGTTAGACTTAGGGATTTTTTTTTTGTTCATTCTAAAATGTGTTCATAAATTTCAATAAAGATTTTTTCACATTTAGAATATGAAATATTTATGCAGAAGTAATTAAGAAATGAATTGTTACCTAATAAACTTTATCTATTTTAAGATCATCTAAGTAAAAAATCAAAATTGACAAAAATATACATTTCCTTTCAAAATTTCAAATAATGATGTAATTATATTGATTTAAATACTGAATAAATAGGTATCACTAATTATAATAATATCAAAATATTAGTAGAAAACAAATTTATACATTTGAACAACTGAAACATATGCTATTTTGAAAATATATTAATATTATGAATGAATCCCATAATTTGAGACTTAGCTATCCTTATACTTGCATGGTTGAGATAATAAAATTAATTTAGCAACATATCGAATAAATATATAAAACAATATAACATTTTAGGAAACTTTGCATAATTTTATAATTTTCTCCATTTCATATAAAAATAATTTGGTTAACACAGTCAATAAGTTTTCTAAATGAGCTTGAAAGCATAATTGCACAAATGTTGCAAGTACTTTACCTCATAAGACCAAGTACAAGGAATACCCACGAACTTCCTTATACATCTCCCAACTTCTACATCCTCATGAGTAGAATAAAGATTCTTGAGACAATAACGTATATGAGGAATGAGCAACCTCAGTGTGTCCCTACTCATGATCATACCGGGACCCCCCATACAGAAGTTCTCATCTGCCTGCAAGCTCAGCTGTCCGAACTCTTCCTTATTCCCGAGGCCAGCCTGGCCGATGAACTGCGGTTTGCTGCTGTTGACAGACCTCAGGAAAGACTCCAGTTGGTCTGTTCTGATGTACACATCATCATCCGCTCTCATAAACCACTCAAAGTCATCAATGAAGTGATCATGCATGAATTTCAACATCAGAAACGATTTCTTTTGGGGTGGATAGACATCCTCTACACTTTCCAGGGGGACTAAAGGTAAAGGGTAGTCTGTTCTGGAGCTTGAACTTGAGAAGAATATGAGCTTCCCTGGGACTGTTTTACCCCAGGTGTTGTGGATTGCCAGTGCTCTGTTCTCCAGGTATTTTTGTGCGGTCATTACTCCGATGAAAAGGAGTTTCTTGTTTTCTGGCAAGTCCGAGATGTTAATCACATTCTGAATTGGATACTTGTAGTCTTTCAGTGCCTCTTTGGAAGACGCAAGTTCATTCAGGGATAGAAGGCATGACGGTTGATTCATCAACATGTAGCGAAGTTGGGTTGTGACAATGAAGCCAATGATTGTTCCGCAAAAGAATCGGCATAGTTGGGAAGCACAGCCGATCCTAGCCATTTTCATGGGTTGACCTTTAACTGAGAAATATAGATTAAGGAAAAAGTTAAATATAAAATAGCATACAGAAATCAGCATATTTGGGTACAGATGTAGTATAGGACATTTGGCGCGCGAGGTTTTTTTGGCGTGTTTTATAGGGTGATAAATTTATAGTATGGCAACCCACCTGACATTATTGGTATTATCCGATTCTTGCGGCGACTTTCAACCTGGCAACACTATGCTATGTTTAACGGCAATTTTTTGTCGCAAAAAAAAAACCCCGTGCCAAATGTCCTATACTACATCTGTTCCCATATTTGTAATTATTAAAAATAATACACATAAAAAAGGCAGTTTTGGTATGTTACTGTTACCATAGTGGCAGCACAAAAGAACCAGACAAAATGTGCACAAACACAGCAACCTTACACTGCAAGACATAATGCCTTTAATTTTGTTTAAAAACGGTTAATGATTAATTATAATACAACTAAGTACATCCGGAAAATGAAGAACATTAAGCAAGATTACTTCAGTTAATGCAGCTATTTAAATTTAGTACCAATGTTAATGTTCTATGTATGCACTGTAATTTTTTTTAATTCATTTAATTTTTTCAATGTGTATAAATGTATTATAGGGTGCAATTATACGTGAACTTTGAAATAAGTTTTGTGAATATGTATATTGACTAGGCATGTATTGCTAAATATGGAACAGATGTAGTATAGGACATTTGGCGCGTTTTTGTTTTTGGCGACGAAAAATTGCCGTTAAACATCACTATGACGTCATAGGGTTGCCAAATTGAAAGTCGCCAAAAGAATCGGAACATACCAACTATATCAGGTGGGGTTGCCATACTATAAATTTATCGCCCCTATAAAACACGCCAAAAAAAACCTTGCACGCCAAATGTCCTATACTACATCTGTACCCTAAATATATATATATTTGATTTCTTGAGAATTTTCTTTTTCTTAACCATGATGAAATTTCAAACATTTTTACTTACAAGTAAACGCCGAGAAATACTATAATATGCATACTACAGCTTCCAGTGTATTTTTCAAAAATTATTTTTAATACAAAGCCAAGAATAAAGTGATTGTCACATTTAGAAAAGTTAAACAAACGAAAAAACACGCTAATTTTTCATGACGGCTGATCGCATAATAAGTAAATAAACAAATCGTGATGGGTTATGGGATGGGTGTGGTAAATACAGTTATGATCAAATTGTTCTTAATTCGAATTTAGATGCTATTACATTACATAATAGCAGTATATTTAATTAAAAAAATTATTGTTTAAATTTTGTGTACCTTAGAAACGCTTAGTTACTTTGTACTTTTTCGTAAAGTTGATAAAATTATAAATATATCTTATAAAAGTTGGCAACACTAGATTTCAGTTTCTTTGTATTTTTTTTGTAAAGTTAAGTTTGAAATAACAAATATGTTCTAAAAACTGAAAAGTTAATTTGTTTAAAAACTTTATTATTTAATGACTGATCGCGGATGTAGTTTTTAATTATATATATTTTTAACATCAAACTCCTTTTAAATGTTGCGTAAGTATTCTGATTTTCAGTATGTCATGTTCAACGGTTAAAGTGGGAAATAGAACAATTGTTATTAAAAACCACTACTCTGCTACAAAGTAATATTTCTTCGATTTATGGGTCCCTGTTTGTTCTAGCTCTTTTTTCTTTCCGCAAGCCATAAAGTTTTATGCAGTAAATTCAAGTGTAACCGTCTATGATATACTATAAAATTCATCCGACTTTTATAAATAGCATGTCTTTCATATTAGAGTAGCTTGAACTTTTAAGTAAATTGTTGGTAAAGGTTTACTGTACGGTCACCCTTGGCGACTTTTTCAAAATCTCGCCAAAAGTCGCCATTTTGGCGACTGTTGTCCAATAGGGTTGCTGCAATTCCTTGTCTTTTCGGAGGGGGGTTGCCATTATAAAAAAATTATCGCCAAATACGGAAAAATCGCGCCAAGGGTGACCGTACAGTAAACCTGACCCAAATTGTTTGTTATAAGATGATTTTATTATTGTATAATATCCTATTCTGATTGTGGAAAATAATTACTGCGATTGCAAGAAAATAGCTAAATAGAATTTAAATCTGATTCGCCTAATCTTACATTGAGAGACGAGATCATTGATTTGTGAAACCATACCGAAAATGGTAAATTTTGCTA
Source organism: Troglohyphantes excavatus (assembly GCA_963932185.1). Lineage (NCBI taxonomy): Eukaryota > Metazoa > Arthropoda > Arachnida > Araneae > Linyphiidae > Troglohyphantes > Troglohyphantes excavatus. Next base: position 51,337,568 of record OZ010675.1, read on the forward strand.
TCTACAGAGTTTGAACAGTTGAAAAGTGCTAGCAAGCAGCAGATTATCCTTATTTTTCTTGCAAACCCAAAGCTATAGTATTTTAGCAATTATTATAGAATATGCCCATGAATAATAATTTTGGAATAATTAACATGGCTATATAACAATTCAAGGGTAAAGGTTTACTGTACGGTCACCCTTGGCGACTTTTTCAAAATCTCGCCAAAAGTCGCCGACTGTTGTCCAATAGGGTTGCTGCAATTCCTTGTCGTTTCGGAGGAGGGTTGCCATTTAAAAAAAAATTATCGCCAAATGCGGAAAAATCGCGCCAAGGGTGACCGTACAGTAAACCTGACCCCAATTCAAGTACTAAACTTCAATCTTTTCAAAGAATGAATTGTTTATATTCTAACAGAAAGCTTTTTAAATAAAAAATCTTAATTAAAAAAAATGTTTACAGTTTTCTTGCACAGTCAACCTACAGTCCGTTTTTAGTGAAACCAAAAAGTTGCATAAACATTAGTGATACAATGTATAACCGGCCAACATACTACGTCTGCATCCGGCCAATAGGTCGGATAATTAATTGGTAGTAGCTGGATATTACGGAACAGATGTAGTATTAGGTTGGCGCGATTTTTTTTGCGACGAAAACTTGCCTTTAAACATAGGATAGGGTTGCCAGATTGAAAGTCGTCACAATAATAGGAAAATACCAACAATGTCAGGTGGGGTTGCCATACTATAAATTTATCGCCCCTATAAAACATGCCAAAAAGAACCTCTCGCGCCAAATGTGCTATACTACATCTGTACCGATATTACAATTATCCGACAGTATATACATCCTGAAATTACTGTACGTTGAGAAATAAAAGATAAATAGGTAATAACTAAAAATTGCAATATTATGTGAGAAAAAAACCCAGTTCAATCAAAATATTTGGTTTATTTTATTATTTTCAAAACATATTTTTGTCATGTAAAGAAAATAAAACAAAAAATTAACCACAGCTGTTTTTTTTTAAGATTGGTAAATTATGGTGAAAAACAGTAACTGTTCTGCATTTTATGGTAGAATTTGGTTGCATTTCTAAATTAACCCAGCCTCTGAGAATTGTTTATAGCTCTATATACTGCTGGCCATTTCAGAAAGGTATTTTTTCACTAATTTTGATAAAGTAGGAAATTAGTCACATTGGTTTTTCACTAGTTGAATGGACAGTTTTTTCTTTCAATAGCTAGTTTTGAAAGATAATTATATCTAATTATTGAAGCAGAACCGATTCATTATCGTTATCTACATCCAGCTGTAATTCCAGTGGAATTGACACTAACTTCTTGGAAACAATACTAGTTTGAACAATACTATAGTCGGGGCAAACTTAATTTGAACCTGAAGCGAAGGCTACGATGTGTAAAAAGTCTGAGCTATGGCCCTGATTGGCTAAAAAATATCATCCGTTGATTTAAAAACAAATATGTATCGGAGTAGTCATATTTGGCGACATTATCACTTTTTCCCCCTACTGCTATATAAAACTGAGAAAACTTGAAATTGAGTCATTCTGCTGAGAGGCCATTTGGGTATTGTATTTAATACGGAGTTACAATAAACTATTTTCTTGATATCTTCAAAATCAAAGCATTGAGAATTAAAAAAAACAAACTATTAAATCTTTTCTTCCATTATCTTTGAGAACATTTGCTGATGAGTAAAGTAAACAAATATATTTTTGTGGATTGTGTTTTAAAAATGTTAAAATCTGAAATTTTTTGACGAAAGTAAACTATTTCAAAACCAAACTATTTAATAAATAATCATAAGTAAAATTATAAACTATTTGTGTCGTAAAAATTATAGAAATTATATGGTTAAAAAAAAGTTAATCGTTTTGATTAGATTTTGAAAGCGTATGTTTTTGTTTTTACTTAATTTAACAATTACTTATACTTTAGAAGCAAAATTTTTAAAAATATACTACTTGATATAATATTCGAACTCGCAAAGCGCCAAGTTCCGTTTGGATTCGGATAGCGCACATTAAATCTTGTGGTTAAAATGTTCTATTGGTTATGGAGAGGGACTACGTTCTCACATTGGTCAGGCCCTCAGTTGGTCGGACAAGTTTGTAATCGGATGGCTCCAGTGGCGAGGCGTGACTTTTTGCGATGGTCATCGCCCAGAGCGGCATGTGCCCCGCCCCGAGGTAATAGCTTTGCGACCGTCAACTGTTGCTGCACGTTAAATGAACGACCACTGTATAGAAAGCTGTATGGCACATGCTTTTTACATCAAAAACTGAAGGCGATTTCAGTTTCTGTGTGTGTCGTGATAAACAGGAGTTACGATTTCGCCTTCCTCCTCCTCTTTTGGCGTACAGTTTGTAATGTAAAAAGCATGTGTTATACGGATTTCTATAATTATTGGGCGCTGGTAAAATTCGTTGTTCTTCAACGTCCACACGCTCATTAAAGTTCTGCTATGGGTCAATGAAGGTTAGGTCCTCGGCCTCTGACCATAATCAAAATTACGGAGCAGCGTTCCGGGTTTTTCTTTCATGATAGTTCCCGGACCGTCACCAATAGCCCATTGTGCAGATTTGTGCGACGTTAATTCGACTAACTAACGTTTTGAAAAGAGGAGAGTTTTAATAATCGGAGAAAGCAAATTCGATATCAGTTTTTAAAATAGCACCGGGCTCGTGATCGGCGAGCGTTTTTCTCTCATCGTCCAACAAAACATTCGCCGTGCAAATGGGAATTGCGCACATTAAATCTGTCGAGTACCAAATGTTCTTACATCAATCAGATCTGGTCGAGTTTTTTTTATCGAAGGAAGGGTTGAAAAATCGATCCTCTAAGTATATGGAAGAACAGAGTTTTCGTAATTGGTGTGTTGCAAGTTCGACGTTAGTTTTTGAAAGGGTGGAGAGCTTGTATAATTTCGTTCCCCAACGTCCAATCAAAAGCGCCTTAAAGGGGAATTATGCACGCTATTCTGTTCCTCTGTCACCGTCAAATCCTGTTACTTTTTCAACTTATAATCGCAATAAGTATTGCGCTACTATAAAACGGTTTTCCTTTTTTATGGATCTGAAACATTAGTTTCATGATTCATTCATTTTAGATGTAATTGAAAGACTTCATAAAGTAAATATATCTATTCAATCCACAACAAGTTAGAAAGAGAAAAAACGTTAGTTCATAATTCAAACAAAATTTACGAAATCGGAACAGAAATTAAAAAAAAATCCAAAAGAAAGAGAAAACACAAAACAAATCAAAGGCGCGAGAATACACCTATTTAGCTCGCCAAATTCAAGGGTTACTGGCGGCAGTCGAGATGAAGCTTTTTATTCGTTGAAGCCGGAATTACGTCGGCAGTTAATTAAATACCAAATACACACAAATGTAAAAATAAAAGCTGCTTAATTTGACAATAATGTGAAGAATTTTCAAACTCTATTAAAAGTTTTGTTCATTATACTGTGGTTTAAATGTATTTTCAATATTGTTGTGGAACTATATTTCTCTGCGGAAGGATCAACTCCTACAGCATAAATGTATAGGTTCAAGTTAGGTTGTCCCCGACTATAGTTGAAAAGTTTTATGTTTTTTTTTTTTTGCTATCACTACACTATATTGTGGAGCTTTAGTAAGTTTCTTGTAAAAAAAAAAAGTATTTTGAACCTAGGAATTGAACCCTAATTGAAATGCTACATGATATAACTAATGATTTAAAATTTGTAATTAATTATCAAATTAAAGTAGTGCTAAGTAAAGCCACTAGTAAAGTAGTATCAGAACGATGGAACAGATGTCAAATATGGGCAATGAATCTGAAGCTTTTAACGATGGAAGATTCTTCTTCGATTGTTAGCCATGATTCTCATTAGGACCTTTATGCCTTGGCTTATTAATGACCCATCTCTGGTAATTCTTAAGTCTTAATTCCTGGTCTTCTTAAAGTCTGGAAATTCCTGAGCTACAGCATAAATGAATTTCTTCTTTTTAACAAGCATAGCTAACTGGCCTAGCCAGCATAACTAATTGTAGATTGGCATCAGAGTAATTTGGTACAATCTTCCTAACAAATTTTCTTGGCATGTTTATTCTGTAAAAAAAAAGAAGAAAAAACTGATTAAGACAATAAAAATTATTTTATTATACAAGTTTATCCAAATTTTAATCACTGAATATTAGGTATTAATAAAGTCACTCCAAACAATGTAAAAGTTAAGCCTAATGCAGTTTACTTAATCTCATGTTATAAATTATGATAAATTAATGCTTTATTATGCTAAATTAATATTTAATATCAATTATTAAATATTAGGCCTAAATAAACTCATTGTTACCATGAATACGTTAAGCATAGCCATATGACCACTTTACCCCATGTTACTAAAAACACTATAAAATGAAAAATTTAATAAACACAACTTACCTATCAATTAAAATGTGTTCTTGATATTTGTTTGAAGCCCCCTGCACAGCTGATCTATTAAGGTTTTAATTAAACAAAATGTAGGAGAGAAGTTTATAAGAGAGTCAAAAGATCAATCATACTGAAACGTTCAAAAACAAAATGGCTATTTATTGGCATTCAATGTGTTACTAAAATTATCATTTTGTGTAAAAAACTTTGCTCCTCTTTACTGAAAACTAAAACAAAAATATATTAAACCTGTACGGGATGAAAAACTACAAAATTTATTAGAGTATGACCACTTTACCCCACCTGACCTAGAAATTCTAGAAAGTTGGTGCATATGAATTAGTAAAGTATTATTTCATAGGAAAAAAAACAATAGTCTGCATTGAAATTGTTCTAAAAGTTGACATATTTTTTCATTTACATTGTAGCCAAAAATATCACTTCGGTTATTGTATATTATTTTCTTGATTTTGTTCATTAACTGAAACCAAAACTGCCACTATCCGCCACTGACCATAATTCAAGATAATTCCTATAAAGAGTTCACATTTTATAAAGCAAACAGCAGTACAGGGAAATTGTAAGTGATACCAATGATGAAATTGCAATATAGCCAGTGGATTGTAAAATATGATGATGTGGTCTTTTAACTCAAACAGTATATGATGAATATCGAATAACGTGCTTTAATGCACACAAAAGTAAAAGGAATTCAAAAGTTTTAACCTTATGACCATGCTATTTAGTACAAAAGAAACCATATTGTTTCTAATTTTGTTGCTCCCGCATTTGTAAACTGTTTTTTTTTAAATACAAACTCTATTTTTTTTAATATAATTTTCTATACCTTTTTTATCTGTTTTTGACTCCTGTCAGTGTTTAAAAGTGTTAGTATATAAAAAAAAATTATGTATTAGACCATATATTAATGATTTTTTAAAGCAGAAATTGTATCGTGGACAAAATGTCACAAGAGTAACAATTATTATTTTGCTAAAAACAATGTAATTAATTCACATGTTATCAAATAGATTTTCCCTTTTTAAGAGATATAATTACTCTATTATATCTGTAAATTTCAGTTCTGTATTCTCATATAATTCATATGAATTCTACCTTAAAACAATTTTTGTATTTTTCATTTTCTAGTGGTCACAAGAGTAACAAAATTTTGATTATTTCCTAGACAACTAAAAAATACTTAGTTACATATTAGATATGTTTTATAAAGCGGAATGACATGAACTTTGAATGGTAATTTTAAATTTTATCTTAAATATGCTTAGTATTGTAAAAATTGTAAGTTTTTATGAAAAGTTTCTCTGACGGTTACAAGAGTAACAATGCATGTACCCATATGCTTAAAAATCTTTATCTTTTTTTAGGTCCATCAGTTCGTAGACAAACTAGGAAGTTGAAACAGAATGTTAAGAAATCAGTGCAACTGTCCAAAAATAAAGTAGTCACCACTTCCGGAATTTCTCAAAATAGAAAAGAAGTTCTAAAACACCAAATCTTGAAACCCAAGCTAAATATTTCAGTTCATTCGTCAAGAGTACAGAAGACACCTGATAAACTCAATGCTGTGAGTGGTTATAGAAAAGCGACAAAGCGTCATTCACAATCTAAATCCACAATTAAAAGTTTCATACCTCAATCTGATAGAAAAAGTAAATCAATGAGGTTATCAGAAGGGAAACCATCTTTTAATCTCGGCAACGACGCTAGACGAGTAACTCGATCAAGCTTTCAATCAGTTCACAATACTCTGTCAGAAAAGAGAATACAAAAGGCTAGGCAAAATAAAGCTAAAAGTAAAAGAAATATTAAAAAATCATCAGTAACTCTTAATGATTCTGTTCAAAGTAATGTTACTAATAGCATTTTATTAAACAGTAGAAGCACAGAGAAAGCAGTTATTGTTAAACAAACTGCAATAGAAAAGCAGCCAGTTATCACTGGAGAACCAAAACGGGTGACACGTTCCAGTATTGGAAGTGTAACTGGCTCTTCTTTATCAAGAAAGAGAAGTTTGAAATCTAGGCTTATTACAGAACCTATACATAGATCTCCGAAAAAGCGAATTAAATCAAAACAAGTGACACGTTCCAGAATTGGGAGTGAAACTGGTTCCATTTCATCTGTACTTCAGTCTAGTGAAAAACGAATTAAATCGAAACCAACTGTGAAAAAACAGGATTCAGGTGGCCAGACCGAAGTTTCAAAGCGAGTAACACGCTCCAGCTTGGGAAGTGCAACTAGTTCCTCCTCAATAAGGAATAAGAACTCTGTACATAAGCTACTTACTTCTCCTCCAATTCAATCTTCTGGAAAGCAAGTTGTCAATAAAAAGGAGACAGTTGCTGCTAAAAATTCAAAAAAAATGACACGCTCTAGTCTTTCAAATGCGAATAATACTTCCATTTCATTAAGAAATAAGGCTTCAATAGATACGCTTGTTGCCCCAGCCCCGCAACTAGAGGGACATGCGAAAATGCAAGTTAAGCGTTCAATAGATACGCTTGTTGCCCCACCTCTGCAACTGGAGGGACATGCAAAAAAGCGAGTTAAGACCAAGCGTACTGCAAAAGAAAAAAATGTGTTGCCAGTCCTTTTAAAAGATATTGCTGTTTCCAATAAATCTAAAAAACTGAGACACTCTGATTTACGGGATGTTTCTGGTTCCTCTTTGCTAACGGAAGATACTATATCTAAGCTTGTTGATTCACCTTTGCCTCAATCTGCACCAAAGACAGGTAGATATAGGCAGACACCGGAAGATACAGGTATCGGAAAAAAAGTTTCCAAGCGAAAGACGTGCTCTAGATTGTGTGACCTTGTAGCCATTTTAGAACCTGCAGATGGTAAAATTAAGAAAGCTGAAAGCAAGAAGAGTAAAGAATCTGATATTTCTACAAATACTAGAAGGAAAACGCTATCTGAAACCACCAAGTCAACTCCTGTTGCTTCAATTTCTGGCACAAGAAGGAAAAGCGATTTATCCCATTCTGGATCATCAGGTAGTCATTCATATAAAAATAAGCAATCTCCTTTAGATAGTGAAGTCGGCAATATTTTTTATGTATCAAAATCTAAGAGTTACTTTGTAGAAGAATTGAGAGATATTCCAATTGATTGTTTGGTAAATGTGCCCTTAAGTCCTTTTGTTCAGCCTTTAAACCGTAATGTAGCTAAAAGTTCTTACAAGAATATCAATTCACCTTTAATTGTACTGAAGAATACAAGAAAACACAAACTAAATGGTTAGTGTAAATTTGTACTGAAATCTTGTCATTAATCCTATTACAAATTACTGCTTTCTCCTCTACCGTATAAAATGATAAATGTTTCATTTAATCCCATAACCTATCACTAATATTAATTACTAAACCCTCAATACCTCTTTTTTTCCATTCATAGTTTAATAATTCAATCTTAATTTTCCTTCTGGATCCTGACCATGTCAACCATTGTCAATAGGATAGTTGTAGTGCTATATTAAATCAATCCACCAACCAACCTCTCTAATCTTTTTCTCTTTCATTGGCCCAGCTTAGCCATAGCTGGCTCTTGCACCATAAAACACCAAACAACCAATCTTTCATTGTATATATTATATTTTCATATTATATTCATATTGTTCATATTATATTTTCTTAGACAGTGCTCGAAATATCCTGAATCATTTTATTAGGCTTGTGTTGAGTTCTTAAACAAAGAGATATTTTTAAAGATACTAACCAGACTTCAAAATAGCAAATTTTATGATGATTTTCTTTATACTCAATCAATACTATAGTTAAAGCAATTAAACTAAATTTTTTTATTTGGGAAGTAATGTTTTATTGCCATTGAAAACAGGGAAGAAATTCCAGGATTAGCTACATTTAAAGAAAAAGACCAGAATCAAATTAAGATCACTTATACTCATAAAAGTCCGACATAACAAATTGGACGAGCTCTTTGGCAAGTGGTGTATGCTACAGATTATTCAAAAATGAACTAATACCATTTTCTATTACTAGACAGCTAGATCTATTGTTTTGCCAAGATATAGCTCCTAGTTCAATAGGTTGCTCAATAATAAGTGGAATATTATTCCACTCAACATTATTAACTCTGTTTTTGGATTTACACCACTTGTCAGCCAACTCACCCAATTATTACATAAATTGTTTATTTATAAAATTATTGTTTTACAGCTAAAGGGAAAAGGAATTCTGGAGAGAAACAAAAATCCAAAGGAGTAAAAAGAAATACTAAAGTCTCCCCGCGTATAGAAGGCAAAAGAAAAAGGGAGGCTTCACCGAACGTTCCTGCCTCAATCGAACACCCTGCATGGAGCATCGACTGTTTGACCGATGCATTGTTTAGCAAACGCCAACGAAGACACACAGTAGATGTTCCTCTTGAGCGCAAAGCAAGAAAACCTCTCTCCACAACTCAACAAAAGTTAGGGAAGAAATCTTCAATCAGATCTCTGAAACAAACAAAGGGCACACCAAAAGCAGCTAGTTTGTCTTCCTGTTCTACACCTAACACTTCAATACTGCCAGTTGATTGCATATCTACTTTCGTAAACAAGCGGCACAATTCTGCTCCTGCTGCAATCAAAAGACCGAAATTAGTGAAAGGTGAGATAATTGCTGAATTGTTTACTTGACAACCTGACAGTTTTTATTATACATGCATGTATGAATTTTATATATTTTTAGTCCATAAAATTATAAAATATATATATTTAGGAAAATATTTTTTTTTGTGTTTTCTGGTAATCGAATTAATATGTAAAAGTTACAGAAAATACACCATGTTTTTAATTACAAGTATTTTTGAAAATTTGACAAGCTGCTATGATGAAAAAACTCATTACGCAAAAGGTTGCTTAATCATTGTGTATTTGTTTTCAGGCTTAAATTCCTCTATTCCCAAAAAGGGGACCTTAAAACGTAAGCGGTGGATGCTCAATGCTCTAAAAGAGAAGAATGAGGGCTATGCGGATGACATCTTTGAAAATCGGAAGTTTGCAACTCCTTTTCGCATACCTACAGAGGTATATTGCTTCACTTTTAAGTTATTAGTTTTCCTTAATCAAACTGCTAAATGCTTGAAAAAATGTAACTTACTTTGAAATTTATTTTGCACTTTTTTTCTATCCTGGCAGTTTAATTTTACCTTTTTTCTTATTCATTCTATAAAGATATTTAAATTCTTATAAAAGATAGTTAAAAAATTGTAATAATAATATAAAGAAAATTAAATTAATTATCTTTAAACGATTCTAATTTTTAAGACAAGTTAATTTTATTTTTTGTTTTAATATCATTTTGTATAATTTTATTATTAAGCTTGGTGATGAATCGGATACAAGTATTGCAACTCCTAAATTTGGATTTCTCTTGACTCCTGCCCTTCCAAAGAAAACACCTAAATACAAAGAAATTATTAGTCCATCTGACCTTTTGCTAGCTAGGTATTTCTTTTATAATTTGTTTTTAGATTAGTCCTCAATTTTGGTTTTGTTTTATTATTGTTTATAAATATTTTTATTCTTTTATAGCTCATATTTTCTGTCGCCAATTTAAAACTTGCAGCATAAAGTAACTGTACCTAATCAATTAAAGTACTTATAAGGATTGAAATATCCACACATTCATAAGTCTGCTCATAAAATAAAAGAACAATAATTGACATGGCCTAGTAATATACTCCAAACCAAAGGAAAACTATAGATAAAAAGAGTTTTATGCATGTCTGCCGCTTATAATAATCAATATTTTTGTCGGTCTGAATTTTATTCAGTTACGCTGATTCGTATTGATGGATACTAGTTAACGTGCACAAATCTTCCCTCATTGATTTTTATAAAAAAAATAGGTAGACTGGTAAACAAAGTAAAATTATTTACAACTATGAATGTAGTTACTATTCTTTATTTCATTAATGTACATTAGCTTTACCTCTTTTGTGACATATTTAGACATGAATTGAAATTTTGAATTTTTTTAAGCAGAAAAATATTAAATAAAATAATTAGGGCTGAATCGGATAGTGGTTTTACCCGGGCTCGCATTACCAAATTAGATTTTACTGGATATCCGCCATTTTTTTTTTACGAAAAGTTCTTTAATAAGCTGTTGATATTGATTTTAAAACGGCCAAAGCTGTACAGTACTATGCGTTTGAAAATGTAATTTTGAAATATTTTCAAATTGCTGATCTATATTTCGCTATATTTAAATGTAAACAACTAGATTTTACTAGACTGGAGAATAAAACAGTGTCTAATATGTAACGAATAGAGATGTAGCTATGCACCACCACCCATGTGGATTTTTCAAACTTGAAGATACTCCAAGATAGCTAGTGGCTGGTTCAGAATGTCTGCAGCATATCTTCCTTACTATTTATTCTCTGTGACCCACCATGTCTGAAACACGCCCATTTGGGTTTTAATGAGAAAGTTATCGCTCCATTCTTACCCACCTGAATAGCTCGAGGAAAGTTCAAGAGAGAATCTGCGACTGCAGAATTCATTGGTAGTATTTTCAGGAAAAGTACTTAAAGCGAGAACAAAAGATAATTGATTGTTAAGAAAAGATCTTCAGTGTTTATTTATCCGGATATCCGACATTGTAATCGAACTTTGGTTCGGATATCTGATAGTTACTGGATAGTTACAAATCAGTTAAATACTCCAGATATCCGTTTCATCCCTAAAAATAATATATAATTAAAAATTCCTCAATATTTTAATTTTGGATTAATCCATAAAATAACAGGGTGGTAACATAACCTGGAAATCAGGAAATTATCATAGAACTTTTTAATTTTGGAAAAGTCTGGGAATTTTTCAAAATTTCTCAAAAAATCAGGGAATTTTTCAAATATGTATCATTAAAACAGCAATTATCGTCTGTTCCCAGGTAGCACACGTACATGGGATTCGCATGGGCCGACGTGGGACCCACATGGGATAGCTGGGCTCGTGTGGGCCCATCTGCCCACCAACAACCCATGTTGAACCCAGATGATCAATTTCGTTGAATATAACGCTTAGAGTTACTTAATGGAAGTGATTTTAGTGTTACAATACTATTTTAATAAGTTTTCACTCAAGATAAAACAGTTTAATATTCTGATTTCTTATTTATTGGTTATTTCAAAGTGAAAAGGAAATTCACATAGATTGACATGGTTCTATATGGCCCCCCCCTTATGGAAATTCATGGTCTTCCCATTAGATATCCTCGAAGAAGATTTCAATTTCAACGCGCATGCGTACTACGTCAAAGAGACTATAATTCCTGTGCTGGTTCCAGAGTATCATCAAAACAACAACACGTTTTTCCGTGGATTTTTTAAACAGCAAAATATATTATGAACGAAATAGGTACGTACTACTTCATTTAAATTATGTGTATACATTTTATACAACTTATTTCAGATAGATGCCCCGTTTTTTCTTTGTTGGTACTATTTTGAGATTATATTCAAATACCCGCAATGCAAATGCAATGCTAGTTGAAATGTAGGGTTACGATACAGGTGGCTCAAAGCGGTTTCGAGGATAAAATATAGCATTTAACATTTGATAATTTTTTTCTAGAATCTTTTTATGAAAACAATCATTATTTGGATGAAAATATGTATGGCGACCGCCAGACTCGTTTCTGTGCCAATGCGTACATGGTACAAGAGTCTATTGTGGATTAATGTTGTTGTAACCACACAAATTTAATCTAAGTTATGAATTTGCTATTTTTTTACATTGTTATCAAACAAGATTATTTCAGGAACATTTTGTCTTAATCTCTTGCATTGAAACCAATAAAATTATGTTATTCGAATTCCTGTACTATTTCAGAATAACATTAAATCATCTACAGTTGTGTAACAGTAGTGTTAATTAATACAACTAACTATGCTATTTCGACCCTATTTCTATTAACTTGGAAAGAATATTGCATGGGAATGATTAAAAATACACTTGAATGGTAACCCTGTTTTCCCGCCAATTCTGTGGTTCTTTTTGGCAGACCTGCAGGAAGCAATTCTTTGATCAGCAAAACCAATATTTGTTGTCAAGTATGGTTAGCGTAGAATAAATTTTAGAAAAGTGGCCTTGGATTGCTGTTCACCGTAATTTAACTGAATAAAATATATTACCAGAAGTTCCTGTTTATAATTTTTTCCTTTACATTTCAGGTTAGTCTTGGTTCCAAGGAGGGGGACCTCCCAGTGTAGACATGACCTTGAATGCAGCTGAATACACCCCTTTTTCCACTCTACTTGGCCAAGTTTCTCTCCGTCATGGCTCCCACACATGTAAGGTAATATATGCCCTAATTTTAACAACAAAAGACTAGGCCATTTTGGTACTAATAATCCTTTATTGACAGACGATGAGTGATGTTCCTCACCCGAATTTGTTTTTATTTCTCCGAGATGTCAGTTTAATAAACCATATTTTAATCCGTATGGTTTCATAACTAAACTATGGTTTGGCGCAGCTTAGCCATAACTGGCAATTGTGTTCTCGGCCTCCGATTACTTAGCATTCTGGCTGGTACCCCTTATAGCAGTCGACTATGGTACTTGCATGCAAACCCTGGAGCAGTTGATTAAAACACCTAATTATAATTGTACAAAACACAGTGATAACTAAAATCAAAATGAAGTTTAACAGCTATTAGTTTCACATTGGCTGGATAATTTTATCGTTAATTGTAATTTAAGCACCTTGCATATTTTTCGATTATCACATTTGAAGTAAATAACTTTTTAAAACATCGGTGCTGATGTGAAAATCACAAATAAAAAATATTTACAGTATACCGAAATGTGAAATATATCCAAAAATAAAAACTTGCCTTGAACATACAACATTCCATGGTTAATCTGTCTTTTATGGTTGCCTTAATTTTTTGCCAAATCTGGCAACCCACCTCCAAACGGAAATGGAGTTCTTTGGCAACCGAACCAGTTTTTGTCGATAAGCAACGTTTTAGTCTTGCGAATATAGGATTTTTAGAAAAGCTGCGAAGGCCAAAAGTCGTTAATTGAAAGTAAGAATTACAAAATTTTTCATTTAAGTTACGATTTAAAAAAAAGAAAGAATGCTTAATTTAAAATTCAAATGTTTTGAATGTATTTCAACTATAGACTTAATTTCTTCAGTATTTTGAAAAAGGAATTTGTAAAATGTTAGTTTATAAAACTAAACTTTCTATTAAATGTTAAAACTTGCGATTTTTTTTACTGATAATGTATTTCCATCCCACACAATAAATTTTTAATCCATCCTTATAGTTTCATAATCAACTTAGCGAAATAATAGCGAATTTGAAAAGAAATACTTCTCATTCTGTTTGCAGTATCTATAACTATACTTATTCCCAGAAGGAGGAAATACTTATGAGAGAAATCGTAATTAGGTGCAACTTAAAAATGCATGTGTTCTATATATTCTGCCCCATAGTTATTATATTTTGGTTTCAATTACTAATTGTATTATCTCCAGTATCTACATTAAAACTATATTTCTTCGCTTAAGCCATTGTACTACGCAAGTCCTATCGCAGTAATATTAGACTTACATGGTGACACGGCTTAAGTGACGATTTGGTGTTAGATCAGATTTAAGTAATTTTTAATAATCTTGTCACACTCTTGTTTCAAACCTGAAAGCTCAAAATCATTGTGTTTCCAGAAATGGAAAAAACTTTTTTTAAAAACAATTGCTTGACGGCAATTAAAGCGACACAACTACAGTCCCATTTTCAAAGTTGAAATAACTCAAACATTATTTTTTGATTATGTCACTTTTCAAGCAAGAATGCAATGTGTTTTGATAATCTCCTTTTTAATGTTATTCAAAATATGTTTTTTTATTGTGATAATTTTTACTTTAAATTATTATATAAAAATGTTTACATTATAAATTTATACAAAAATAATTAAAATGCCAAATTATTCAGAACCTAACCGAATATCTGTTTGACTGTTAAATAGGTGGTACACTGAATATCAGAGCTTCCCTAGTTTAAATGTTCAGGAGGCCTCATTGCATTTTTGGAAAATATGAAACATTCAGATCCAGATGTTTAAAGTGTTTCATAGTTAAGTGTTAGCTGGTAGGGGGCATAATTCCAGTTTGTTTCAATAATTAGATTGCCCCAAATATATACTAAAAAGGTTTTTCCTGTTTGCAATACTAAATTTTGTAAATATTTCTTCAATGAAAAGGTTATGAACTTTATTTTACAAGCCCAATCATGTATGCAAGAAGAAAAACTGCATGGCCGATAAAAACTTTTACAAATCATTGGCATGTCAAATTATAATTTTTTTAAATCCTACATAGAATAAATCTGCACTGCATGCCAAATTTGGAACAGATTGTTTATAAGACCCCATTAGGCAATCTTTTTTTTGGTGGTCGACAAAAGTGAACACAGTGATGATTGAATGCTATAGCTATATTAGGCTTAGCGTTAAGCATTTATCAGAGAACTATTTGCATTATTCTTTTTAAATGAGATACTTGGCGTAAGTACATGATATGTTTTCATACTGTGTCTCGCTGTTTAGAAATGGTTATCTTGACATACACAGTACCTAGAGCGCATATGGCATAGTTCCACAAATATCTCTGCCATGCATGCCATGGTAGAAGGAATACTTTATTGTATTCGATAGGGATATTTGCCTCGTATAAAGGTCTGTAATGTGGCTAAGGATACACCTAAATCCAGTGACTTGGTGGCTAAACGCGATGCTTTTAGTAATCTCGTTTTAAGAATAATCAATTGTCAGTAATTATCTTCAACTTTAATTGGAAAGAAATCCTTAGTTAATTCTATTAAAGTAATGTGGTTCCAACACCACTGGAGCACATTCGATTACACATTGCTTCTCGGAACGACCATTCATTAAGCCTTTGTCAAAAAACATGTCGTTTCCATCTCCTTTACTTATCTTTTACAAAATACATAAAAGTCGAATCAAGTTTCTATTATTTTACTATAGCATGTTATATTTGTGTGTCAAATCTTGTAATTAATTTTTAAAATCATGCTTTGTTTGACAAAAATCTGGTTGAATATCATCACATACATTAAATTAAGCCTTTTTAGTTGGAAGAGCTATAGCATGTCTATATGAATAAGTTAGAGTATATTTATTTTAGTATATTAAAAAATCTCATCAATCTGTTCTAACATTTTGTGTTTGATTAGGTTCATTTAAGCTGGTGTACAAGTAGTTGTGAAATTTGAAGTAAAACAACAATATTTGTTTTGGTAGATGTCAAGTTCGATATCAGAAGGAACTGGCAAAGTAACATGATTTTTTGTAAAAGTCATAATTGTATTGTTTTAAAATAAACTGAGTTTAATAAATGTATTTGTCATTTTTAATTTGGTTGACTGCCAAGTGGAGTAAGTCACAAAATAGAGTTATGAGATAAGAATGTTTAAAGTTCGCCCCTCGCTATGGATATAATGTTAAGTGGAATGATATTTAACTCGTTATTGATCAGCCTATTGAAGTAGAACCTACTACAATTTTTCTAAATGATAGTTTAGCTTACCTAGTAGTGGAAATTTTTTTAGTTCATTTTCAGGTTTTGTGACATAACCTCTTGGCAGACAGCAGGCCTATTTGTAGCATTAGATCTTTACTTGTATTTTATTTCAGTTTTTGTGTAGAAAATATTAATCATATTACATTTTAATTATCTACATTACTGAGACTGATTGTAAAATAGTCTCAGTAATGTAGATTATTACATGCAATTTACTATGTTATTATGTATTTGAAACCAATACAATAAGAGAAGCTTATAAATCACATAAGCTTACCAGAATAAAATTTCCTGATTTCAAAATAATAATTCAATATAGAAAAATTATTAAATACAACTGAAAGATATATTGTTGTCATACTCGTCTTGCAAAAAGTAAGAATATAACTATCTAAATTTTGGATTGGGTATAAGCAGATATTTTGCCACTTCATCTTAAGTAAAGACGATGTTCTTTTCTGTACCTAAAAGGTCAGGGAAACTGAACAATTTTTATTGAAATTATAAATTTGTAAAAATACTATTTTCATTACTTTGTACTTAATTTTTTTTTTGTTGCTGAAACTTTACTTTTACCATCTTTAATATTATTATTTGAAAACTCCGTTAGATCTTATGTATTTCTCAATCTAGAATTTTTCAATAACCTTCTAGGAAAAGTGGGGGGATTTTGATCTTAATATTAAGTGGCAATCCTGATTACAATTTAGTTCCACTTTGTATAATTGTTGTTAAAATGCTTACTGTAAATCAAACTGCTGAATTTAAAGAATTTATGTATTTTAAGTCAGTATTTTGATTTACAGCAAGTTAAAAGTACATATCCATACAAGCAAACTATACCAGTAAAGATAAAAAGCATATTTCTTTCCAGATCCATATGGGTTGCCCATCTGGGGTCACATGGATAACTTATATGTGAGGTTTCACTACATGGATTCAAATGGGTTTCTTTACTCTGGCCTTTTTATTAGTTTACACTTTACATAAGGGCTAATGATTTAGCCAACGTGGATCACTATTCTAATCTCCTATAATTTCTTTAAATTGTGTAACTAAAAAATCTATTTGGTGTATTTCAATATTACCAATTTTTCAAATGTCATATAAATAAGAATTTTATAGACATTTAACACTATAAATCGCCAATTTAAATCGAAAGACAGGTTAATTTGAATACATATGTTAATACTACATTATCAAATTAACTTTTTTTTCTTAAAATTGTCACTAAACAAAGTGTTAAAATATTGATGGAATTCTTATATATATTATGACAATAAAAAAATTGGTAAAATATTAGAATACACGAAGTTCCTTTAGATTCACCATTTCAAGAAATTATAGCCATTTAAATAGTGTTCTAAGTTGACTAACTCATTGGCCTTGTATTGTGTCCTAATCTAGAAGGGCCAGTGTGGAAAAACCCATTTGAATCCATGTAGTAAACCCTCACAGGTCCATATAAATTATCCATGTGGGCCCGGATGGACAGCCCATACGGATCCAGAAAGAAATGGCCCCTTTTGTTCTATACTGGCCCAGTTGGGTTGTCCCACATGAACCCATATGGAATTCCCCATACTGGGCAATATAGTTTATCCATATGGGCCCGGATGGACAGCCCATACGGATCCAGAAAGAAACGGCCCCTTTTGTTCCATACTGGCCCAGTTGGGTTTTCCCACGCGGGCCCAGATGGAATTCCCCATACTGGGCAATATAGTTTATCCATATGGGCCCTGATGGGCAGCCCACGTGGATCCAGAAAGAAACGGCCCCTTTTGTTCCATACTGGCCCAGTTGGGTTTTCCCACGCGGGCCCAGATGGAATTCCCCATACTGGGCAATATAGTTTATCCATATGGGCCCTGATGGGCAGCCCACGTGGATCCAGAAAGAAACGGCCCCTTTTGTTCCATACTGGCCCAGTTGGGTTTTCCCACGCGGGCCCAGATGGGAAATCCCATCTCGGCCCAGTTGAGTAATCCCACATGGGCCCAAGTGGGAAAACCCCAACTGGGCCAGTATAGAACAAAAGGGGTCGTTTCTTTCTGGATCCACATGGGCTGCCCAGCAGGGCCCATATGGATATCCCATTACCAACCCAAGTGGGCCCATATGGTCGTGCTACCTGGGTTATGCCCTTCATTCTAGTTAATTTAGTTGTCAATATTTCTTTTTTGTTCTAAAAAAAGATTTTTTTTTAAAAAGCATGATTACACGCATTTTCATATTTTCAGTTTTATTTTTTTTAAACGTGAACCACCTGCTGGTGGGAGACGCAAAGGCAAAGTGTTGGACTAACCTTGCATTGTAAGCAACATGTGAGAGGCTAATGAATATGCGATTTATTGAAGATTGGAATAGGACAAATAAAACATTTAAAATGATCTACAAAAGAAATAATTTGAAAAACTTGCTTTTTTTTGCATTATCTGCTTTCAGAGAACATGTTTAATTAATATTATGCTTGTCGCAATTGCATAATTTGTGTTTATCCATAAATTATTATTTAAACTGTCGATAAGTATTATTATAATTTTTCATTTATAATACAATATATTTATAGTATTATAGTGTGAATACTTTGTTTTTATACAAAGCATGTATTGAAACATTTCTTAATGTAATTGTAAAATCAGGGAAATTTTCGTGACACCATCTGGAAATCAGGGATTTTTTTTTGCAGAATGTTGTTGCCACCATGAATAATATATTTATTTGAAAAGAGCTGTTTATTACCATCCTGCAATATTCCAAAACTTTCAAATCTGATAATATGTTCAATGTGGTGCTGGCCACACAGAATATTATATATTTAAAAGTTATTTAAAACAACTTTATGATAAAGGCCTGGTTGGGAAAGTGTAAGCTTGTATTCGGTGGGTTGCGGTTTCAATCGTCACTATTTGTCAAACATCTACCATGTAAAAGTGCTGAGGCTATATTAAATCTTTTGTGGTCCAAATGATCATGGTGTGGATGTTTGGAAGTTGGTATCCTTATCTTGAATGCTCACATGTTTGAAACTTTTATAGCAATATTGGCTAAAGTCTTCTTGTTATTTCTTTCTCAAAAACTTTCACTTTCTCTTATAGCATTGTTAAAATTGTTGATAATTTTTTAAAAAATAATATTTTATTATTATGAGTTATAATATCCTTGTAAAAATAAAGAAGTAATTTTTAGTTTGTGAAATAACAATTGTTTATTACTTTGCATAATAATCAATAAATTTGTTTTAGGTGCAAGTTTAAATTTTTTGCAAATATTTGGTTAATTTAGATGTTTGTTTGGCTAGAGTGTCTTGTATATTAATGAATTGTTTAAAAATTTACTCTAAATAAATATGCATTAATTTGTATCATTTTAGAAAAGGTGCAGAAGAATATTTATTTAGACGGCAGAATAGAAAAAGAGCAAGCAATAATATAACTTTGGTGAGATTTTTTCATCTTTACAAAGTTATACATTTCCCCCTTAACTTTTATGATCGACCCCTTAACTTTTATGAACGTATTCTAATGGTCAAAACTGTGATATCATATCCTAGTATTTCCATTCCCCCCATTTCATATTACTACTCAATTTTTAAAAATATATAAAATAACTGTTTTTTATAATATTTTTCAAATCGAATGGTTTCAGGTTTTATTGAAAAGAATATATCTTTAAAATTAATTTAGATTGTGGAAAAAAAACAGCATCTGCAGCAAAAAATATTTAAGCTTTCAAATAATCAAAACATAACATTTATTAGCTTGCGAGCTTCTTGTTATTTTAACTAAATAAATATTTAGTTACTTTGGTGCTTGCATTTGAAAATTAATAATAATATTTTGTATATATATCATGTTATTTTCTGTCATTTTTTAAAAATCAATTTCTCTCTTTTTAATCTTCATTTATTTATCTGGTAATTTTTCCGATAAGCAGAAAGTGTTTGATTTTGCATTTTTAAACAATTGACACACCTTCATCGGTTTTTGTTAACAAATAGTTTTTTTTAGAAACAAAGGTACTTTATTAATAAATTATACCTATTGGGAAAGTAATTTATTGATTTCTATAATCGTTCTATTATGCACCTGGTAAACCAAAAATTGTCAGGGTATTTTTCTAAAAATTAAAGTTGTACCCTGTCAGTGTTCAACTAATATACCTATACAAATTTGTAAAAATCACAATTTCTCGTTCTAATATACTTTTCTAGGTTATTATTTACTGTCACTTTAGTTTTACGTATTTCAATATTAATGTGTGAAAAGATTGGAAGTTTTGAAAATCTTCTGGGACTTACAGAGAATTAAAATTTTAGTATTGAAGTGGTAACATTGACTAAGAGTTTACCTTTTTATTTACACTTTTGCAGAAGACTCCATCTTCAGCTCAACCAAGTACGTCAGCTAATTTTGACCCATTGCCCGAGAAAAAGAAATTGGAGTTTGCCGAAGCAATGGACAGGATTCAGGCTATTCAAAACGACATTAGGAAGCAAACTCAAGATGGGGAAGACGAGGATGATTACTTCAACGATGTGCTTGCTTGAAATGCCCAGTATTTTTTGCTGTGACATGTACAATAAATTCACTTGTGCTATATACACCTCATCAAATTACAGATGAGATTTCACTTTTTCAAGTAACTTCGTTCTGAGTGTGAACTTTTCTTATTCAATTGTATTCGATGTGCCTAGGGGTAAAAAAAGCTGCATATTATTTCCTTGTCTTTATTTCATGTTTTTTTTTATGTATCAATTGAGTGGGTTGGTTGTCAAGTTGTGCAAGTTCAAAAACCGAGTTCTGATATAAGAGTGTTTGAAGTTTTCAACTTGCCTTGACTAAACTAACCTTTACAGGGTGGCTGGTTGATATTTGAACCAGAACTCCATGTTAAAACCAAACATCCTCGTCAAAAGGTTATGTGGAATGACTTTCAACTGATTATTGAGCAACCTTTTGAAATATCGCCTACACCACAGGGTCAAATAGCTGCTTAGTAATGAAAAACAATGTTGGTCCATTTTCCGATTTTTTGGACTTGGCAGACAACTCTTCTTAGTACACTTTTCATTATATTGTTCGAGGGTTACATTTGAGAAATGACCCAAATATTATATAGTTTTATTACTTTTGAAACCTCAAAATTTGATATAATGCACTGTACTTGAATCAAGAAAAGTTCGAATATTTTTTTAAACTATATAAAACTCATTTATATCCTTTGTAAGATTATTTTAAATGTTTCACATTTAAATATAAAATTTCATAACATATTCCTTCATTGTATTTACAGTTTTATCTATTTTGTTATATATTACTTCTATTAAATTTTGTGTGGACTATTATGTTAGTCTTTCCACTTCACAGTCGGAGTTTTCATTGTAAAATGTTTGTTTATCTTTCCTAACTTTTTTCTTTTTGTACACCATTTGAAAACTCATTGTAATAATAAGTCAAAAGTTTATTTGGAAATGACATTTTTGTAAAATTTTAATGTTGGTCCATATGTTGATTCCTTAATCAACTTGCAACAGTTGTGAAATGCTATATTTTCACAAGACAAAATTGGGCCACCACGATTAATTACATTATAAATGCTGATTTTTAAGGATTATTCAATGGACATTTTTAACTTGAATGTGAATCAAGTTTCGTGATATATTTTTAGCAGCAGAAATCTGTTTTAAAATAAGGTAAAATCCTGTTTTGTGAGTTTTTGTTGATATCCAGGGGTTGACGGAGTCTCCTATTAGTTAATATTTTTTTCTTTTCATATTTCATTTTATGTTTAATAATGATCACAAATTTTTCTTTTATGTTTAATGTATAATTACATTTGAATTATACACATTTAGTAGTCATGGATTATTTTCTCTCCAAATTGCAAGCAATATACTTGTATACTTAATTTCATCCGAAGTTGTACTTGTGTAGTGTTAATTATTTTTTCCTGAATGTTTAGTCCCCTTCTTATTTTTTCAATAATCCAAATTTTAGATTGTTGTGTACTAAAAACTACCTATTTTTACTTTTAACAGTTTGCAATGAAAATAAATTTATTTTCCATGTGTACATGAAGAGGACAATTTCACATTGATTAAAGTGTAAATATGGTAAAAAAAATTTAATACCAAAGAGTAAGAGTTTCAAATTTATTTATGTTTAAAAAATTTCTCAATAGAGGTAATTATTAGAATTTAAATTTGTCATGAATGTCTCTTCTTTCTTTTCTCTCCATAATACACAAATATTAAGATCATAATAATTCATTACAAAATATTTAATGTGTAAGTCTTTAAGGATACTATTTTAATATGGACTTGCAATTATTAAGACTTAAATAAAATCATTATACAGGGTGGTAACATAACCTGGAAATCAGGGAAATTTTTAATTCTGGAAATATCAGGATAATTTTCACAAAGAATCAAGGAAATTTTCAAATTTGTATCATTAAAACGGCAATTATCGTCTATTTTGCCCTCTACTCTGGGTAATTTAGTTTTCAGTATTTCCTTTTAGTTCTGAAAAAGAATTTAAAAATAAAAAAGCATGGTTATGCTCATTTTCATATTTTCAGTTTTTTTTTAATTTGAACCACTACTGGAGGGAGAAGCAAAAGCAAAGTGCCTTGGATCTTGAATTATAAGCAACATGTGAGGGACTAATGAATATGTGGTTTATTGAATATTGTAATAGGGAATTTAAGCATATAAAATATTTAAAATTATATACAATTTTTGAAAAAAATTTCGCTTTTTTTTGCATTATCTGCTTCCGGAGAACATGGTTAATTACTACTATGCTTGTTGCAATTGCATAATTTGTGGTGTATTCATAAATTATTCTTTTAACTGGCAATGAGTATTGCTTATAATTTTTCATTTATAATGCAATATATTGGATCATTGTAGCATGGATACTTTGTTTCTATATGAAGCATGTATTGCAAATGTTTTTAATGTAATTGTGAAATCAGGGAACTTTTCTTCCAGAATGTTGTTGCCACCCTGTTATATTTTAAATATAAAATGATAAACCTTTATTTTATAACTATTTTTTTATTATTTGTTATAATTTTTTATATATCAAGTTATATAATTTCCTATTTAAAAAAACAAATAATGTGCATTGTAAAATTTTATCTACATCTAGGATTATTTTTTTCCTGTAATATTTATCCCTCCCAAAAAATAATAAAGTACTCCATTATTTCCTCTACAATGCTTTGTTAACAAAATCTGTCTTGCACCATACCTCATTGAATGCACTACACATTCCATCTCATAGTATTGGTCTTAAATTAAATCTTTTTCTAAAACACTTGTATTTAAGTTTAGTTATTGAAATCTGAAAGTACAATTCTAAAATGGAAATTTTAAAGAAATGTCCTGTTAGTATATGGTATAATCATTTGTATGAACACCCATTTTAGCCTTTATCTCTATTTTTAAAAAAAAGTAAGCCCTAGGGGGCATTTTCAATTATTTTGCTGTTATTAAGATGGTACTTCGAAAAGTAAAAATCTAAAATTATGAATTTAAGTGAATTTCTTAATAAATATTTGATAAATAAGACGAACATATTTTTGTTTCAATACAATTTAGTTTTGTAGTTATAAATTTTTAAGCAGTTGTCAAAATGTCTTAAATAATCGAAATTTTTTCATAAGTGGGAAATTAAAACCGCTTTAAGTAGTTTAAAAATATACTTTTATCACATTAAAAAATAGTCACATTCATAAAATCCTCCTTTCTTGGATGGTATCAAGATTAAAATTCTATCTTGAATAAATTACATGTAGCTATTTATGTTAAGAGTAATAAATCTGACACATTATTTCTTCTCTGGTAACATATCGTTTAACCATTTCAGGTATGGTAAATTACCCCTAATTTATTATAAGAAACTTAATAAAATGCATTAACCCTCTGAGCGGTAAAAAGAATCTTAAATTGTGAAATTGTTTTCCATGCCTGTATTTTATATTTGTTTTAATTATTTTAATAGATATAGCTTTGAAATTAACTTTAATGCTTTAGATTTGAAAAGTTTTAAAATTGTATTTTTCTGAATTTAAAATTTATATCCATAGCTGGAAAACTTGGCAATCCTCGGACGATTATAAACATCTGAAACGCTTATTAGGTAACACATGACAAAAGCTTTTAGGTACTTTATTAAGAACATTAAGAGTAATAAATATGACACATTATTTCTTCTCTGGTAAAATATCGTTTAACCATTTCAGGTATGGTAAATTGCCTTGTTGAATCTAAAAGAGAGTTTTTGTTTAATAATCTTTCATTTAAAAGTAAAATATATTTTAAAAAAAAACAGCAGTAGATATACAAGAATATAAATAATGTTTTGAAAATGTCAGTATTTTTTAACTGACACTTAAAAAAGCTCGCCAACCAAAATCGCCAAAGGAGAGAGGTTATCAATTTGACATGTATTATAATGTATGTTCATGTATGATTTCTGCTATAATTCGGATATTTGGAAAAAAATAGTTTTTTGTTGGACAGGATGTGTCTTATTTGGGCACCTTTTGCAACAAATATCTGATCCAGCATTGAGCTATTTGAAATTCTCAATCGACCGGAACGCTTAAAAAAATGATAATTCCGTATTTCGTGGGTAATTTTAGCCAAACACAAAGGCAAATTCTTGGTAAAGTTCAAATTTATTTTGGAGGGGGTACAGGCGAGAAAAATGTAATGAAACTATTAATTATTGAAAATTAAAGCTAAATGTTAAGAATTTTACATAATTTTAATTAGGTAATTATGCATATTTTTGAGTACTCCCCCTTTAGTACATCTTCCTACTGTTCCCCGCTCCCCCCGATTTTTTTTTTCTGGGTCCGCCTATGAGTGGAGTGCCATGATTACTAAGCATATAACATGATTTTAGTGAGTTTGTATGTTGATACAATTTCCAAAGTATTTTCTAACTGAAAAAAATTAGAAAAGTTGGGTTTGTAAGAAAAATTTTCATACAAAGTTATTTTGCATGTACGAAAGTTTTGCCACATAAGCTGGAAGTTTCCGTTCAACCTAGGATATCCAGGATACGCAAGAAAGTCTAATCCTGATCCCTAGTAATCAAATTTACAAATTTCATTTACACCCTATGCAAAATTTGAAAGTTTCAGGTCCTGGTAATCACTCTCCCCCCCCCCCCCCCCCCCCCCATTGGGAAAAACAATTTTTCAAATCAAAATCTACATCTTTTCACACAACCTATCAAATTCCTACTAAGTTTAAGTTCAAAACATTTATATAAATGAGATATTGTAAGGATTATTTATAAGTATATATAGTATATTAACTTTTTACAAAATATGTAATGATCTTGTAATTTTATAAACAGCATTACATAATTTTTCATTTACTAATTATTGAAATCGTGAACTTCAAATTGACTTCATTAAAAAAAATTCTTAACTTGTGAAATTTAAAATCTTTTGGGTTTTAGAGAAACTTGTTTGAATTGTAACTTTAAATTGGATTTTTTAATCAGTAATCAGCCTTTATAAAAAATATATGTAAAGTATCATGCTGAATACTTACTGGGGTTGATATAACTTCACATACTTGGTAAGGGTGGTTTTCCCTGAAAAAGTATCAAACAATGTATCATTACATGACAAAATTGTAGGACATAAAAGAAGAAAATATAACACCACCATATTGAAATTTAGACAAATCGCTCCAGCAGTTTTACAAACAATTGACTTCAGTTAAAATAAAAAAATATTTTCTGGAAACTAAATTGCAAAAAAAAAAATTAATTGTTGCATAAATTTTTATGGAAGTTAATAGAAAGTTATGTGGAGTTGCACTTAAATTTTTTATATGGGTTAACAATGTGCAAAGGCATTTAAAATACCATAAAATGACAATAATAAATTCATAAGATTAATTTTTAGAAAAATACAAATTTTATAAGGCTTTTCTTTCAAATTAAAGTTAAATTAATGAAATATATGTTAATCCCAATAATATTAAAAACAATTTCAAATCCATTAAAAAAGATAACTGTAAATAAAACTATTAGATAGCAATGAAATAATGTTAATAAAATGAGTGTTTCTTTCTTTAAAATAAATTTTCAATTATATTCTGTCCATAATTAGAATACTGTATATATCTTAAAGTAGAATTTAATTCATTCACATACAGTTTTGATTAGCTAGCAGAGTTAAGGAATTCTAGATGGCAATGCACCAACCTTGATTCACATATATACATAACTAGATTTTACAGCTTTGGTTGGCCATTTCAAATTAGAAAATGACTGAGGAATTAAAAATGACTTAAAAAATATTTTTTAAATTTAATTTAAAGCAGATTTGCATTATTTAATAAACTAAGGAGCTGTTCTCACTAATGTTCATCCACTGGTGGCCTTGCTGAACAAGAACACCTAGCCTTCCATTAAGGAGCGTGGTCTGTACCTATGAGCTACCTAGCTGAGCTATGTTGCTTTTACATGTAATATAGCAACACATGAAAATTTATTTGTACACAGTTAAAACACTAAAATAAAAGTATATAAATAAAACATTATGTAGTATTGCTGTTACATGCACAAGAAACATAACTAACCAACCTTATTTAATTGAGGTTTTATTGCATGTCAACATGGTTGATATCATTTTCATACACTCATCCTCAGGAGAAAGCTCACTGCATTGATGTGCATCAATGGTTTTGGAATGGTGCATTAATGGTTTTGGTAAAAAAAACTGTGTACAAATAAAACTGCATCTGTTGGTGTTACATTATCAAGCAACATAAAGTGCCAATTTTGTTTCTTTAAATTTTCATTGCACGCCAAAGTTGTAAAGATAATTCTTAAATAAAGATAATATGTAAAAATGAAATTGAATCTTTCGATTGGACCAAAATGTTCATTAACCTTTACCACTCTCATAGCACATTCCTGGTTATGCCACTGATACATAGAAAATGGTATAATTTAGAAGATTCTGTAGGTTTTTAATTGAGTTTTCGAGAAGTTTATAAAAACAAAAATGCAGGGTTAGAGTAAATGATTCATCCGGTTTTTAATCAGGATTGATGAAATATACAATGAACCATTTATGCTAACCCTGCATAAATATTAATATTAAATATAAGATGCTCCGTTTAAAAATCTTACCTAACATACTTTGTCAGCTGCTCTAATTGAGATGTCCTAGATTTGATTACCTATAAATGACAAATAACGCAATTGTAAATATAAATGAATTTCGTATCTGTCAAATATTATAACTTTCAAATGAGTAAAAATATTTTTGAATAAAAAATACTATTAATTTTTTTAAGATCAAGAAAATATTAGTTGTTTAAGTAGGATATTGGTAATGATTTTATGTTTCATTGAATGTTTAATTCTTTTTTAAATTGTATAATTTTACTTGTTTTAAATATTACAAAAGAATATTTTTCTGAATAATAAATTTAAATTTTCTATGTGCTAGCTAAATTAATCATTTCAGCATATATTGAAAGACTTTTTGATTAAAATTTTTTAATTAATATCATTTTGCTTACCATTAAAACTTCAGAATCTTTTTGTATTTCTCCTTCCCACTCGTAACTGAAAAAGAAAAGGAATTGCACTAAAAAAAAATACATGCATTTGTGAAGTATTTTGATGAATTGAAGAACACTAGTTCATTAAAAAAATTATTCAGTTATTAAACCCTTAATTAGGTTATACTTTGATTTTTTAAAAATTATAATGGAAATAATCCAATGGGAAGGACTGGTATATACTAGTACTACATAAAAATAAATTAGTGAAAATGTTTCTAATTTCAAAATTTAGCTCTTGTAACAATCCATCTAAAAGTATTTTATTCAGTTAACAATCGTGTTTATTTAAGAAAAACCAGAGAAAAGTTACTATTATGAAGAAATATCAGTTCTCAAGTGTCAAAATTTGCAATGTATTCTGAAGTCAATGAAAATTTAGAAATAGGAATGCATGTAAAATCATAATAAGACTTGAAGATATGATTTTCCTCTCCACATATTAATCAAATTCTTTACCAGAGTTTTAAACATAATATGGCAGCATTGACAAAATGTTGACAACACTTGCCGAAAATAATAAAAAAATAAGGATAATTTTTATTTTTAACCAGCTTAAAGTATGCCAATCAAACTCCCCAAAGAGAGGTTATCAGCAATTTGACTTATATATTTTTTAATGTATGTTTGGAATTCTCAAGTAACTGGACCATTTGTAAAAAAAATATTGTCCAATTTCAATTTTTTTTTTTTCGTTGATTAAAGGAAATTCATTTTTACAAAAAATAATAATAATAATAAAAAATGGTTATCCGGCTGTTATATATCCAGAAATATCGATTAATCAGACTTTATTTTAACAGTTTCTTTGATTTAAAAATATTTTTGTAGTAGGTGGCGAGGAACTATGTTAGCAGTAATT
This sequence comes from Troglohyphantes excavatus, assembly GCA_963932185.1. Lineage (NCBI taxonomy): Eukaryota > Metazoa > Arthropoda > Arachnida > Araneae > Linyphiidae > Troglohyphantes > Troglohyphantes excavatus. The sequence continues at coordinate 51,366,054 of OZ010675.1, forward strand.
TGAGTTTCCATGTGAAACACAGGAAGACAAAGCCACCGGCTAAATTTAAAACTAAAAGTGAAAAATAATATAATCTTTAAAAAAATAAATAATACATTTAAAAAAAATGCGCTAAAAGTGTATTTTTAAAAAAAAAATTTGCAAACAAATTAAAAATTAATTTTATACTTATTATAACTTTTTGAAAGTTGGTATTAATTTACAAAAGCAATACCTAAACTTTGGAGCCAATTTCAAAACGTCATAATAAGTATAAAATTAATATTAAATAATTAAATTTTTTAAATTTGTTGGTAAAATTATTTTGTACTTTTTTGCACATTTTTTTTCTTTAAAAGATTATTTTATTGAGTTTAAAATTGTCACGCAAATTGTTTTACTGAATGTGGCACAAGATTGAAAACTGATTATTTTGTGGATTCTGAAAATGTAGTAACGTAAATTAATGTAGAATTTAAAAATGAACTATTACTTACATTGAACGAATGGCAGGTATAATATTAACACAACCAGCTAATTTCACTTTCACCAAACCTCTGCAAAAGTTTTTTTATTGTAAATTAGACAGCCAAATTTTAACAATTTCATGTCAAATCACCACACTTATCCTCGCCATTTCAGATATTAATCAAATTTGGTAAAAGTGTAGCCTCCATGCATAGACTAAGAAAACTAAAAAAAAAAAAAAAAACGTATTAAAATATATCAACTCATTTTGCTATTTTTGGTGTTTTTTACAATTTCCATTCCATTTTTAAAATAAGTAAATATATTCGAATAAATTTTTTAATTTTTCTTAGTTTACATGAAGGCTACCCCTGTCCCAAATTTGATCAAAATCTGATATGGTGAAGTAAAATTTGTATTAAAAGTGTGTTGATTTGACCCAAAATATTATAAAAATAAAATATTAACCATTTTTAAACTAAAAAGATATTTTAAGAACAACAGACATATTTCAGTGGCCTAGAATAAGAAGGACCAATGTCCTATATATTAATATTGGGAATTAAAAAAGAATCATTCTGAAAGCATATGTATTTGATATTCTTTTACAAAGAAATAAAGAACAAATGTTTTATAAAAGCATCATTATTCAGAAATATGAAACCAAAAAAAAATATTGGATAATATTAATCTGTATTGTACAAATTAATTATAAAAATTATTACTATGTGTAAATATTAAATGTTATAAAAATTTAAATATGAGTAATAATGCTATGAATTTAATTCAAGAAATTTAACATTAATAACTATATGAGAAAAATGCAAATAAATTTTTCTATGAATATTTACACAAATGACAAAGTTATGGGTACAGATGGTACACTGTAAAAAAATTGTTTACAACACTTAAAAATATGCTATTATATTGTTTAATTAAAAGGTCCCATAATCAAATATTACCCTAACTAAATCAATGATGAAGATATCAGAAAAAATCCAGTATGCTAAACAATCTCTGGTTATCCTATTGCAATTATTTAAATAACAATACTAATTTACATTTAGAAAGAAAAACAAATTCTTACTCAGCCAATTTGTTTGCCACATCATCAGTGGGAGTTGTCACATATGAAATAGAGAAAGTTCCTTGAAATGTTTCATTTGCATTGCATGCCATTGTAGAAAGAGTTCGTCTAGCAACACTTAAGAAACCGAGCATGAAATACAAGCACAACACCTAAAACATATATAAAAATCAATGCAAATGAAAATAGAATTTTCTAACCAAAGTTAGTATTAGAACAATATAATTAAATAACTAACTAATACTACTAACTTTGGTTGGTTGAAATAACTAATGCGCGCACTATACAGACACAGTGGGCTATTGGAGATGGTTCAGGATGGCGGAAAGAACTTGGCACACTGCTTCATAATTTTTAATAATGGTCAGATGACAAGGACAACACCTGAGCTGGCACTCTGATGATGTCACTTGTACCATAGCAGATTTAACATGCACTAGTCTCCTATAGACACATCTGGATGTTTTTTTGTGGATGATGAGGAATGAAACTCGCGGCACTACTCAAAGTTGAGACTCAAAACACAATCCTCTGATTATGAGTTCATTACATTAACCTCTTCGTCGCTTGCCAGCCTTTAACATTTTGTATGGAACAATATTCACATAAGAAAAGACATTAAATAAGTTATTGACACAATTTTTAAAAACATTTTAAACGTTTGTACAATTATTAACCTGATTAGCTTGAGAAATTAGAGAAAAAGTCTTTATATAACTTATTAGTCCTCTTTTATATGTTACAGAACTTAATTTGTGGTATTGATTAGATTCTTTACTAAGTGAAGATAAACTAAAATAAAAATATATATTATATACGAGTGTATTATATTGCCGGTTCTCGTAGAAATAGTCATTTCAAGGTAATGCTTTTCATGTTGCCCATAGTCTTTAACTTGCTGTGTATGTTTCGGAATGGGTTATCTACATTATTTATTAAATTAATAAGATACATGTAAACAATTGTTTTAGGTAAATGCAAGAGCTAATTTCTCCAAATATGTAGGAGCATATTTTTAAATAAAAAAATATTTACCTTAATAATCATAAAAACGTCAGTTTTCAACGGTCAGTTGTGAAAGTGGTTGTGAACGGAGGGGAAAGTTTTTATTTTAGAATCTTGGTTACTCAGATTTAACATCTTGATTGTTTGATTAAAATTTTACCTTTTTTTTTCATAAAAAAAAAACTATTTTCCAAATTTGACTAAACTTGCATTAAAATATTTAAATTGTGGTTAAAAATATAAAAAAATACTATAATTTTAAAACTATTTTTGCAATTTATTTAAGCGAACATTTTTTATCGGAACAAAATATATTTTAAATTAAACATAAACTGTAACTGCGTAATTGCTTACTAAAAATCCGTGCCATCGGTGTTTGTCAATTAAACGTGACAAATTTGATGAAAAATATTCGATATATTTATATTTTCAATCGGATTGTTCTTTTTCGGTATGTAATTCATTTTAAATAATCAAAATGAATGTTTCGTTTAAAAATAATGTTTCTCAATTCTAAATAACTTATAATTTTGCTTACGTTTATCCGACCCTATTGCTCCCATACGTTCAACGCAAACAGAAAAATCATATATGTACTAAATATTATAATTATATATATGAAAAATTTCGTAGCTAGAATTCGTTATATATTTAGTAAATAATTATGGTAAAAGTAAAGAATTGGGGCCACTCTGCCAAATCAATTTTTGTAAACAAATTTGGTCTTGAAGATCTATGTTTATCATTGTCATCGCTGTTTTGCGAGATGTTGATGTGATGTAAATAAGTAGGAGGACCAACTTCCTGCAAGACAATGCGTGACACACAATGAAATTCCTACCTGAAGTCATTTCTTTCTCACGATCTTCAGCCACACACACAAATTTTTTCGATCCCTTTTTAACTCTGCCATAAACACTCGAAGACCCCATTTTAATTTTTGTTAATAAATAAATAAAATAAAAAACTTGTTAAGAAACATCAAATTCTGAAATAAACTACCAAGAAAATGGTGAAAGAAAACTAATCAAATAAAAAATTTGTTTTGAATTGGAGCATGCTCTATAAACTCATGGAAATATTTGCCTGTGCATGTAAAACATATGCAAATATTTTCACTAGTAAGCGAAACTAATTGCTGTATATGAACCAATGAGGGACACTATTTGTGTATTCGCTGGAATATCATTTTGAACGGAAGTCGTATTCGGACATTTCTTTTTGACGGGATGCCCCCTTCCCTATTCTTTATTTTAAATACAATTATAGTCTATCTTTTTGTATTATAATGTTCAAAGTAACATAAAATTGAAATACTGTTTCTTTCACCCTCTAGATCATCATGAGTAGATTTTTTGCTGTGTCAGACTCCGAGAGCGAGTCTTCATCATCTGAAGAGGAGCCAATTCCACAAAAGCAGCAGGGCGTCACGGCGTATGGGTACTCTCTAATCTTTTATTCTTGCATGCCACTAGGACATAAGATTTTGCATGCATTGGAAACATGTGTATTTGATTATGATTATAAATAAGTTTGAATTTGTGACATTATTTTAAGGATCCTAATACTTTTTAATTTGTGATATTTTATCATTGTTTGTACGGTAGAAAGTCTCAAATCCAGAATAGCCTAGACTGGAATTCTTTTCATACTCTTTGCGCAAAAGCAAGTTTGAATTCAATTTTGTTTCACATGGACTTTCATTGTTTTGGCAATTGCTAAATAAGAAAAAAAAAGTTGCCGTTATTTTAACTAGACTGAATACAAATTGCTAAATTAGTAATGTTTTGCTTTTACTAATAACATTGTTGTAGAAGAACTGAAATTTCTTAACATTCCACACATTCTTTGTCTATTTTGGGTGCCTAGGGGAGTGGTGATTTCGCAAGGCATAAACGGGTGCATGTCTATGTGGTAAACTTAACTTTTTCCACTTTCCCAACCCCTTTTTTAATTACGGAAAAGTACCGATAACAATATTGTAGAAATAGAATTGTTTCATCTTCTGAGTTAAGTGCCAAAGGGAGAGTTTCAAATAAATGCATTTCCTTTCGAAGAACGTCGCCTTTTACTCTCCCTTCCGCCATATTCATTAGTTTTATGAAAATTCTAAACGTCAACTTTAAATTTTATTCTTATTAAAAATGATTTGCAAAACAGTTTGGATATTAGATTATTCTGGTCGTTTGATGTCTGGATTTCGGACTTTCTACTGTATAATGAAACAATTGTTTATTTATTTTTTACTCTACTCAGATCATGGCTTATTGGGGGTAATGCAAATTTAAAAGGTATAAAAATACAGACAATCAAAATGGAGTATTTAAATTATTTAATAAAGTTAAAAGTATTACAATAAGTGGCATTTTTTGTGTATATTCCAATTTCTTTATAAACATTATTTCTTTGAGTGCTAATTATTGATAATAAATTTTTCTACATAAAATAAAGCATTGAAAAAAATAAAATGTTTATTTTATCAAAATTCGGGTGTTAAGATAAATTCTTAATCTCACAACGGCCTTTGGAATTATTATTGTGTTAATAAAGCAATAAGGTAGTAATGCAAGGTATAACATAGATATCTTAATCTTAGTAAAGCAACCATCTTCCAAACAGAAAAATTAATAATTCTCTTATTAGACATATACATCCAAGCAAATTTAAGAAAATGTAGAAATAGGGAAATTTTATTTTTTAGCTTTCTGTACAGTGCGCTACATTTTTAACAAACTATCAATCTAACATTTGTTTTTCTTGTAGCGCTCTCGCATTCAGTGATGAGGAAGAAGACGCTAAACGTGTGGTTCGGAGCGAGAAAGAAAAAAGGTAATTCTCTTTCTTGCATATTGCAATCGGGTTGCTATTAAGATTTAGAATTTGTGAATGGTCAAAAGCAAATATTGAAATTTGTTATAATACTATTATCTTCTTTTAATAAAAACCAACTAAATGAATTATTACTTTTACTAAAGTTTTTATCTGAACTGCACATTATTATTTTAGATTGTAGATTGCAATGAATGCTCTTATCTATTTTATATGTTCCTATTGGGTCTTTCTAACAAAAAATGTTTCTGACATAATTCTAGCATTGATCAATGCAATTAGATCCTCCTTACAATATTCACTAGATATAACTATCTCTTTCTTATAAGGTATGCCACTGAAAGTCCCAATCAGTTAAAGGTTTCTATGTAATAATTTTTCAACTTGTTATAATAAACATCTCCTATAGTTTTTATATATTGTTATTGTTTATATCCATTTTCCAATGATTTGACCAATTCCAATGATTTTCCAATTTATATAGAATATAACTGTCAGTTTCGCAGTAAAACATTTTTTTATTTTTTTCACTACAGTCTATTTTAATATTTCTTTCTTTTAGGTATAAAGAATTACTGGAGATTCAAAAGTTAATGAAGAATCACAAGAAAATCAAAGATATGAGCAAACTTTTAACCAGTGAGTTTCAAGTGTCATTTATGCATATTTGAAAGGCAATATTTAAATGTATTTTGTAACTGTGTGTCGAGTTGCTCTTTTCATGCTGTGTTTGTAATTTCCAGGTTTTGACGATTTGACTCGTGCTTATGTCAAGGCGAAGTCTGTTATTGAAAAAGAAGAAGGTGGGAAACCACCAACTTTTTACATTCGGTGCCTTGTGGAACTGGAAGATTTCATTGCTGAGGTAAGTTGGAAAGATGGGATTTTTGTTTCTGCCTAAATTAACAAAGAAAATCCACTATGAAATAGCATTATGTTACAAAAATGTCTTGTAACTTAAAACAAAATACAGATTTAAAATTTACTCTGAATATGTATTGACATGATGCAAACTAAAAAATTGTATTTAAATTTTAAAATGTGTTAAAAAAATTATGCATCGATTTCAATTTAGTGTTAAATTTTTACTTGTTGGTGCATTTAAAACCATTTTGATTAAAATGGTATATTCATGTCAAAATAGTGGTTTGTCAATATATCCTATTTTTTAAAACCATTTTGATTGCCTTTTTTGCAAGCATATCTGTCTGTGGCAACAGTTGTCTTACTAGATGAATGAGTTTTGAATTTGAATAATTAAAAAAATTAAATTTCATTGCTGTATTTTATGGAAAAAACCCATAAAAATTAACAATTAGGATTGTCTTAACAAAAAAATTATCTTTTTTAAAAAAACTTCAAGTTTATAACTGTAGTATATGACTATAATTAAAAAAAATAGTTTTAGTGTTTAGGATAAAAATATAATAAAAAAAAAATCGAAATTTTCTGCTAGTTAATAAAACTAACCTTCTTAAAATATAACTATAAAGAATTGAAATTTACCCTTATTTCTTAATTTTTTTTTTTTTACATTTCAATAATGATGTGTAATATATCAGCAATGTCTATGATTCTCTTTACGTAGTATTATAATGGTGGGTAAAAGTTTGTATCTATATTACTATAGTCAAAACAGTTAACAAAGAAGTTTTTCATATCTGTATTCGTCAAATACCTATTACTTGTACTATGCTATTAATTTATATTATTTAAGCGATACATTTGAATTTGGTTTTAAACTTATTATACCATGAGTTCTCTTAATCTTTTGATATACACAGTGAATATGAGCTGAAATCCTGTTATCATATTTTAATTATTTTGGTTTTTTTCCCCATTTAGTTGTACTACCTTAAATATTACTTTATTTATTGTTTTTCTATGCATTTAATTTTCTAATTATAAATAAGATATAGAATTTATTTATAAATAAGATTTAGTATGTTGTTGATGTGTTGAAATATTAGGAGAAAGGTTAAAATTACATATCAAATAAATGAAAGTAATTTAATTAAAATTTGAAATAGTGAAATTTAAATTGACTAATAGATGTTTGTTTCATAATCAGTGCTGGGAAGACAAAGAGGGACGTAAGAACATGTCAAAGAACAGCTCCAAGTCCCTGACAACTCTCCGCCAGAAACTTCGCAAGTACAACAAGGAGTTTGAGAAGGAAATCTCAGCATACAGGATAAATCCTGATGATGAGAATGAAGAAAAGGAAGATGTAGAGGATCAAGGTAAAAGGATTTTCTGTTTCGTTTGAACTTCCTGCAAATTTTGTGATTGTTGTAGTAATGAAATTACAATGGATTAGTTTTATTTTATATATTTATTGCTAAGATTTTACAAGTTCACTTATTTTAATAATGCAATTTTAAACATTTATGACATTTTAAACAGGAAAATCTAAAAAAAATGCTACTTGTTCCTATTTTTTTTGTAGGATAAATGAAACACAGTATTTCTAAAACAGTGATAGTTGTTATTGCATTATATTTACTTTATGTTTCATTAGATTTGTTCATTTTGATTGTAGTTTATTACCCAAAAAATTTTATGAGGATTTTTTTTAACTTAATCCATTACTGTTGGTTAAAATTTTACTAATAAAAAAAGTTTTTTTTTTCGGGTTACTTCAGTTTGGAAACATTAATAAACTAGGTAGCTTGGAATACAAATGGAATTTATATAATCAAAGTTAGACCTTGTTTCTTAAAATAATAAAGTTAACTCCTCAGAAGGTTGCAAAACATGTAAAGGAGTTTTTTTTTTGAGATCTACACTGTTTTAAGGATAATAAACGTTAACATTTTGAAGAAAAGCATTTGCAGTATAAAAATGTATTTCCTAACCTTTTGAAGGCGGGTTTTTGATTTTAACATGGAATTCTGGCCGAAATATTGGCCACCTGCCGTGTAAAGGTTAAATATGTTATGTAGTTTTCCAGATAATTTTATACTTCAGTGTTAGTGCTAGAAAATGAATTGTTTTTATGTGTTATTTACTCTTAGGCCTTGTCTACAAAAATATGTATGAACTTTTGAAAATGGCTCGATGATTCGAAAATACAAACCGTGTGGTTTGTATTCTCGAATCAACGAGCCATCTGCAAAAGCTCGACCTCGTTTTTTTTTACCTTATATCATGGGCTTTAAATCAGTTAACTGTAAGTGAATTTAGCTTTATTGTAACAGTAAATTTTAGCAAAAAAAAAAATTAGGATCATTTTTGAAAAACTTGTGTCTAAAACTTTTTTTTGTTGTGTTTTACAACAGATCATCTTTTCATATACACATAATTTAATTTATTATATATGTTAACTGTTTTTGCAAAAGTGTAACAATTTATAAAAAATCCTGTATTAAAATGCAATGTAGTAAAGAACACTTTTTCATAAAATAGAATGAAATGAATATTTGGTTTAGTTGAATTTTTAAACATTTTAATATAGAACTCTCCTCTGATGATGATGATGACAAGCCTGTGGATTTCCTCAAAAAAGCTCCAAAACCAGAAAAAGAAGATGTCAAATCTAAACTGCTGAAAGGATCTGACGATGATGTATGTTTCTTTATTTTAATTTCTTTTCTTTATATACATATTACATTAAAATTATTTCACAAGAAAACTTAACAGGAATATTACGATTATTTCTCAGAAATATTTTTTAATTATATAACTTTATACTTACTTTACACCATGCAATGTATATCAGCTACCGACTTTATGATTTTTTTTATTAAACATTTCTGCAGTAATTTAATTTTATAATCCTTTGATCACCTTGGAAAAACCCAAATTGAAGTAATGTTAGCTTGACTTTAAAATCGTTTGTGTCTTGTGCGTAGCTAAGCTAATAATGAATGCCAAACATTGACTTTTGTTTAACCGCAGTCTCTTAAGAAATTTAGAAAACTTAATAATATAACAAATATTCAGATTTCCTTAATCAATTCACTTTCAATTTTCATTTTTCTAACTATAACTTGTTAAAATTCAAAATTGCTTATTTCATATTTAAAATTAAGCTACAACTGCCTGTTGGAATATACCCTGTGTATAACGTAAAATTTTTGTAATGAATGTCATTTATTTATAATGCATTTAAAAATTTATTTTATTGACATTTTTATTTATTTTAGTATAAGAAAATATTGTTTTATCTTAGTTATTTTGGTATTGCTAACTACATCTCCTTTTAGGAGTCCGATGATGATGACATTGATTGGGGTTCCTCATCTGATGAAGAAAGTTCTTTGTCCAGTGACGATGAGAAATATGGTGGAAATCTTGCAACAAAATTCTTGAAAAAGTATTTAGCACTAAGTTTTGTACTTCAAATATAAGTATTTTAATTAAGCAAAATTGATATTAATTTTTTGAATTAAAAAAAAATGTGCCCATTGTACAATGTTATATGATGAACACATCAAAACTCTTCAACTTCCAAAACATCAAAATATTTACTTCAACTGTGTGTGGTTATTTCTGAAGCTATTTGGAGGATTTGTCGAAAATTATATATGTAGGTGCTTTTTACATGACCTTTAACATGGTAAATATGTAAAAGGTATAGAGGAATAAAATCTTTTATCAGAGGTTTGCAATGCACCTGGAATTGTCAGGAGAAAAAGAAAATAACCTAAAAAGTCGGGAAAATTAACAATTTCCCAACTTTTCTGGAAAAGTCAGGGAATTTTTTATAAAATTTTTTTGATGAAATTGCCAAATACTTTCTTTGTTATCAATGAAATTTTTAGTCTAAAAGAAAAATTAATTTCTCAATTTTTTTTATTCTTTGACAGGTTATTATTTGCAAGCACTTAATTTTTTTATGTATCCACATTAATATTCATAAAAAAAATTGTAAATTTCTTGTATTTATCATTTTTTAATATAAATCCTCTGGAAAACCTGGAGAAGTCAAAGAATTTTAATCTGAATGCTTAGCAGCAACCCTGTTATCAATTTTTGAATTCCTTAAGCAATTTCAATGTCAAATTCACATATGCAAATCACAAGAGCTGCGAAAAGCATTTTTGTATAACTATTTAAAAAAAATTATTTTGGTCAATTTGGAGCAAGTTCATGTTTAGAATGTTAAATTTTGATGCTAACTGATAGTGTAAGATGTTCTTTGACACATACTTTAAAAAACTTTTTTTTTGACTTGGAAGATAATACTTTTTAAAATTACATTTTAAAATATATTTTTTCACTCTCTCTACATTAGGAATTCATAGTTTTGATTCTTTATTGAAGCATTACGTTATGTAGTTTTTGAATTGTATGATAATATCAAAGTAGTTTTGTGTATCAATGTCAGTAGTATGAGTATCTATTGGTATAATAAAGCATTACTTAAAATTATCAGATGGTAAAAATAAATAATAAATATAATAATATATTATTTGTAATAGTATATAGTCCCACAATGTTATAAAGCAAGTTAAAGTAGTGCCATCACTTGCAATAAAGCAAATATTCAGCAAATTTGATACAAGGAAGTTGGTGTGAGTGATGTATAAAATTATAAATTGTTTGCTTCTTTATGAAGTATGTTTATTATCTGTGCTTCAAGCTGTATTGTAAAACTTTCCTTTTCGAACAGGCCAGGGGACAAGGATGATGTGAAGGAGGCCACAAAGCGAGAGAAGAAGAGCAAGGAGAGGAAGGAACGTAAGCGGGATGAAGATAATGAGGGGTGGGAGGAAGTGAAGGGAGGAGCCCCCATCATCATGGTAAGTAACTGTATTTACATAAAGCAACTGTAGGTATTTCATGCTTTTTAGGTAATTTTTCCGTATCTTTTTCAAAGGATTCTTTATAAAATCCAGTGTCTTATAAAACTGGTTTTCAGTTGTTTCTAAAATAATAATTTTTAGCACTTTGTAAGGTATAATGTTAAAAATTATCTTTAATGATTTACAATATTTGCAAAATTATTCTGATAATACTTGTAGGTCTTAATTTAAATTTAATCAAGTAAAAAAGTTAACTAATTTTTCTTTGATAGAGAAACAGAAATCCTCTTTAAAATAGTTTATCTGACTTTAAGTCAATGAAGAAATGGTGAAAGTAAAGTAGCACTGGGATAATTTTAAATAAGTTTCTGTTTATATATTATATGAATTATTTGTACTTAAAATGTAATGATAAACTGATATCAGTTGAAACTCTAGTATCACATGTATAATTCCTATTTATTATACTATGTTTGTTATATGCGTTACATATTCCACTAGTTTTGTAATAATTTGCATTACTTTGCAGGAGAAACCTAAAATGTTTGCCAAAGATGCAGAAATCAATCACCAAGTTGTACTAAAAAAATTCAATGAAATCTTAGCAGCTCGTGGCAAGAAGGGGACAGACCGCAGTGAACAGATTGAGCTTTTGATTGAACTCTTAAGTGTTTGCGAGTTACACACCTTAGGTTCTGGCATCCTACTTAAAATTATGTTCGCCATCATATCAGCCATTTACGACTACAACCCCAACATTGCAACTTGCATGAAGGGTGATATGTGGCAAAAGTAAGTATATATTTCTATTTTTTTGGTTTTATCTTTTTCCATTAACACATTGATTGCCTTGGGCCTCATTGGCATTTGGCTACTTCAGAGGAGTTGTGTGTATTCAAAGCATATTTATTTTAGAGCTATCATTCAACTCTGCCGGTCATGCTTTCTGTGTAATTCACTGTAAAGTGACCAATGTGGCTCTTATATATGTATATATTGCTGCTAGTTGGCTGGCCTACATTTGAAAGTAACATGTATATGCTTATTTGAAGAATGCAGTATTGGTGACAGCATATCAAAAAACTGTTACGGTTTGTTAAAGGAGATGCATCCAAATAATCCAAAAATAATTATGTTCATATATCCTGGCAGACTAAACCTATAAAGCAACTATTATTTTTTAATCTTTTATATAAAGTTGTATGGTGTTTTAATGATGTTAATCAAAACTAATTATATTTTCTCTTTAAAAGTACTGCATATCTGCCAATTTAAGGGGTATTCGTTCAATGTGAAGTTTTCCACTATTTCATATTACTGCAGAAATCGCTTGTAATAAAATAACTAAAAAGATTGTGGGTCTTTGATTCTGAATTGAAATTATATAATTAAAAGGCTGCACATTAATTGTGTATGAATATTATCTTGACAGATAATTCTTATGATTTTTTTTTATGTAATTATGTTTGTGGGCTCTACTGAACAGAACTTATCCTAAAAATAGGTGCCTGGAGTACATTAAGCAGTTGTTGGATATCCTGATCGACAACCCTTCGATCGTTGTGGGTGAGCACCTCATTGAGGAGAGCGAGCAGTTGGTAACTCAGCCTTACAGGGTGAAGGGTTGCTGTCTTACTGTGGTGGAGAGGATGGATGAGGAGTTTACTAAGATGCTGCAGGTATGTATTATTCTTTATTTATGTAGTGGGTGCAATACACTTGTAGCAATGTGTGTTGGATTAGATTTGCATGCGGTAAAAGTCGTAATATACCTACATTCTTCACCATTCAAACAAACCAATCATCAAGTTTGCATGCTTTTATCATCTGATCATCACACTTTTTATGGTAAGTGTGACATTTGTAAAAATGCTAGAGCCATCTTTTCATGGAATTTAAAAATAGTTGGGCAGAATTGCCAGCTAATGGTTAATTTAAATGTTTTATTGCAAGTTTCTGTATTTAAACATTGTTTTTTATATGGAATAACATTTTAATTTGTTTGAATAAATTGTCCTTCTATGACTGACTTAATTGTTAAACTGCTTTGTTTTGTCGTAAATATAGAGCCTTTGTGCATGTTTTTTTTTTATTAAGGCTAAAAATCATTCATATATTTCCATTGTAGTAAAGATCATGCTCATTTTTATATGAAACTTGATATGCATATTATAATTTGTTTAATGTTATAGTATTTAAATAAAAGAAAATATTTTTCCTTGTAAATGTCATTCCTAATGTCAAAATCTAATGTTTCTAGGGTTGTGACGCTCACTCCCCTGAGTATGTGGAGCGACTGAAGGACGAGACTGTAGTGTGTGGTATTATTGAACGCCTACAGAGCTACCTGGAGGACAGGGGAACACCCTCTGAGCTGTGCCGCATCTACCTGAGACGTATTGAGCATCTGTACTACAAGGTGAGTTGTTCCTCTTTGTATGTATTTTTTATACATTCTACTTATTTGGATTTCTGTCTTCTTTAAATTCTGTTTTTCTGATTGTTTGGTATTGTTCCTTGAGTCATGGAAATTTGTTACTGAATTTACAAAAGCTGCAAGAACCTTCATAATATAGTTTTTAAAAACTATAATTAAAATGCCAACGACTTTTCTTAAAAAGATTCCACAATGTAGCAACCCTTTCTGTAGAACGTTCACCACTGAATGTCCAGATCTTAATTTTTTTTAAACTTGTTACAGCAATGTTTTGTTATAATGATAATCTTGTATTAGTTCTGTGGCAAGTAGTTATATTGAAGGTCTATAGTATTTACATGAAATTATGAATTGAAATGGTATTACTAGTAAAAATATTACTGCAAAACATTCTGTGCATCTCAGATGTTGCTGATAACTGAAATTGCTTCATTGAATATTGCAAATTAATATTTCTCTCTATTTTTCACACCCACTATTTTAATGCTTTATCGAAATTGCCTAGTGAATGGTGTGGCGATAAAATAAATTTATTTTTCAATTTGTATTATTACCTTACTTATCATTTACAAATTGTTGTGCATCTAAACAATTGGTTTAAAATTATCTTTGTTGAAATATAATACGAAAAAATGCATGCAAAAGAAGCAGGAACATACATATATAGGAACAATTATTTTTCAAATCCACAGCATTTTGAAGTTTGTTGAAATGTGTCAAGTTTAAAATAAAAATGTATTTAGAAACTTATCCCAATTGTCGCTGCAGATTGTGAACAAAACAAACAGCAGTTTTACTGAGAGTCGAATAACCTTGAATGGATTTTCGGAAGCATCTTGTTGAAATTGGTAAAAAAAATGCATACGTTCTTAACTGTTCAGTACCACATAAAAATACATTAATACTTTATAATAAAAGAGTAGATGTTAATCCATTTTGTTATAGAAATACAAATACATAATCTGTTACACCAGTGTTTTTTCTACAGATTTTGATTTGACAAATACCACTTACTAAATAAAATGCTAATAAATAAATGTGGGAAAAATAATTGTTTAAAATTCTGTTTGTTTTTATTCCAATACTATATATATATTGACTTCCTTTCACTAGTACAATAAAGACAGTTATCTGGATCAATTAGGACTAGACCCCATTCAAATATCTCATAATTGAATAGTTAACAACAAAAAAGAGTTATTTTCTTAAGTATTGTTAAAAAATATTCTAGTTTTGAAATTAGTATAATGCAAATTTATTTTAATAAAGCCTAAGTAAAGAATAGGTTTTTCATCAAGCATAAGAATTAAAAAAAAATATCTTAATTTACACTAACCAACCAATTGACTGTGAAAACAATTTTGTTTATATTTTGTATTTGCATACTGTATAAAATGACTGTGTATAAACTATCTTTACACTATACATTTTTTTTTGTTATCACTCGCCGATAACAAAGTTTTAAAATGGGGATTTTGTTGGTTTTTTTTCTCAAAGTTATCCGAATAATTGGAGTTTTAACTGTATTCTGACAATACACATCTCTCTTTCAGTTTGATTCGCGTGTATTCACTAAACCAGTGGCCGAGCTCGATGGCTCCGTTCGTGATGTCATCAAGAGCCCCGAGAAAGCTGCTACAGAAGCAGTGGAAAAGGGGGAAGAGGAGACCAGTACAGATATCATTACCAAACTTTGCCAGTTCATCTGTGCCAAGGATACCACTGACCGCATACGCACGCAGGCCACCCTCTTCCGCATCTACCACCTGGCACTGCATGATAAGTGGTTCCACGCCAGGGACCTTCTGCTCATGTCCCATCTGCAGATCAACATTGAACATGCAGATGTTACGACCATGGTGGGTTTTATTCTTTGACTTGTGTATTTTAACTGCAAGTCGTTAGAGAGAAGTGGATGCATGATGAATTCAAACTATGTGTTTCTGTTGATGTTAGGGTGTACTTGGTTGTTTGAAAAGAAATTTTATGACTTATTATTTCTTGTAATTTTTTTGTGCTTTGTGACATATTTTTAAGACTGAATTTTAACAATTAGTCAATTTAAAACACATAAAAAAATGTACAGTAATTGTTTATAAAAGGAAAAGTAATTATTTTCAGTTCTACAATATTGAGATACATTAAAAGCTTTTGTTGCTAATATGTTCTTTACCAATTTAAAAATATTGTGTTTGTGAATAGGACTCAAATTCAAAATTTCAGTTTGGTGATTTTTACCAACTTTCACTCGTGCATCTACAATGCAAGTTTGCAAAGGGACATAAGTTTTAATGAGATTGTGCATAGAGTGAAAGATAGCGTGTTTTGTTAATTGTTCTGCTTGACTACTTTTTCTAAATCTTCTGTCTTTATTTTTATTCAAGATCATCTACAACAGAGCCCTTGTCCAACTAGGGTTATGCGCTTTCAGACATGGCTACATTAAGGATTCCCATGCAGCCCTGCTTGATATTCAGAGTGGTGGAAGGGCCAAAGAACTCCTTGCTCAGGTAATTGTCTAAAATAAGCATTTAGATTGTAAAATAAGCATTAGTAAACAACCTTATTTTTCTTGTTTAGCTGTTTTTGATAGATCCACACAGGGTGGTTCAGTGCATTCTATCGTTATCTTTCTCTGTTTCGTGTCTGCGTGATAAGCATTTCATAAAGTTTTCAATCTTATTTTAAAGTTTTTATAAATTACTTATTGCAAATGAAACCCTGCAATTTTTTATTGCCGTGTTCCCAATCAACAGTGGGCTTTCAGTTGCCCAGTGGAGGAAAGTGTTTAGCTGGTAATCAGAGGATTGCTAGTTTGAGCCTGTGCGATGGACTTGACAAAGAAAAGTAAAAAAGTAGTGATCTTGTGATCGGAGGGTTGCCAGATTCGCTGTAAAAATACTAGAAACTCGTCCCGAACATCCAACAAATTATACTGCCATGTATACCAGACTGGCGTACGATAAATCTGATCGGGGTCCAATGTCCTGAAGCTTATTGATGTTGCATTAGGTGCCAGCTCTGTCATCTGACCTTGGTTCTAAAATATCGATGTGTATGTAGCTGTGATAAGTCTCGATACGAGGACAGAAATAGGCAGCCGGAAACGTATATATCAACTCAAGCAACAGTTAGTTATACTGTATTTTTTTCTAGTGATACATATAATTACCCAAAGAGTTACTTACAGAACGTTTTCATTGATTATGCCCATTTCATTTTCTTTTGTAAACGTAAAATCTAAAACCTATGTAAGCGTAATTGTAAGTTTTAGTATGCTATTAAATTAACTAAAAGTTATGATATTTGGAAGATTTTGTTTTTTGCAACAAACATATCAACATTGTCTTTTTACTTAGGGTTTGCTACCCCAGCGTCAACATGAAAGGACAGCCGACCAAGAGAAGATTGAGAAGAGAAGGCAAATTCCATTCCATAAACACATCAATTTAGAACTCTTAGAATGTGTTTACTTAGTGTCAGCAATGTTGCTGGAAATACCATACATGGCTGGTAAGATATATTTAATAGTGTTAAAAAGCAAGCAAGCCTGTTAATGTATTCTTATAACATAAAAAATATTGTAAGCACATTTATTAATTCTTTAGTTACAAATGTCGAAGTACCACAGAAATGAGGCATGTTCACTTGGCATATCATTGCATATACATCAGTTTATTTTTGTTTTTCAAGCAGTCAGATGTTTTCACATACTGAATATACTCTTGTCTTAAACTAGATTTATTTTTGTTGTAAAAACATTGTTTCAGAGTTTTAAGTGCATAAATATCATGTTAATGGGAATCTTTTCTTATATGTGGGTCAATGAAAGATAAATGGATACACTGTAGTCATTTCGTTGATTTGAATATTTTCATGAATGTTTAAATGTGTAGTTTCTTTTAAATTATGTTTAATTTGTTATGATTAATACCCTTTTTGCACCTTTCAAAAAGACAAAATTATGACCAAATCTGACAAAAAAATAACTTGAAGAACGGGGGGGAAGGGGAAGATTTTATTAAATCTACTTACATTTTTCACTTTTTTAAAATCCTTTGTTATTTCATGCTAGACTTTAAGCATTATATCATAATTTTTATTAGATAAATACCAGTTTGATATTGTAAAATTATTTTTCTAATTTTAAACATAAATAAAGTCACTTTCTTTTCAAGATACTACCATAAGCTTTCTTAATTCTATTTGCAATATTTGTTTTTAACTGAACAGTTTTTAAAAATAAACAAAAAATGAGTAAAAGGCAACTAGTATTAAGCATAACAAATTTAATATATTGAAAGTGTAGAAAGCTGGCAGGTATAACTTTGTCTTGAATCCTTGTAATAAATAAGTTTTCAAGTACAAAAAATAAGAAGTTTATTACAATAAAAATAAAAAATAATTTTATGAATTGGAAAAGTAATAGAAACAATTTTTCTTTTATTTGAATTCATTATATATTGCAATGGAAGTGTTCTTTTAGACTAAAATTGTTATCTTAGAAATAAATTTTATACCCAACAGTGTCAAGTAAAGTCAACCAGTCTAAGTAAAATTTATAAAAAAATTTACCCATTCTTTTCTTTTAATAAACTTTTTTTTTAAAAATCATGTCTTTAAGGGGCTTGAAACGTTCATAGAAAGTTCATTAGTATCTTTATTTGTTTTTATACAATAAATTGCTAGAAGAGAAAGCATTTGACTGTATAACATACAATCAAATGCTTTCCATAACAAAGAGGCTTGAATACAAATTTGAAAACTATTTGGTTAGATTATGATATTCTGAAATTTTTATAAATGCATCCTATTAAATTTGTAAAATGAAAGATTTTTATAAAGAGTTCTGCTGCATGGAATGCTAGTTTGCTGATAGAAAGTAAGGTTCTGATTAGAAACGATGCTCAGCAACTGAACTTAAATAAAAATAACCAAACACATATAGCAAATTATACTTTCTGTTAAAAAAAACATAAATTAATGGATTTGTTGCAATATTATACTACTTTTTCAACTTTGTTACCATATCTTGGATGATCGACTATTTGCAATATTGGAGAAAAAAATTGTAGTTGGGAGCAAATATGTGTTATTGCCCGAATGCAAAATCTTTTGTATGATTGCAAAGCTTCTAGTTTCGGTTTTAGTCTTGTTATAAATAGTTTATATATATATTTTTTAAATACAAATTTTTCCAATGTTTTTTAAAGCTCATGAGTTAGAGGGAAGACGTAGAATGATCAGTAAATCTTTCCACCATCAGTTAAGAAACAGTGAACGCCAGGCTTTAGTTGGTAAGTGAAGATTTCAAGAATTTGCTCATATTTTACTTGTATGCAATTTATTATTTTTAAGAATGTTCTGTTGAATTTATATATAAAATGTTTTCATAAATTATAAGTGGGTAAAGTTATAATTTTTTTTATAATGTGTTTTTTTAATTTATATTTTAAAAAGCTATTTTTTCTAAAATAATCTATTTTTAAGAATAAATATTTTGTACCTATTATTAATTTTCCCAATTAATATTTGATTACTTCTTTTTCGTCCTTTTTTATTACTTAAATGAAATTTAAAGTAGCTTCAAATATTTTGACTACTTCAATAGTTTGTCTTTTTAGTGCAAAACAAGCTCAATGAGTTTTACTTTGTTTTAGGTCCACCAGAAAGCATGAGGGAACATGTTGTAGCTGCTTCCAAAGCCATGCGAGTTGGAAATTGGAAAGCCTGCAAAGATTACATTATCAATGAAAAGATGAATTCCAAGGTAAATATTCTGTTTGAAATTGTATGTTCATGTTGTAAAAATAAAAATAATTTTGAAATTCAGGTTGTTTTCCATCATAAACTATACAAACTCTTGAATAATATCTGCCTTTTATTATAAATGGTTTTGTCTTAAATTATTTAATGTCCTTTGCATCATGACCTCATGGGGAAAAGATTTGTAGTAATGCATTACACCATCATAAGAAATACAACATAAAGATGATCAATTGTAATATTTTGTTCAGGACGTGTGTGTTTACAATGTATATATTTAAGTTGTTTTCATTTAAAAAGCTGTTTTATGCAAAACTGCACATTACTTTAGATATATCTTAAAACACATTTGTAAAATTAAAAAATCTTAAAGTTATTGCTTTTACAACAGGCTTTTAAGAAACATTTTTTAAACAAATCTTATATGCTTAAAAACAATTTCAATAATTTTATGATGATTGTTATTAGTTCTTATTTTGTATGTGTAATTACTTTATATTAGACAATAAAATATGAAAGCTATAAACACTGAAATAAAATGCATTAATTTAACCATAAAAAGATTCAAATATCCTCACACTTATAAAAATTTCTTCAAATAATTTACACCATGAAATAAACCGTTCCTCCACAAATACCCTACTATGATCCCTTCCATTCACCCTCTCCCTTTCTACACAGGTGTGGGACCTGTTCCACCAGGCAGAGCAGGTGCGTGTCATGATCTCGCAGAAGATCCAGGAGGAAGCCCTTCGCACCTACCTCTTCACCTACTCCAGCCACTATGACTCCCTCTCGGTCCCCAGACTCGCAGAGATGTTCGAGCTGCAGCAGGGGGTGGTGCATTCTATCCTCTGCAAGATGATCATCAACGAGGAGCTCATGGTGAGTACATGGAAGCTTCACATAATGACTAGATATTGCCATCTGTTTCCCTTAGGTACTTAGTTGTGATTGTTAATATTTAGTTCTCTTTAAAGCATTTCACAAGCTACGGAATAAATAAGATTATATATTTCCCTATATTAATTGTTTTATTCTTTGTATGTTTTTTTTCTTGCTATTTAAATGCGGTTTGTAAAATGATAATATAATTATGAAATCTTTTGTAACCTAGTAGTTTGGTTAATTTTTTTTAATTCTCAACAAATTAATTTATTAAAATAAGGCAATAGTTTTTTTTATCTAGTCTTACTATAACAATTCTCAACTTATGGTACGCATACCCTTTGGAGTATGTGGCGATTCGGATGGGGGTGCGCATAAATAATATTAGTAATTGTGGAAAACACCTAAAATAAAAGATAAGTAAATTTAATATGTAAAATCTAAAATAAAAATCTTTAGTGTCCCCAGTTTGAGTCGTTTCTTTAATTTACCAGATAACCAAAGAACATTACTGTCAACAACAACAAACTTTTTTTTTTTGTAGAGTGTTGGGTGAGAAGAACTATGGGGGAAGGGGGTATTCATAAATAAAAAGTTTTATCAAGGGGTACAACTGAAAGATAAAATGTTTAGAACTATTAACTTAGTGCATAGATGTGGAAAAGAACACTTCACTAGTTTTTCAGAACATCCATTTGAGAAAAGTTGTATAAAGAATGGAAAACAATAATCTTCTTGAGATTTGGCCTATTCAAATAATTATTTTCGCAAACAATTACATACTATGAATATTTCAATTTGAAAAATCAAATTCAATTTAACATCAAATTCACGAAAAATACATTAATGTGTAACTATGCCCTAACTTATTGATTTCATTCTGAAGTGTTTGTGTGTAGGTTCACACTTTGATTACTAGACAGTTTAGTACCTTTGGCATGTATGTTTGCATGACTCAAACATAATATATTTATAAACAAACCTGGCACTTGATGACCTACAGAAATATTTCGTATTATATATTAATCCAATGCCGCTCATTTATAAAATATCACATTCAGGGATCTCTTGTTTTTCCAGCACACAATTTTTAAATTCATAAAAATCCTTCCATTCAACATTTCTATCTAATGGATTGAGTTTAAACTTTAAAACTAGCACATTAAAGATGATTTAGACTTTTTCAACATGTGCAGGAAAAATTATATTTAAAAACCCCAAAGCAGTAAAAAACCGTTACTTTCACCATCTTAAATGCTCATCCATACCACAACAATTTATGTGTGGTTTTATGTGAAAGTTACTGTCACAATTCCACTATTGCAGGCTTCCCTGGACGAGCCTACCCAGTCCGTGATGTTGCACAGGACGGAGCCCTCTCGTATCCAGGCCCTCTCTCTCCAATTGGCGGACAAGGTGTCCTCCTTGGTGGAACAAAATGAGAGGCTACTTGACCTCAAGCAAGGGTCATCATACTTCAACAGAGGGGAACAGCCGCAGAGATCCGGCAGAGGTAGGGGAAACGGTAATTTAATCTATCTCATTCCCAAGCCTGATTGAAAATGTACCTTATCATAATTAAGCTAAGTCATGGTTCGCACAGTCCTTAAGAACTACTTAATTTAGGTAGGTCCTTAATTAAGGGCCCTTAAAGTCCTTAATTTTCAACTAAGGTCCTTAATTTTTGTCAAGCATGAGCTTTTTTTTTTTACTAATTTACATGGGAGGTATTTTTTTCGCGTCTAGCCCGAAATTCTGAGTTTTTTAAATTTTCGAACTCGGAATTCCGGGTGCATTAAAATTATTGAAATGTAGAATTTCGGATTTTACGTTGACAGACCACACTTTTGACAGTTTTACGTAAGTATAAATCGGCAAGGAAAGAAAGGCGTGAATAGACGTATTTAGTGTCAGAACAAAAGTGAACTTTTGATATCTTTTGTTCGATTTTTTTAGTCAGTGGTATTTCATTATAATACACGACACTTCATCGTTGGAAAATCTCAGTTCATTTTTTGTGAAGAATCGTTACACATTCTAGAAAAACGAGGAAATTCAGAAGATTGTAACATCTTTAAGGAACGGGAATTTTGCGCCAGAGTTTGCTGGAAGTGGTATCCTGCGCCAACTTGCTACATGTGATTATGTACCAATTTTGTGCCAAACAATATGTGATTCTCCGTTAAAGGCGCTATAAAATTTAAGAGGTCCTTAAAAATTATCGAGAGGTCCTTAAAAAGTCCTTAAGAACTACTTAATTTTTACTTTTGAAAATTTGTCTAACCCGAAATTTCAAGTTTTTAAAATTTTCGGAACCCAGAATTCCGGGTGCAATAAAAATATAGGAATGTAGAATTCCGGTTTTTACTTTAATCGGGTCCACACTTTTGACCGTTATACGCAAGTGTAAATCGGCAAGGTGAGATAGGCGGATTTAGTGTTTTGTGAAAAATCCATACTCATTCTAAAAAATCGGGGAAATTCAAATGAATGTAGCATCTTTAACATTTCGGCGCCAGAGTTTGCCGGAAGTGGAATCCTGCGTCGACTTGCTACGAAACCACATTTACATACGCTTCTGCACTAATGTTGCACCAAAAAATTATTTTTCTCCGCCAACGGCGCCAAAAAATATACTAGGTCCTTAAAAATTATCGAGAGGTCCTTAAAAAGTCCTTAAGAACTACTTAATTTTTACTTTTGAAAATATGTATGAACCATGTAAGTACGTGATCAATTTTCTGTTTGCTGCCTATTTTGCTAAAACACATGACCTTTTTTTAAAACTAAGATAAAGATCTAATAAATGCTGAAGAACCATTTGGAAATTGTTTCAAGTTTTGTACTTCTTCAAATTGCATCATAATGTGTAACCTAAACTCATATTGAATAAAGAGACATGTGTTTACAATATTAGTGTAAAAATAAATTATTGAATGTTTGAGGATAAATTGTTTTATATATTTTGTTTCGTATTTTCAGGTCAACAATCTGGAAATAGGGACAATAACTACCAAAAGAACAATTACCACAACAATGATAGAAATTGGAGTAAGTTGTGTTATATTTTTTAATGATTTTAACTTGTTCTTGGTGATGAAGTAGTTAGTACTACTAAAAAGTGTACTAATGATCAATATCTCAAATCTATACCATTTTTTTATAGGTGTTGTCAAGTAAGTTAATTTTGTGTCATATGTGTTAACTATGAATATCATAACTTAAAACTAATAAATTTAAATAAATAAATTTATGAGATTGTTCATAAAAATTTTGGGTTACAAAATCACTATGGTCCATTGCATTTAAGTTTGCTATGTTAATAAATTCATACTTACATTATTCAATAAACTTAACGAAGCACATATTAATGTTTTTAGTAACCATTGCTAAAAGTTTTTCCTCTATTTGGATTTTTTCAAGTAAATAAAATGGAGGGAACACTTTTGCATAAATTTAGAATGGGATGTAACAAATTTATATGTGTAACATTCAATGAGGAATTTATATACCGATAAATACTGTAGAAAATTGATTGGATTATTAGAAAAATTCAATTTGATAGTATATGAATTATTTTTATATATAATTTTTTTTAAAATTAGGGTAACATTTAGTTTAGTTATTGGATTTTGTATAAAATTGCTGTAGAATGTTTTTAAACTTTGGTATGATAATTCAATACATTTACTCCTATTAATCAAATTTTTAATGTCCATAATTTAAAAAAAAACTTATTTAGTTATTATATGTATTTATTATTATTATTTGTAAAAAATCTTTGTGAATATATTTGTTTGGGACATTTACATGGTTTTGCTCATGTTTGTAAATTATGAAAAAAAAAATATCTCTAAATGATGTAGCCATATGTTTATGGTTTCCTTTTTATATTAAATAATGAATGAAAAGTGAATTTGTGATTTTTCATTTTTTAAACAAAGGATGGTTATTTTTTTTAAATATAAATATAATTCAACAAATATTGGTATATATATCGATGTCTTAGTATGCAGATTCTTGAGTGTGTGTTGTTCCCTATGTATACACATCCAAAGTATAATTTTTTACAGAATAAATATAAATATTGTGATTTATAATAATTGAGTACTTTAGATATTTTTAGTTATAAACATAAATTTTAAGTATTCAAACAATTAACTTTATAAATTTTAATTATATCTGATCATTGTTTTATTCTTTTTTAGATCGAAGACAAGGACAGCGAGCGTATTAGAGCAATAAGTTGTAAAATTGCATTGCAAGTGACTATAAAGTTGAGGGAGATACCAATGGTGATTTGCTGTTATGAACTTTTATTCAGTGTATGTTTATAAAATAAACATAAGAAATACCATGGAATAATAAGTTTTTTTCCACTTTTTATTATGCTGTAATAAAAATAAAGTAGTTCATCAATATTCTGGATGTATGCAAATTTAGTATAAAATATGTACACATTTCAATTAATTAAATTAACAGTTTTTACTGTTATTATTGTTACAGAAACACCTACTGAAATTTCGAAGAACACAAATAGTTTGTATTAGGTCAAGTTTTTAACTTTTCCCTTGATAAACAAAGGCTGTTTAAATATCTTGTATGATAAAAATAGCAGAATTGCAGATCAGTTGACAAATAATATCACATATGTTTGTTGAGAGAGAGCAGTCAGATTGCTTCAAGACCTCATAATATACAAGGATTGTTAAACAATTTGTGAACCGTTGTAATTGTGCACAAATAGGAGATCTCGTAGAAATTGTATTAAGGAGCGAGTCTTATAACCTTACGAGTTGCTTTATTTCGTTCTTTAGTTTTGTCGCATAGTTGGTGTACTTAGAGATCTCCAGTGCATTTTTTATATTTGTTTTGACATTATTTTTTGCAGTTGGTAAATTTTGGTTGAATTACAAGATTCGATTTCACAAACTACTATTTACTAGGTAGTTTTTGTGCAGCTCAACCAAAACTGTCTCTTGTGGCATACAACACCAAACAAACAGTTACTATACTCGGGGACAACCTAAGTTGAGCCTAAAACAATTGGATATTTATACATATCATAGCTTCCGCTTCATGTTCAACTTAGGTTGTCCACGAGTATAGTTAGTTGTTATAACTGCATCCTTATGGTATATATTCTTGGATATACTTCAGGATTGTGTGTAATGTGACATAATCATTTTATTTTTTATTATCCATCAAGCTTCTACAAATTACAAAAAAAAAAATTGTTATTTTAATTTCTCACACAATATATAGGATATAAATTGGGTTTTTGAAATAAAATTTGTTCAATAGTCTAAAGAGTTCTGTAAATGTAGTACTTGTTCAGTAGTTCGTTTAAGTAAATCCATGTCCAAAAATTAATTTTTTGTTTAAAATTGTAATATTGTCTGGAGTAAATAATTTTTTACTTATCTCATAATGGACAACATTTTAAACTTAAGGAATAATTTAAATTTGTGAAGCAAGCAAATTCTAATGTTTGTGAGTTAATTGTTAATTACAAATAGAACAACATGTCTTTTGAACTAATAAAATAGGTTCATGGAAAATTTAGAGACAAAATCAATGTTGGAATAGTTGTAATTTTCAGAAATTTTGGACAAAATGCATTATGAATGTTATCTCTCGCTTCATTTATGAGGATTGTCAAACAAAAAAATAAATTAAGGACTCTCAAAATAAATTAAGGAAATATCGCTTGTCTTTATGAGTCGCAAAAAGACAAGCGATATTTCGGATTAAAGATTTTTTTTTAACAACAATTGTATCGGGTTTCTAAGCAAAAAGAATATACTAATTTTATTTGGATTGCAGGTAAAATTGTTTTTTAAGACTTTTAAACCCTGATGTATATTTTATTAATACTTCAGCCTTGGTTTGAAGCAGCTTGAAAATCGGATGTGACTGTGTTGGATCACAGCCTGACAGGGTTCTCATGCACCTCAAATTGTATAAGAAAATGACCGAAACAGTCGAGGAAAATTAAAATTCAACATTACTGGAAAAGTTGTGTAATTTTTCTAAAACCTTTAGCTGAAAGTGCCTTTGTCATATTCCTTTCCTTATTATCGATGAAATTGTCTTTTCATTATAAAAAATATAAATTTGTAAAAATAATTTATAATTTGTTTTAATACTTGAATAGGTTATCTGTGTAGTAGGCACTTAATTTTTATAGGCCACCACATTAACCTTTTTTTTTTTTAAAAAAAACTTCAATTTTCATATATTTCTCATTGTGGAATTTCTAGAAAACCTGAAAACGCCAAGGAATTTTAATCTTGATGTTGAGTGGCAACCCTGCCTGATAGGTTTTTATATTAAACTTCATTTCAGCAGATTATAGAAATAGAAATGAGTCCTAAAAAGTAATAAAACTTCGCTCAAAGAAGGAAGATAGACAAACATTTCGTCAGTCGCCGCGGCCCCACATTCACGCCCCGTACTGGCTTTTTATTTTAAGATTTTCATTCTATTTGTAATGAGGTTATATTGTCGGAACGGATAACCTTAAAAGCGTAACATTATGTTTCCATCCAGATCTCCATGTTTCTGATTTTAAATGATTCCGATTATCGAAATATGAAATTTAGTCGTCAATGGAAACCTTGCTAACAGAAAAAAACTGCAGGGCCGTTTTCCACGCATTCTTCCCTTATAGATTTTTTCCGACCAGCCCACCTAGGGCGCAAGCCTTGCAACTCGTCCCTATTTCCCTAAAAATCCCTTTTTCCCTCTGCTTAGAATTTCAGTTGTGAACGTTTTTAAGGTAAGATTTTTTGTTTATGTATTTTTGTTTGTTGTTCAT
Organism: Troglohyphantes excavatus; assembly: GCA_963932185.1. Classification (NCBI taxonomy): domain Eukaryota; kingdom Metazoa; phylum Arthropoda; class Arachnida; order Araneae; family Linyphiidae; genus Troglohyphantes; species Troglohyphantes excavatus. The sequence continues at coordinate 51,393,083 of OZ010675.1, forward strand.
CAGTAAAATCTCCAATAAAATTTAATAATATTTTTTTCTAAATACCGAACATGCAGGGTATAATTTTTTAGAAATACGAAAGAAATGTGAAAATTATTAGAAAAATCACCGTTATAAAGTGCGGGAAAGAAGAATTCGAAATATTTATTTTCTGCTCTATTTCGCAGTTTTTCTGATGACAGGATCTGGATCACTCAAACAGAAATAAGCACGGTTGTGATCGAAATAGCTTACTTTGTTATTTGGTTTTATATGTTTATTTGGCTTTTTTTTGTAATTTTAACATAACTTTACCCATAACTTACCTTTTAGGCCACACAACCCTATCTAAAACTATTTTTTTTTAAATGGTCATTTTACATGGTTTCGGATTAAACCCTTCACCACGCCGGACATATCAGACGAACCTGTTGTACGTCAAACTATATATATGCTAAAATACCAATGCCGAACGTCACGTTATTGTCAGGCCTGTCGCACCCGTGGGGGAGGGGGGGGGGGTGAGTCCGATCTCCCCAATAATCTGGAAACCCTCAAAGTCGGGAATTTCTACTTCTAAAAACCCCGAGTTCGGAAAATTTATGCCTGCAGAAAATTAATATTATTAAGAAATGAAAGCTAGGGAAGATTAGAAATTGCCCAACTTGTAAGATTACATTTAAATGACCTCAGAACGGACACTGCATTGGAATATGGGTGCAACAAATTACTGCTTGTGGGAGAACTGTTTAATATTTCCTAAAATGTATATAAAAAAAGATGAAAAATGTTGATAGGTTGGAACAGGGAATTTTCAGCACTGATGAGTTGAGAATTTCAAATCGTTAAGTTGGGAAATTTCTTGTTTCAACCCCCCAAAATATTTTTTGTGTAACGGCACTGGTAGTTGTTATACGAAATACTTTTAACTGCTTTTGTTCACACTAGCTTGATTTTCCCTCTGGTGTGGAAGGAATGGTTAATATAGATGTTATAGCTTTATCTGAAATGGGTATTTTAGCCATTTAAAAGTTTGCTCACGAAACCTAAAAATCCAAGATGGCCGCCAAAATGTCAAATTTTGCTAATTATGTTGCGGTTTTTTGATTAAACTTATATTTCATGGTTCTAAATAACAATTTGTATCTATAGTTGACTTTTTTTAATTTGAAAGTTTACAAAGAACCAAGATGGCGCCCAAAAATTATAACTTTTTAATCATTGATGCGATGTTATAGTAATTTCATTTACAAGCTTTTTTATACTTTAAATTATCATTTTACATAGTTAATCACACATAAAAAGTTTATATTTTTCTCTGCTTTATCTTTTGCACTAGAAATGGGTGCCTTTTTCACAGACCAAGTATTTGCCAATATTCTTTTGCGGTTTTTAGAAAAGAGAGGGTGTTCCCTAGAGTGCCCAGGCATAGGCATTCTCTAGTTTCTTCTATTGAATTTTTTTAGTTGCGTTTTTATTCCATTTTTTTGTTAAAAATCTTAGATGGTTATTTCAAAGGGTTAGCTTTCGCGGGCACTTCATGCTGTGGTCCCTATGCAATCAATCTATAGTCTTGTCAGTCCTCTTCCCCCATATCGGCAGGTCTTTGTTGGTGGACGCAAGTCTAAAAATTTTAGAATTTTTAGACAAAAAATAACTTTTTTACAGATATTTTTTCACTGATTTACTGGATAATATTCGACATTTATTAAGTGTAAAAGACTAACTGCATTTGATTGAAGATTTTAGTCCTGACAAAAAACATATCGATTGTTCTCTTGGCAAAACGGAAAATTTAATATTAATTGTTCGAAAAATAAGAGTCATGCTAGGATCTATTGGTTGCAAAGATTAGCAAAACATTTTATTTATAAAGCAAGTTATTGTGGCCTTTTGTGCACGTTCTGAACATTCGGTCGATTAACTATTGTATTTTTATTCTATTCAAAGAAAATCTTTGTGAAAGTGAATAAAAGATAGAATTTGGTATTGAATGCAATAATTTTTCCGCAACATTAAATGACAAATATTCAGTTTCGTATATACATCTTGATTGTGCGAATTTGTATTTATATATAAGGAAATTATTTCTTTTTTTCTGAGGTTCATCGAACCCTGTTAAGAAGCGAATTGCCAACGTTCCGATTTTGGAATTATTTTTTGTTCCGTTAAAGATATAGACTCAAATGTTGATCAGACTCATCGAAAGGTATATCTTCATTAAATCCTTCAATGTTCAATCTCGAAAATTTTAAGTTAACAAATCAGATTATTTATTATACGATGTATAATTGGACTTGTAATTCTGAACCATGGACTTATCTGAACCGTGGAAGTACTAAACCAATTTACTTCCAATTGGATGCATTGGAATTGATACTTCCATTATCCTAATTAATGATAACAATTTTTGATTGTTATTAAAAAAAATGAATGGAAGAGTAGGACATTTTCATTTGAGATTTCTAATAAGTTGAAACACAGATGATAGGACATTTTTTGTATTTCTTCCTTTGTGGAAAATTCTTCCATTGTTTATATTAAAAGAAAATATAAAAAGATTAGCATGCCTGTGCGATAATTATCGCATGAACAATCCTCCCCACCACCTTTAGATTTTTATAGCCAAAATATAAAAAAAAGTTTAACGGTTCTACTTATAGAAGGCAGCACTACCAACGGCTCGTTTAAAAGCTGATTGGAAACAATTTTTGAACGCATTAAAAAAAACGTTAATATTCATTAGACGAAAGTACGATTTGTCACTGCTCCGGGATATTCCCTTTTTGTTTTATATACATTGCATGCTAAGATTCGTTGTCTGTGAGATCCGCAATAGGTATCTTTTTACTACTGAAATAATATATATGATCGGATAATTATTGGAATACTTGTTTACTGATGGAAATATTCTTTTCTTCTTCTGAAGAGTAGATTTCAAACCTTATCTTAATTCCAACGAAAGATTATATTTATAATAATGATGAAAGTGAATGTTTTATATTTAAAACGAACGACCCTCAGTATTCATTGTAATTTTTCATACAAACGAAATTTCCTTTCCATGTGGGCATCGATGGTCAAATGCTATTATGTTAACCAATATTTTAAAATGCTCGTTATGTAATTATAGTTCTGGTTAATTTTTAATTAAATTTAATTTCTCTTTAAAAGAGTGTAGAACGAAGTAAAAGCCGCGTTTCACTTTTAACACTATTTCAATTGCATAGGATGTTTTTGAAAATTACATAAAAAAATATCCATCAAGAATAAAACAGGTAGAAAGAATCGATTCATAATAATGTAATAACTGTTAATTCTATATTCCAATTTTAAAAGCTAGATGCTGTTCCCTTAAAATTGCAAGAACATTCTTTATTTTAATCACAGTATCACTGAGGGAACTTTCTTTCCTTGAAAAATTCTAAAATATAAAATAGCTAAAGTGCCATACGTTGTTCGGGCTTTACGCAGAGTGTTGGCTGATTTTTTTCACTATGGCGCCATCTGGCGGCTTTAGTAAGAAGTTATTTCTGCTTTAAGAGGTGGGACGGGGAATCGTGCATTTTCTTATAGTTCTGGTTGCCAACGTTCCGAAATCTCATGTATACAGTAACCTTCCTCTTGTTTTGAAGATCAAGTGAGCAAAATTTCATCCATCTCGTAATAAAGTTGAAGATTTGTATATAAAAAAAACAGACACTTCTTTATATAGATAAAGTTTACTACAGCAAGAAAAATATGAAAAGATAATTGTAAGCATTCATAAACGCTTGTCAAAATTTCAATAGGAATAATGATTCTTTCAAAGGATGGGTAATTTTTATGCAGTTTATCTACACTTAAATAAAAGTTAGGACTTTGAGAAAAGAAACCAGGCCCACACCTAATGAAAAATCAGTCTAAATGGAAGCACTATTTGTTCTATTACCGCGTGACTTCTTCGCATCTACTTATTGAGTTATTCTGAAAGTCTAAATAAATTTTCCCTTCTAATTTGACATATTTGGTGTATACTCCCTTTTTTTTAATTTATAAATAATATATATTTTTTATTTTAAAGAAACATATAACGTGACGTAAACAATTTCAAAAACACTATTTGAATTCTAGGGAAATTATTCATGTTTTTATATGAAAACACAGACTATTTTTTTTAAACATCCCAAATTAAATTTAACTTTTTTTATTATGTTTTTACATCTGTTCCGAATAATTGAATGCACGGACATTAATTAAAATTATTTTTGAGATTTAACCCAGAAAGGATTGACGTGTCATGCTTTTACAGGTAGTTAACTTTTTGACTTCTTAAACCCTTTTTTTTTCTTTCTTTCAACTAATTCAAGGTTTGAAGAAGACATACAATTTCTTTCAAAGCAATTTAATGATCTAATTTTTTTTCCTTCCGGAATGGAGAATGAATATTTATCTGAGCCATTTATTTCCTAAACATTCTTGGTACAACTGATTGATGACTCGACGAAAAAGAAGCAAAATTGATTTTAAGCATCTTTTCTCAGCTTGATTGATGAGTTAAAAAGAAAACTTAAAAGAATTCGGTAAGTTTTTTTTTTTTTTTTCATTTTCAATTGAATGAATACCTATTCTTTATTTAGACAGTCTGAATTTATTATCTACGTAAATAGCATTGCTTTTCCAGTTTATGTTGTTTTCTATATTAGCCAAGGAAAGTGATGGCCCGTGTAGGTAGAGTAACAGAATTGAGATTGGATGGTTGGTTAATTGAATTAATGTCGTACTAGAGCTACACAATGGACTTTTGGCGACGACGGTTCGGGATCTATCCCTAAAGAAAGACCCGAAATAGTGTCTTGTAGTTTTGAACCAGATGATGAAGACAACACCTGAGCTGATACCCCACGCACCTTACATGGTTAGTCGTTAACGTTGGACTAGAACTGCACAGCGAGCTATTGGTGACTGTTCGAGGTCTATCTCGACGTCTATCTGAGCTGGCATTCAATCTGACCCGGGATTGAATACCAGGCAGCCCTCTGTACATGAGATTGCAACAGCTGAACTTGTCAAGTAATCGTAAATATTCGAACTCGCAATTCTCCGATTGAATGCTTTGCTTCTGCCAGAGGGCTGCCAGAATATTAGCTGTTGTCCTCATCATCTGATTGGAGTTCACAGACAGGGCAGTGTTCCTAGGTCTTTCCTTTGCGATATATCTACGGATGCTCCGTGGTCCAGAAGCAAAGCATTCAATCGGAGAATTGCGAGTTCGAATATTTACGATTACTTGACAAGTTCAGCTGTTGCAATCTCATGTACAGAGGGCTGCCAGATTAGCTCCTAAATTAAAAAAAATCGTCAAAAAATACCCTCAAAACTCCACTGGCGGTTATAAGAGACTGGTGCACGAATTTGATCGTAGTCCAATGTTCTTCCGCCTATTGACATTGCGTCGGGTGCCAGCTCAGATAATTGTGCTCGTCATCTGTCACTAATAACTCACTATGCAGCTCTAGTGTGACCAACCAGGGTCATCGCTAGGGATTATGATTGGGAGACGGGGGGTTTGGTTTGGTTAATTAACGTCGCACTAGAGCTGCACAGTGGGCTATTGGAGACGGTTCGGGGCCTATCTCAAAGGAAAGACCCGGGTACGATGCCTCGTATTTTTGAACCATGGTCAGATGACGAGGACAACACCTGAGCTGGCACCCAACGCCTTCATAGACGTCGGGACTTTGGAGACTGGGGGAGAAACCTTAACATTACCAAGTCAAATATGAGTTTTTACAAAGGTAGGAAAGACATGGGACACAGACTTGTAATTTTGCACTATAGTCAGAAGACGAAAACAACTCCAGTGCTGGCATCCAACAGATTTAACCTGCACCAGTTCCCTCTACACAGCGTATGTTTTTTTTGCGAATACCAAGAAAGAAACAAGCAACCTACAAAAACAAGTTTGCTTCACTCTAATGCGAGATTCAAACTATAACCTCCCGGTTACGAGTCCGGTACTTTAACCGCTCGGCCAATGTTTAAGAAGCCGAACGTTGTTTAAATTTCAGACAGCTGTGTTTTACGTTTGAGATGCCTAATGTCTGTAAATCTAAAGTTTGAGATGCTCATGGTCTGTAAATCTCCCAAGGTGTGTAAATCTAACTTGCCAGAGATCAAAAAGTTTTTTCGAAACGTACTTTTTTGTACTATTATAGTTATGTGATATTAAAATTTTCTTCACACAATATTCATATTCTTTGGACACCATTTCACACCTCAATTTAATTATAAATTTTTTGACATTTTAGTTTTTTTGATAATTTAAAGAAGTTTTCGGCTCATAATTTCCTTGAATTATTTTAACTTTTTAGAATTTATGTTACACTATCAATTTAAAACTATTAAATTACTGCATCTTCATATACTTTTAATTAAAGAGATATTTGCATAAGAAAATATGAGTAATTTTAACAAGCATTAATTTTTAAAACTAGTATGACATTGCAAAAAAAATATTCTAATATTTATTTAAGAAATGTAGATTTTTAAAAGTAGTATAAGAATAAAACATTACATTATTTAATACGAATTAATCTTCAAAATCTCCATCACTTTAAAAAAAATATTTTTTAAGCGATTTTCCAAAAAACATTCAATTGAATTCAAAATAGATTTTTTTTAAAGCTTTTAAATAAGTTTAAACATTTGTGAACACAATTGTAACGACCAGACTAAAAGGGTAAATATAGCATTTTCAAATAAAAAAAAATACGACAAAAGAATGTCAATATTATTCGGCTTTTATGTATTCAGTCACCATATTCTGATCCGATAAATGGAAGACGAAAGGATAAATAAAGGACTTGGAGTTTTAAAAAAAAATCTATTTTTTAGTAACCATTGAGAGAAAAAAAATCTATTTTTATCTGACGAAAAGTAAATCTGGAACATACGTCTCTGTCAGAGCTCTCGGAAAACATAACTAAATATACATACGTGTTTAAAGAGATTGGTTGTGAGAGTTTACCCATAAAGGAAATCTTTTTATAGATGAGGATTGGGAACCATCCTCCGTATGTTTTAAAAGCATTGCTCTTCATTTTAGATTTTAGACTCGAAGAACTTTCTGTAAGTTAAAAGACCAAATGCGTATATTTGATTAGATAAATTAACATTGGGTTAAAGTAAGGAATAAGGGGGCAGTTCGCCAAGGCGCCAAAATTAATGCCGCCAAATATGATTTAATTTAAAATCGGCAACTCTGCGCAATACTTGTACTCGTACTATTTACCGACTCTATTTGAAAAATATATATATAATACTTATTATTATGTTTTTAAAAGTCCCTTCAATAATTGTTACTCAAAGGCTTTTAAAATGCAGGTACATTTAATTTTGCAGTATAGTGTGAGTTTAATAGTCACAGTGTTTTTTATGTTTGACACTTGTGGGAAATTGTTCTAAGTTGATCGGAAATTGTTCTAAATTGATCGGAAATTGGTACATTCACCCTGTTCTCTTCTACACTGTTAAAAATAGGTACTCATAAATAAGTAAAATGTACTCATTTTTGAGTATATTCGATGCTTATCATGGCTCCGATTTTATAAGTTTCAATTTTGAAAAAGACTTTTACTCAAAAAAAGAGTACAATGAGTAAAAATGAATAAAAAGTGCAGATGCTAGCCTACATAGGCTGCCTTCATAAATAACTTTCAATAAATATGTACCTACTAATGGTAACTACCAGGGCGACTTGTAGAAGTAATAAACAGAAGAAATGTTAAAAAGATGTGCCAAAAGAATAAGAAGTAAGATAATGGGGTTGTAATAACTCAGTTTCCATTGAAGCAATCGACATCAAATAATGTAGAAAACCATCTTCTAAACAACTACTTTTATTTTGTCAGGTCAGGTCGCTTTATTAAGATGGCTTGAACAGAAGCTGATATTAGCAATATTAAATCATGCTGCTCATTTTTGAGAAAGTACGATTACTTCAATTTGAGTAAGTCATCGCTCAATTACGATGCAATTGTACAATCAAATAAAAACGAGTAGGTTCAGGTACTCATTTTTAATTACCTTTTTTTTACAGTGTACAATCCAAATCGTGTAGAAAATACAACATATCAAATATACAACAAGAATTAAAATCAACAGCTGTCGTTACATTTTCCCTCTTTAAAACCTTACTTAAAGAATTTCTTTTTCAATTCCTAAATTTTATTTTGCATTTTACTTCTCAGAAACATGAATAAAAAATTCTCCAATCGTATATTTATGCTACATTTTCCCCTTCTAACAATTGTTTCTTCATCTTTAATCAGACAACATTAATCGTTTGATGGCGATATACCGATTTTCATTAAAGAATCGATTTTTTTAAAAGCTTCTTACAGTGAATCTACATTATTAGAATCAATATTAATATGCCAGAGTCCGATAATTTTGAATAGAAATCTCTGATGTGTAATTTAAAGAAGTGGAATGGAAATTATATGGCGATATAAATCCTTCGAAATAAATGACTTTGGATAATATATTTTATCCTCATTTCTTGTCTGCAATACATTCATTATTTGACCTATAACTTTGGAAATTTTTTTTATGTGTATGGTAGGATAAAAATTCTGGGCTATGCTGATTCTTCCAAACGAATGAGTAAAGACAATAGTTTACTACGCTGTAAAACAAATTGTACTTAAAAATAAGTACCTGAACCTATTTACTTTTTTTAGTACAATTGCATCGTAAATGAGAGATGGCGTACTGAAATTTAAGTAACCATACTTTCTCAAAAATGAACAGTGTGATTTAATATTGCTTATATCAGGTTCGGCTCAAGCCATCTTAACAAAGCGACCTGGTAAACTTAAAATAGATGTTAAGAATAAGGCTTTCCACATTATTTGATGTCGATTGGTTAAACGGAAACTGAGTTATTTTAGTTCCCATTCTTTTGGAACATTTTCTTAACATTCTTCTTATAACTTCTTCACGTCGCCCTGGTAGTACAACGGATAAGGCATTGGGCTGCGTTTGCGTTCCCTGAGGACCTGGGTTCGATTCCCGGTAAGTCTTAGTTGTAATTGTCGATATTTTTTTAAAAGTGATTTATGAAGGCGGTCTGTGTAGGCCAGCATATGCTCTATTTAACCGACTGAACAGCGCGCAACACAAAACTCCAAAATAAAACCGCCAGTAATTTAAACCGCCAAATTGCGCGCCAAGTCGAGAGGTTATAGATTCGACCATTATGGTTTTTTTTATGTATGTTCGCGCGGGATTTCGGTTCTATTTCAGATATTTGCACAATTTTTTTTGTTGGATAGAAGATGTTATAAAGGGGAGCAATTTGAAAAAAAAATTTAGTCTTCCGGCATTTAACTATCCAGAATTCTCAATTACCCGGACCGTTTGAAAAAAAATATTGTCCGATTTCGAAAATTCTTTTTTTGTTGGATAGAGAAAAATCGACTTAGGCAAAATCTGCAAAAGCTAATCGGTTATCTGGTTATTATATATCCAGAAATGTCGATTAACCGGAGTTTTTTTTAAACAATTTATCTGTTTCAAAATGTTTTCATTGTTTAACAGAAGTTGTACAGCAGTGACAATTCGTTTAACCAGCATTTTTTGCCATTGATAGGGATTGTTTTACAATATACATTGTTCAGCACAAGTTACTACTTGAATTTCATGGGGAATAACAATAGGGGCGAAGCCCCCTGATAAATTAAAAACTAAAAAGGGAAAAATAAAATAATCTTTCTAAAAAAAAAAAGGAAAACCGACTTAAAGAAAATGCGCTAAAAAGTAAAAAATAATTTTTAATTTTACGAATGAGTTGAAAAAATTGAATTATTGAATATCAATTTTATACTTAGTACAACTTTTTGAAGTTGGTGCCAATTTACAAAAATCATACCTAAATTTTGGCGCCGATTTCTGAAAGTTGTACTAAGTACTATAAAATTTATATTCAATAATTTAATTTTTTTAACTCATTCGTAAAATTAAAAAATATTTTTTACTTTTTAGTGCATTTTCTTTAAGTCGGTTTTCCTTTTTTTTAGAAAGATTATTTTTTATTCTTTTTTATCTATTGTACTCATTTTTAAGTATGTCTTTTCCATAATTAAAACTTCTGTATTCGGATCCATGATAAGCATCGAACGTATTTAAACTGACTACATTTTACTTATTTTGAATACCTATTTTTAACAGTACAACAAGTTCCTTCAATAAATATTTTTATTGATTTAATAGGGCATCAATAAATGAGTGGACTCATTTATTATATTTTTTTTAAATCCAAAATGAAGATATTTTGAGCAAAACATATTTTTATTATCTTAATACAAATGTGAATTCAGTAAAATAAAGTTTTATTTAAAATACTGGCTTCTATTCAAACTGAATAGAAAATATTAATTGTGTTCCAAATCCTCTGTCTCTGTTTTATCCAGGTGCATTGTTTGTTTGATACCTTTTGGTTAAAACTGCAATATTCTACAATCAATACTTGTATAATTAAATATATAACCATTATATAGGAGTAGTTGTAACTTCGTATTTGTCAACTTCAAACAAAGTATAATGGTTTTGAAAATAAGGAGTGTAATTCTAAAATTTGTAATATCCAAAATAAGGATAATCCTATTAAAACTTATGCCATGGACAAGGCAAGTTTTAGAACTGTACTCCATAAATATATTCTAAAATAGTCTTTTTAATTTAAATTTAAATCCAAATTTAAAATTTACCAAATATATTCCATACAAAATTAAAACGGAATAATTCTAATTTCGAAACAATACAGAGTATGTATTGTTGCTATTGTTTATATGTATTGTTATATCTCTTGTTATTTTGTCAACAATTACTTTAAACAGAAACATTTGACTGAAATAAATCATTGTTGCAGTAATTCTATTATATTTTACGTGTTTATGCACTTTATGGTTGTAACTGCTACTTTAAGTAGTATTTTCTGTTAATAGCTGCATAATGTTATAAAAAAATCGTTCCAAATTCATTTGACCGGAGAGTGGTCAGTTAAAGAAGTTGAAGCAATCAGACCAGTGTCCAAAGGCATACCTATATTTGTGAACTCCTAGGTAAATATTTAAAACTTAAAAGGATTAGATAATATATTTTTGATTGGTATTCGTTATTATACAATAAGTTCAGAATGATTATAAATATTTTTTTAAATAAAGTTGAAATCCTTTGAAATATTTTCCGTCAAATATGAATATTCTTATCGTTTTTATTAGCAAAAGAAAAGTATTGTAGAGTTGTATTGCACGAAATGAAGAACTCTCTAGGTTTACATATATGATGTCAAACTATATACGAGTATATGCAAATATATTTTTAATTGTTCAGTTTATCAAAACTGTCAATCCACAATTAGTCTACCACTAATTTCTTTAGGATTATTATTCTCCACCTAAACGATAATTATTCCCAACATAAAGAACAACTATTCGCCACCCTAAACAAAAGTTATTTACCACCTAAACAACAATTATTCACCACGTAAACGACAACTATTCACCACCTCAAAAACAATTATTCACTCCACTTAAACTTTATTTATCTACTGCTTATTCTGGAACTATCTGCTACTTAAAAAATCTAATATACAACTTCTACTGCATAGAAATCTACCCATGTGGTCGGTTGGGAAACTTTATAATGAGAATTGACAAGCTTTCTTATTATGACTTTAGCTTTAGTGTGAAGTGTGGAAACTCTAATGAAATTCAATATTCTCTCCCTTGTTGATCTTGTAGCACGAACCTAACCGTGTCAAAGTTTTGAAAATTTAGGCTCCATTAATGGTCGATCCTGCTTCTGTTGCCTTTGGAATCTTTCGAATGCCATCCATAGGAAAAGTCACTAAAGGGAAAGGAGCAACCCGTATATATGAAATTATAAGGAGAGGAAGCCAGAGAGTTGTTATATTAAATAGAGAGCGCCTTCAAGCTTCAATGCCAGACTCTCGTAAGGCCGTGGTGTCAACATTGAAAAAAAAACCAACATCACGTGGTTTTAGCGATGCCACATTTGGCGTTCAGACATCTGCAGGAGTTCCAAATTTGGCGCACTTTCTTCTTTTTGGTGATAAGGCATTCTGTCCGTATTCAACTTCTTAACATATATGTAGGTATTTACTTATTTTCAAACATTTTGCGCTAAATATTTCCTCTTCATTAACGAAACGAAAATATAATTTTGTTTGTGTTCAATTCTCGAAAAAACGAAACTCTTTATATTTCTCCGGTTTTATTGTTCATATTTTCTTATTGAACTATACAAAATAACAATTGAAAGAACTTTGCTTATGGTAAATTTTTTACATAAAAACGTAACGCAATTATTTCAAAAGTACAAAGTAAGAAAAATATCTTTAATATATCTGTTAAACTTCCTTAAATTATGCCACTCGTTCAAAAAACGATATTTAAATACAAAATTTAACACAAAACCATATTACAACACTTCGATCTCGCTTAGTTCTGAAAGTCGCCAAGGCCTGCCAAGTAATATTGGCGCATGAGTGAATTGGCATTTCCACAAATCACGTGGTTTCAATGATGCACACACGGAAATCAGCATGTTTATTTCTCTATTTGTATCATTACTCTATGGAGGAAGCCCCTTAGAAATTGTTAGAAGTTCTAAAATTCTTTTTACGAGTACACCTTTTAGTTGGGGTATTGAGGATATTGTGGTGTCAGTTAGATTAGTTAAACAAATACATGGTTGTAAAATGTCTTGCTAAGATATGTAATAAAAATTGTGAAATTAGATTTGGACCCAGCTAGGTTTATTATTGAATTTTGTCTCTAAATTTGGTTTAGATCAATGCTTTGCACTAAAATATTTCTTAAAGGATTCGGAGGTTAAAGATCACATACAGAGGATGATAGTACAATTAAAGAATACTAATGCTAATTCTTTAAGAAAAACTATTTATATATCTGGACTAATGGGAATTATGCACAGCCTGTTATCGATATTACACCTGAAGTCATTTTAAGAAATTAATTGAGGTTCGCGCATGTTATTGGTTGGTGGTTGGTAGGGATTACGAGGTTTGTATTCACCAATCACAGAGGCTATACGACCAGGTTCATTTGTTTGTCTATAAAAAATGTAATATGTGTGGTGTCACTTATATATGAATACCACACGGTTAAAAATAGGTACTCAAAAATAAGTAAAATAATCTCATTTTTGATTACATTTGATACTTATCATGGCTCCGAATTTATAATTTTTATTTTTGAAAAAGACATGTACTCAAAAATGAGTACCATTAATAAAAAGAGCAGTTGCTTGCCTACATAGGCTGCCTTCATAAATCACTTCCAATAAATATCTACAACAACCAAGACTTACCGGGAATCGAACTCATGTCGGTACCGCTCAGGCACCGCAGTTCAGTGCCTTATTCGTTAAACTTAACTAACCAGGGCGGCTTGAAGAAGTTATAAACAGAAGAAATGTTAAAAAGGTGTGCCAAAAGAATAGGAAGTAAGATAATTGAGTTGTAATAACTCAATTTCCATTTAAGCAATCGACATCAAATAATGTGGAAAACCATCTTCTGAACAACTATTTTAAGTTTGTCAGGTCGCTTTGTTAAAATAGCTTGAAAAGAAGATGAGAATAGCAATATTAAATCCCACTGATCATTTTTTGAGAAAGTACGATTAATTAAATTTAAGTACGTCATCTCTCATTTACGTTGCAATTGTACTCAAAGAAAAACGAATAGGTTCAGGTATTTTTAAGTACTTTTTTTACAGTGCATGTAATTAAAATGTCCATTATTTGATAAATGTGTTAAATAAACATTATTAGATTAAATAACTCAGAAATAATTTTAATTGAAGAAAAAGAAAAATCAATTTAAAATTATCTTTAGTAAGTATATATAAAATTGATGTTATTAAAAAATATAATTATTAAAAAATATATCGAGACTTGGGAATTTTAAAATATATGCTTTTGAGTAAAGTGTGCTTAGAATAAATTAAATAAATTTTGAAAA